>CM067365.1:9564144-9789391 GCA_034401795.1 Chaetoderma sp. LZ-2023a
TAAATCAAGTGCTTGGGCGTGCTCTTATTCAGCCATTTTCTGCTTACGTTCTCTGCCAGCAGGCAGAATTTAGAATACGATACTCCAAAATTGTCCACGTGTTATTTTAAATGTCAAGTTTTGCTGAGTGTTTTATCTTGTTCTTTGAATTCGCTTGAATCGATTTAACGCTCTAATGTCTAAATTTAGGTCAAGAAAATCAATATACTTATAGAATGTCCATTTACAGGGCAATATACGACTGTTTTTGTAAATTTACCACTGCAATGACTGTCAAATTAAAAATTTCCAACAGGTTAAGTATATTATGACTGTATATAAATACTAGGGTTACATGATTCAAATAGGTAAAATGTGATAATTGTTTTTTCTTATTTTGGGGTCCCTTATTTTTCTTTCCCCGGGAGCTTATTCCGGCTCTGCTAATAATCTGCATACTCCGCCCTTGAACTTCGGGTCATCTAGAGTGTTCAGTAAATGAGGCCCGAGGGTATCGACCCCATCATTCATGTCATTAAACTTCGGAGACCCGGGAGATTCCTCCTGTTTTCCGGAGTTCCAGCCATTACCGTGCCACTCATCATATTCCATATACATGGTGCTAACGGACCTTCCCATTTTTAGCTATGCCCCGCCCATCACTAGCTAAGCTCAACCCACACCTCGGCGTCATGGGTTTGATCGATCCCCAAATGCCCTAGTTATCAATTTCCTGAAAACTATAGAGGGAAGCTGTTGAATATTTTGCAAATAATTTGACTGGGTGCTGTTGCTGCCTATGGCAGCAACAGCGTCAAGTCCAATTAGTTTCAAAATAGTCAACAGAATATTTATTAAATAGTAAAAGCAAACAATTTGTAAACAACGCATAGACCCGTCTTCAAATATACGTTCGTGACGTACTTACCGACGTCATTCATGACGTCATTCATTATGATGTCATTCTACACATCGCGCAGTTCATTATGACGTCATATGATGGGTGGGCACTCTGGAAAGGTGAATTGCCAGCGAATCAGGTCATACTCGTGCTAGCAGACGTGAGAATTCACCTTTCCAGAGTATCCATCTATCATCTGACGTCATATGATGTCATAATCAGCTACGCGGCGTGCAGGATGACGTCATAATTATTACGTCATGGATGATTCTATTTGTCCGTCTTCAACTCTTAATAGTCCGACACCTTGTACGAATTGTATGTCTCTACTATTTAATAAACATGCTGTTGAATATTTTGAAACTGATTTGACAGGGCGTTGTTGCTGCGATAGGCAGCAACAGCGGCCAGTCAAATTAGTTCCAAAATATTCAATAGCTTACCTGCATAGTTTTCTGGAAATTGATAGTCAGAGAGCTCAGAGATAAATCGGTTCCAACACGAGCGATGTATGGGTGGAGCTTGGCTAGCGATAGGCGGGGAATAGCTAAAAAAGGAAAGGACTATTGAAGCATTCGATGAAGGTGACTGTACATCTATGCAGTATGCACCATTGTACGCTTGGCGTTACAGACGCGGTATACGGTATAAGATACCGTATACCGCGTCTCGTGACAATATTGGAAGAGGTCTTTAACAATTTAATGACTAACTTCGTGAAAAAATCTAAATATTTACGTTTGAATGTCCATTTGAAAGCCAAGAGAAGACTATCTTTGAAAAAAATGTTTAATCGAATGACTGGCTCGGTTTTCGAGCCGGTCATTCCAATGGTAAATTTTCAAAGAAATATTCTTCTCTTGACCTGCAAATGTACATTCCACCACATCACTGCAGATGCCTGTTTTCGCCATGCTTCGTCATTAAACCATTAAACTATGGTCAAGTTCAAATTCAATATTATTTATTTCACGATTTATGTACATGTAAACAGATACTACAGGCAGTCCATACAAGGCAATGCCTATAAAGTGATGGCCCCCTTACAAATATACATCACAGTACATTACACACAAGAGACACACAAAGAGGACAACAATAAAAAGCATTCACATTACTTACAATACATAAAAGAATACATATGAGGCAACTAACATGTACTGTTTGTTGTAAAACATGTTCGGGTGGGGGTGTAGGGTAGGTGTGGTGGTGGTGGTGGTGGCGGGGGTGGGGGGTGGATGGGGGTGGGGGGGGGTGCGGCGATGTGATCGCCATGGTTGATTATAATACATATCATACCATATTTATGTATCATCATTAATGCTTAGGCCAGACCAATTTTATGTTTCGCTCTACGAATATTCCAAGCAAAAAGATCCAAAAAATTGTGGCTAGACCTAAGGAATCTTTTATGATGTTCAGTGAACCATGAAAAGGGTTTTGATACGGCAACACAAATGTACAGTACAATAGCTCCTTACACAAAGTTTGGGTACTGTATACGAACAATATCTCGAAAAACTATAACCCGAATAAAAACAAGATGTGGTGGTCTATGGTACAACGCCTCCAGCCCTCACACACATGCAGACAGACACATGCCCCGACAGAGCAAGGACCGCACCCATGTCGATGACAATAGCTATAATGCAGATGGACGGACAGTCTAGGAGTACACATGTACTTAGACACGCTCGTAGAATACATACAGTTTGGACAAGAACACACACCCATCGTATAGTAATCAACGCTTGAATCCAAATACAGTTTGGACAAGAACACGCACCCATCGAATAGCAATCAACGCTTGAATCCACATACAGTTTAGACAAGACATAACCCAGACCGCTTACATAACGAACATTACTTAGAGGCCAACTATTCACACCCGTACAAAGCCGTACACGCTACCTCCTCGTCGTGCGCGAGCGGGCGCCATGCAGGACTGAGCTCGTTATCATATGGCGTCGGAGTAGCGTGGCGTTGCCGGTGAGCCAACAGCTTGGCGCACAGTCTGGGTAAAGTCTGACGCACTACCTCGTCGTCTCTCCGATGAACACGCCCTCAAAATACAGATAGGAAGCCTACAGAACAAGAACGAGGCGCCACTGCACAGGAACAATTGGAATCTGAAAAAGGCCAACTGTACCGAATACAAGCACATAATGGCCATGGAGCTGGAGACACCGATTACTAGTACCAGCACCGAGGAATATTATGAGCAGTGTATGGGGATTCTCTACAAGGCTGCCAACTCAGCCATCCCCCAATCAAAGCCAGACAATAACCCCAAACACAAACGCGTGCCTTGGTGGAACAGGGAGTGCCAAGAAGCAGTTAAGCTCAAGAAAATAGCCTGGAATAGACTAAAGAGAAACTTCAGCATTGAACGCCTAGTTGAGCACAAGAGACGACAGGCCAAGGTAACAAGAACCATCAAAAAGGCAAAACGCGATCACTGGCGACAATACTGCTCTGAAATCACTCGGTTCACACCCTCGAGCCAAATATGGCGCAAAGCGAAAGCTATTGCCAGCGAAAAAACCAAATCCAAAAACCCCTTACCCACCCTCATAGCAAATGGGGTAAAGCACGCCAACGACAAGGAAAAAGCTGAAGTGCTTGCCACAGTCTTCATTGCAACCAGTAGCAGTGATAACCATGACCATGACTTTGTAGCTACCAAAACAAAAGTTGATGAGCATATCAATCACCTGTTCAGCTCAGGGAAATGCGAAGATCCTAACAACCGAGACATCAACAAAACCTTCAACAGAATGGAGCTTGAGCAAGCCCTTGGCAGAGGCAAAAGCTCCTCACCAGGTGAGGATGGCCTGAAATACGACATGCTTCGTAATATGCCAGAGGAGGGTAAACAAATGCTACTCAATCTCTACAACCTTGTATGGAGCTCTGGAAAAATGCCATCAGTTTGGAAAACTGGGATCGTGGTTCCTATCCCAAAACAAGGGAAGGACAAAACTGACCCAAGATCATATCGGCCAATCTCCCTGACGAGCTGTCTATGCAAAGTCATGGAGAGGATGATCAAAAACCGACTAGAACATGAGTTCGAACACAACGGTCTACTCCACCCTTGGCAGAGTGGCTTCAGAAAGGGCAGACGCACTACGGACCACCTAGTCAGACTGACGGAGGCAGCCAAGAAAGCCCTAGATGCCGGAAGAGGAAACACAACAATAGGAGTTTTCCTAGACGTTGAGAAAGCCTTTGATATGATGTGGCGAAACGGAGTCCTAAAAAAACTCTATGACTTTGGCTACCGTGGCCGCATCCTATTCTGGATACGAGATTTTCTCGATAACAGAAGGATTAGCGTCCGCGTTAATGGGCAAATGTCTAGGGAACAAACATTGGAAAACGGCACCCCCGCAGGGTGGTGTAATAAGCCCCCTACTGTTCAATATCATGATGAGTGATCTACCCAGCATTGTGGAACAAATATGCGAAGATAGACCGTGCACGTAAGACCATGCAGAAAGTTCTGGACATAGTCTCACGGTGGTGCAAAAAAAATGGCTTCAAACTGTCTGCGGAAAAAACAGTTCAAATCAATTTTACCAATGTTAAATACATAAACCATGATGCAAATCTGTACCTCAATGGTCAGAAAGTCAAGACATGTGCTGAAGCCAAATTCCTGGGACTAACATTTGACAGAAAGCTCACGTGGAACCCCCACATCAAGAGTCTGAGGGAGAGATGCTTCAAGCAATTAAATCTCCTCCGCTCATTAACAAAGCACACCTGGGGTGCAGACCTGCCGAGCATGCTTATGCTATACCGCGGCCTAATCCTGTCAAGGATAGACTATGGATGCGAAGCATACGCCACAGCGAGAAAGTCACTGTTAAAAACCATTGACACTCTCCAAACAAAATGCCTGCGCATTTGCTGTGGTGCCTCACAGAGTAGCCCTCGAGATGCAATCAACGTAGAGTGTGGAGAAATCCCATTAGATCTGCGAAGAGAGGAACGGCTTCTCAAATTCTGGACATACCTACAAAGCTCTGCACCCACCCACCCTACCAGGGAGGTATGTCTTTCATGCAAGGAGCACCTAAGACACAAGGTACTGCCCAAAATGACCAAAAAGACCAAACCACCAGGCCTGTTAATGACAGAGCTCGTCAGTGCCACTGAACTGGTAAACGTCGAAATAGAAAGCTCAAGGCCGGCTCCTGACCCGCCATGGCTACTTCCGCAGATCAAGGCGCATGACAGCCTATCCTCACAGATAAGCAAGAAAGACCCACCAGCGCTAATCAAGAGCTACGCTCTGGAAAACATTGACAACAGATGGAAGGAGCACAGGAAAATCTATACCGACGCCTCCAAAATGCCCTACTCTGGCGAATGCGGAGCAGGAGTAGTCATAGGCGACCAGGAAGAAGTCCTCAAGTACAAGCTTCCGAATCACCTGTCAATATTCACAGCCGAACTGGTGGCAATTAAAAAGGCTCTAGAATGGATTAAAACAGCAAATCCAGGCAAATACGTTATACTCACAGACTCACTAAGCTCAGTGAAGAGCTTCAAATCTAGCAGCAGCAAGAGCAGGGACAACCTAATCAAGGAAATCCGGCAGCTGTATGCAACTGTGGTGACTGACAACAACACCGTGGACATCGACTGGGTCCCAAGCCATGTTGACATTAAAGGCAATGAACAGGCGGACGAGGCAGCCAAGCAAGCGCTCAAAGATGGAACTATGACCAGCATAGGACTCTCAAAGTCCGAAGCGAACGCCCTGGTCAAAAGCCACATCAACAGCAAATGGCAAAGACAATGGGACGAAAGCACAACCGGCAGATCCCTGTACAGAGTCGTCCCTGCAGTCAAACGCAAATACCAAAACCACATCCCAGGACGCCAAGGCGACATTGTATTACGCCACATCAGAATGGGTCGGATCAGCGTTAACCAGACACGAAAAAAACTCAACCTGTCAGACACAGACCAATGTGAGGCCTGCAAGGAGACTGAAACTCTAGACCACTTCTTCCTACGGTGCACTGAATATGCAGACATTAGAAAGGAACTCATCAATACGCTGAGAAAGGGACACTTCAATCTTGACCCTATAGAAGACATTATAGCGATGCGTGACCGACAGATCAACCACGAATTAATCAAGTTCGTGCTTGCATCGGACAAACACATCACATAATCAGAACACATTCTGATTAGCCCAAGACACCGACCGAGACAACAACTGAGACAACCCTCGTGAGGTGTCAGGTCCGAAACGCAAATCACTCCCCTAGGCGCATGAGGTGTCAGGTCCGAGGGGAATCGCATCACACTTTTTCCCCTAGGCGCATGAGGTGTCAGGTCCGAGGGGAAATACGTGTAAGCGAACGATTTGCTGTGTGCATGACCTATACAGTATGTTATCTCTGATGTCAAAAAAGCAAACACGTGAGACGGCGCAAGAAGCACTCTTCTGCGGCCTCTACGACCCCGGCCTGTCCTGCGGCACTTACTGCCTTCCAATCCCCGGCCTCTACTGCGGCATTTAGTGCCTTCCCACCATCGACCTCTACGGCTATTGTGGCACTTACTGCCACCCCACCACCGACCCCTATGGTCACTGCAGCATTTACTGCCTCACCACCCTCGTGAGGTGTCAGGTTCGAGGAGAAACGCAAATCACTTCCCCTAGGCGCATGAGGTGTCAGGTCCGAGGGGAATCGCATCACACTTTTTCCCCTAGGCGCATGAGGTGTCAGGTCCGAGGGGAAATATGTGTAAGCGAATGATTTGCTGTGTTGCATGGCCTATATAGTATGTTATCTGTGATGTCATTCTATGAATGTTACTAAATTCTTGAAAACCTTTTATCTGGCTTGACTATTCCACTTAAGGATCGTGACATTGTCATGAATTGATGACCCAGAGTATGTGAGTACATGCCCCAAAACACCTGTCCACACTGTCTGTTTTCTCCTTCTTTTTCTTTCAGCATTGTTCCCCTCCTTTTCTTTCAGAGCCAGAGCTGGAGCTGGAGCTAAAATGCAGCAACGAAAACAACAATGACAGACGGGCAGAAAGACAGATGGAGGACTGGAATGGACAACAGAACAACAGATGGGCCGGCCTGGCAGCGGACCGCGAGGGATATGGACGTGTGTCCATCTCATTCGTGGCCCGTAGGCAGGTATGCTTGTCTGTCGAACAGACTGACAAACCAATCAACAAATGGACAGACTGACGGACAACTCTGGGCACAGCAAGCTGCTGGAGTACGCTTAAGCAATGTACTTGGCCCCACTTGCTCAGTCTTCTCGGATGGGACTTTAAATTGAGGTCCCGTCATACAGTGCCCATCACTGTGTGAACGTGAGCTAGGGTTAGGTAGGCAAGAAATTTCGGCATAGTCAAAGTAAACCGGATGCTGAATGGATCCCTCCTCGGATGGAACCACGCAACATACGGATTACAAAACCAAAACCAAATTGCTAGAATTAGAATCTTTCGGAATTTTCGAGGGGACTATGGAGGGATGTAACCGGGATGACTGATCGAGTTCGTCCTCGGACGGACACAGTCACCATACGGGCTACCTAACCAAGCAAAATCAAACAAGTGCGCGCTGGTGCCTGCTCGGATGATGGCCAGAAGACCAAATGGGTCCCAGGACCCGAAAGACCCCACACCCCAACCTCCCCACTCCCCCCAAAGGGGCCGGGAGGTCTCTGACCTAAAGCCCCCCCCCCTTGGGTGCATCAGGTCATAAGACCGTACGCACCTCCCCCGACCCAACACCTACCCCATCCCTTCCCCACCCCCGTTAGGTCCAGGTTAGGCCATCCCCATTACACACGCACAAGCATGAGGAGCAACAAAAAAAAAAGCCATGGAAAAGAACAGCAACATGAGACAAAATCGAGAGACAACGATCAACACACACACACACACACACACACACACACACACACACACACACACACACACACACACACACACACACACACACACACACACACACACACACACACACACACACACACACACACACACACACACACACACACACACACACACACACACACACACACACACACACACACACACACACACACACACACACACACACACACACACACACACACACACACACACACACACACACACACACACACACACACACACACACACACACACACACACACACACACACACACACACACACACACACACACACACACACACACACACACACACACACACACACACACACACACACACACACACACACACACACACACACACACACACACACACACACACACACACACACACACACACACACACACACACACACACACACACACACACACACACACACACACACACACACACACACACACACACACACACACACACACACACACACACACACACACACACACACACACACACACACACACACACACACACACACACACACACACACACACACACACACACACACACACACACACACACACACACACACACACACACACACACACACACACACACACACACACACACACACACACACACACACACACACACACACACACACACACACACACACACACACACACACACAGAGAGAGAGAGACACAAGCTAATGCACAAACCGACGTCACAAGAATTCACAAGAATTCAACAGAAACCATAAAGGAACTAGCATATAAACGCCTCAAATATTACAACACACACACATGAACATGCCCTGTCTACATATTACTAGAGCCACAACTGTTGCCCAGCGGTGAGCGGTGTTCTGCAGATGTCTGTCGTCTTTGACGTGTTGTGGCCAGCTATATAGCCACTGTACCAACGGTCAATAACCTCTGGGTCAACTACAGTGGCGATCTAACAGTGTGACGTGAAGTCCAGGCGAAGTAGGATGCGCTACCTCGGCGTCTCCTAGCAGAGCATTCTAGTTTTCAGGTCTACTCTACACAACAGCTGCCCAGTTTGGTCAGCTGACGGTGAGCAGTGTTTTGAGGTCTGTCGTCCCAGGGATGTGGTGCCTGGCCGTATATCGTCCGCTTCCAGTATGCGCATAATCTCTGGCTTGGCCGCAGGAGTGAGCTAACAGCGCGACGCGCTCGGCACGCTCGCCCAGATTAGCCAGACGAAATCGACCTGTCATGTTATGAGCAGAGGAGATGATCCAGACTTCCCGCCAAGCTTTATGGGCCTATGACAGATGTCACCATAAGCGGCAGTTACCAAAGGCTGCGTTTTACCATCTGTCACCATCAAGGTGTCGCCATTGACGGGAAAATAAACCGCAAAGAATGGCCAGAAAAAACACGCAAAGCAGGTACTCAAACCAACAGCCCTTTTCAGGGCTATATAATCTGTTAATCGCTCTTCCAGCTCCACTGAGATACCTATTAGCATCTGTCACCATCGGTCACCACCAAGGGTCTCACCAGTCGAGTCAACATCAGCAACAGCAACGTGCGTCACAACAGTAAATATGCATGTATTTTATACGGCATCCAACCCTTTTCAGGGCTAAAATGGCCCTTCTCAGAGCCGCATACAGCTTTCATTTATGTCTGCAGGGCGGCATGGTCTTGGCGTGAATGGGATCTGTTTAACTGGGACCCGAACTATACGCCAACCGAACCAACATCATCAGGCCAACTATTCACCGCTTTAACTGGCCTTTATGAATGACTCAAACAGTAATTAATGGCTTACCTGTACATTAATTATTCATATAACTTTATTATCAAAAAGTACAGTACCGTGTACTTTCCTGTATTTATTAATGCTCCGCGTATGTCGTAACTAACTGCTTCACGAAGACGTGTATTAGTTTGAGTATTCGTAGGCCATTACACGCTTGATCTTACATGACTTGAGAGACGATGTGTCGTGACTATAATATATTTAAGTGCTACGGAATGAAGGGGTAAGGGGGATGTGTGGGGATGGTGGCGGGGTGTATGTGGATGGGGTGGGGATCGTTCGTGGTTCGTCCGTCGGTTGGTCGGTTACGCAGCCAGGTACTGGTTAGTGTATATTGGTACGTTATTATTAATAGTCAGAAATGTTTTTAAAAAAATTCTTAATTAGTTAGGCCAGGCGGCTGTGCTTGGCAATCCAGTTATATGTCGTCGGTCATTCTTTATTTAGGAACATAGGTTGGGATTATAATTGTTGATACAATATGTGTCGTTTCGATCAGTATTAACGTGTTACGTTGTTTATCTTAAAGCTAGATTATCGATCTCGATTCACCAGGGACAAATGCCCTCCTGGGTATGAACGTTCAATGAATCATGAAAGTCACGTCACGCTGACCTACAAGGAACACATATGTAGGCTATGCTGCGTCAATATACCAATTTTGCAGGAGTGTAGGAACGAACGTATTTTTACCAAGGAACAGGGTGCTAAATTATGGCCGAAGCCAAAACCTAGGGATGGGGCGCTATATGGATACACTATGTGAGAGTAAAAACTGGGGAGTGTGACAGTATGTGAAAAACTCTTGAAACTATGATGGAATAAAAATCGGAATAAATACAGGGGTTGGGGGGGGGGGCGATTACACCGGCGCGCACACATAAGAACAGACGCACACACAGACGCACAATCTAACGTACACACAGGTACATGTGCAGATAACGTGATTACGACATACCCGTGTTTTCAGGCAGTATAATATAATAGTCTTAATGTGCGGTGTCATACGGTTAGACGTTGTATGCATGTTCGTTTCTAACTCCTCAAAGGCACATATTCACACCAAAATGCTTGAAAATAAAATTTTTGAAATTATTTACTTTTAGAAGCTTAAATTGTGTGCCTCAATGTATTGAAACGAAACAAATCTTAACATATGATGATTTCATTCCATATATATACATTTCGTAGGTTTAGTTGTGAATTTGAATTAGGGACTCGTGCCTCTAATTCAATTTGACAATTTATAAAATTATGTTAATTTATACGCAATGAAATCATCACATGATAAGATTTATTTCTTTTCATTACATCTAAGTACACAATTTAAGTCTCTAAAATTATATAATTTTAACAATTTTATTTTGAATCATTCGGCTGTGAACGTGCACCTTTAATGGCCACATTTGGTCACGAAACGGTTATTATCTGTCTATCGAATGCCCATTTCCAGGCCAAGAGAATACAATTTTTGAAAAATCTACCACCGAAATGGCTGGCTCGATAACCGAGCCAGCCATTTCAGTGGTAAATTGTCAAAAATTGTATTCTCTTGGCCTGGAAATGGGCATTCCACAAGACAATAAGAGAGGATGGTTTTGGATGCCATGACCATTAGAGGGTTAAAGCAATTAAATACGAAAAATACAGTCAGTTCTTTGATTACATTTCTTGTGGTCATCTAATCGCGAAAACCGGTGACTGCGCTCAGCTAAGTAGTGGCGAGATTATTATCAACCCTTTCACGGCATGGTATGCCAAAATAGGTCTCTGCAGTGGTCTTAAGATTTGCCCATATGCAGCCCAAGCGAAGACTATTTTTGAAATTTTACCAGTTTTTCACGTGGTAAATCTTAAAAAATAATCTTCTCTTGGCTTGTGAATGGACATTTAGCAAGCAACTATTTTGTTTTTCTTGACCGAAATGGTAATTAAAAGGGTTAATTAGACACCCGTGTTAACTAAGGATGGAGTATCGATACGGTATTGTGTATGTCTGTGAGTAAAAGAGCGCGTGTTTTGCACATTGAAAGAGATGGGAGATATAAATAACATGGTAGATCTATATGCGTTGTCTTGCGCCAAAACAAAGTGTCTATTTTATAAATTACTATATAACATGACTCATGTATAAGAAGCTGGTGGGTTTCTGTCATTGATGAAACAGGTATTCCCTGATGTACCCCTAATAAACGTCTGCGCGAGGTGTCTGCGCGAGGTGTCTGCGCGAGGTGTCTGCGCGAGGTGTCTGCGCGAGGTGTCTGCGCGAGGTGTCTGCGCGAGGTGTCTGCGCGAGGTGTCTGCGCGAGGTGTCTGCGCGAGGTGTCTGCGCGAGGTGTCTGCGAAACGAAATAAATAATAATTAATACAATTTCTTTAAGCTGTAAAATTGAATTAGAGACACGTGCCGCTATTTCAACATCACAGCTACATTAAAAAAATTAATCTATGCGCAAGGAAATCATCATTTCGTTTCTTTACATTGAGGTACACGATTTAAACTTCTAAATGTATGGATTTTAAATAATTTTCAAGCATTTTAATGTGAATATGTGCCTTTAATTTGGTCAAGTAAACAGGATACATTGTTTATTAACGACCGGTTCGGTCAACATCATGGCAAATAACAATAATTATACTTCGTTCCACGATCTCATGCATTTCATTGTTGAATAGAACCACCGATGTCTCTACGATCGGACTGGGAACTGATGCGCCGGTATATACGGACCCTCCTTTATATCCTACATGGATAACCAACAACATATTTAATAGCATTTACGCATTTGGAATTGTTAATAACAGCCTTCTCCTTGTGTACCTTATCTATTATAAACGCTACAAGACACCAGTATTTTGTGTTATACTTAGCCTAGGCGTGGCTGATTTGGGAGTCAGCGTCTCTTGTCTTCTGTATTATAGTATGATAAAACCTGTCATTCTAGGTCCATTATGGCTGTGTAATGGAACACTAGCGCTGCTGCATCTCTCATTTGTTAACAGCAGTTATCATATAGCTCTGTTTGCTGTGCTCAGGTATGTAGACAGATCTGGATTAATGTAAGGACTAACTGGGCTACAGCCCTGGGTTAGCCGGAAAATAAACGGTCACGAATAAAAAAAAAATGGCATTTTACCCATTTGTACTTGGAATCCAAGTATCCTATTTTTACAGTCATGGTATCTGTAAGTTGTTGAATATTTTGAAACCAATGTGACTGGAAGCTGGCGCTGCCTTAGACAGCACCAGCTTTCAGTGGAATTAAGTTTCAAAATATTTAGCAGAATGTTGAAACAGGCTATGCAGCCAATTTATTATATCGAGTCTATTTTGTTAAAGTAATAGTAGTAGTAGTAGTAGTAGTAGTAGTAGTAGTAGTAGTAGTAGTAGTAGTAGTAGCAGTAGTAGTAGTAGTAGTAGTAGTAGTAGTAGTAGTAGCAGCAGCAGTAGCAGCAGCAGCAGCAGCAGTAGTAGTAGTAGTAGTAGTAGTAGTAGTAGTGTTTAGATGCCGGAAAGACGGAACCAATACTCTTTCATCAACAAGTTGGGAAGAACCTTGAGCTAGAATTTTATCCTCTACATCAGTTCCTGCGAGGTTTCTGGGACGCCACCCCATGAAATTATGGACCCTGAGCTGAAATTGTGGGAATCTCAAACTGAAAATCTTGCGTTCCAATACAGTTTTTTCTCATCCATCCTAAAGTTAGAGCGTACAGTAGACTCACGGCTATGAATTATGTGGGTCCAATGCAAAATTTTAGATGTATTTTTTATACAAAAACCTATAAACATAATTAATATATAATAATTATACAAGATTTTCGGCGTCCCTTGAGACCCACTGCCACTACGTTTGGGGGTCTCAAGTTGGACTTTTGGGTAAATACCTTCCAAAGGACCCTTATGGGAATCCCTGGATGTAACCGATTTGGCAGAGCTGATCGACAAACAGATCTGCTGTACTTCGGTCCTGTAATAATGATAGGAATAGACATGTATACCGAGTAGGAAACCCTCTTCGACCCTGAGGTAAGGCATAGAAGATACAACATCGCCAAGAAATAATCTGGAGAGAGTAAGACGAAAAAAGAAGAACATATAGGCAGAAGTAGAATATAGAAAACGATATTAGAGCACCAGATACACATACACTTCTGGGAGAGCCCATAAACGCTGATGTTCAACGCAATAACGTCTTAGGGTGGAAACCGCTAACACTAGTTTGTAAGGTATGAAATTCTTCTGTCAGGATGAAAATCTCAAGAGATTACCTCATCCTTGTGGCATGGAAGCATTAGCACGCTGGCACTTGCAAAAATCTATCATACCGCATACAAGAACACGGTGTTAGAAGAGCTGCTTCTTCCCAGATGGCATTGAATGGACTTACTCCATATATCAAAATATCCCACTTGACACATTTTGAAACAAAAAAGGGCACATTGGATGGCGGGGGTGGGCTGTGTGTGTGGTCTGGCGACCCTTCCACAGAAAATTAGAAAGATCAGGTAATCCGAGAAGCTTTCTCATGAGTTCTGAATGTTAACAAGGCTAAATTATTTTGCATACAAATAACAGACTTATTGTTTGCATTCAGTATACAGTTACCAGAATGTTCATTTCAGCGTGGGAAGAAGATGTATAAGAACAATACATGGGTATTCAGTTTCAACAGCCAAATAATATAATTTTAGAAAGGGTCAATAAAATAGTCATGACATTCATTTTCCAACGATTAAGAGTCGGGAAAATCTTCTAATTCCTGCTTACTTTGCTTAGGGGTGGAGCACGTCCTGGGTCGTGATATATTGCCATTGGTCCCAGCCCAACATACATCCCGTAGTTCATTAGTACTGGTTAGTCTGATATCCCTCACCCGCATATCGACTTATGCTGATGGTCACCTGCCTCACCTCCGCTTCCCATGAGTTTGTGTTCAACGCAAGGCTTTGGGACTCATTCGTCGGCATGGTGTGCTAGATTTACTCCTCTTTGTCGGATTTAAGGCGAGATGCTCTATGTCCCCCATGCAATTCTTTGTTTGTTCTATGCTCCTGACAATATATGTTTAGGGTTTTCGTAAAATCCCGGAGTATCACCGGCCTAGTTCTCTCTGGAGGCTAGATGTTATTTCCCTGTTTCCCATCCATGCATGAGGACCCACCAGTTGCTTGAAGGTGACTTCCAAATCTTTACCATTCCGTTGCAAGCCAGTCAGGCCAGTGCTTCCCTGATCTTATTGTCCTTCTCGGCATTATTTATAGTTTCTATTGATGCTGTAGATTCTCACATCCTCGGGTGTATAATTGTAGGCTAAGACCTTGCCGTGTTCTTCACGGTTGCTATTAATCCTACATTCAAGCTGATTGATCAATGCGTTGAAGCATCTCCTGATCCTCTTCGACTTCATTGCAGCACACTGTAATGCCATCAGCAAAGTCCTGGTCAGAGGTGTGTGATTGCACTGAGATGCCTAGATCTCCTTTTGCCAAGTTGAAAGCCAAGATGTTCACCGCCTCATTCCTCGTTTCATAGGTGAAAACAATTACGAAGAGCTAAGGCGCAGAATTGTCCTTTTGTGCAATACCGGCTCAGTGAAGAACTACTGACTGGCGTCCGTACTATCACCTTAGTCTTTGAATAAAATGGTTTCGAAGACAATGGGTAGGTTAGGTTGGATATCATCTGCCCGTAATATTCTGATCCCTCTATAGATGGGTATAAATGCCTTCTTGAAGTCAATGAATGTTAATACTGCTGATAGTTGCTTTGCGTTTTACGCCTTCATCGATTCTGCGCAGCGCTAGGACCTGGCTTAAATTTGATTTTCCAGCTCTAAAGCCATTCTGATAAATTCTGAGGTGTGAGTCAACTGCATTCTTTATTCTGTTGAGGATGAGCATATTGAATGTTTGGCGGTACTGGAGGTCAGACTGACACCCTTGTGGTTATTTGTATCATTCAGATCACTGTGCTCAAAATATCACTCTTCTGGAATTTTTCTATCAACTATGGTGGTGTTGCAGAATTGCAGTATTTTCTCATTGAGGTTGGAATGCTTATCGATTGTTGGTATTTGTCTTCCATCTTCTCTGCACGCATTGCCATCTACTATGAATTTTATTAGCAACTAAATATTCTTTAATTTCATCGATATTGAAGTCGTTCTACATTTTAGGGATATCCACTTCGTCAGTTGCTCTTGCTGGTGGCTTACACAACACATTGCTAAGGTGTTTATACCAGATGCTCAGTCTTATCTATTGATTATCATCCATGACCTGTCCCCATTGGCTGCTCATTTTTTGTCAACTAATCTCATTTGTTAGCTTATACGAGATGGATGCTATATCTGTGGTCTGCATAAGCATGTTGCACTTTGTTGATTTTGGCATCTATTTGTTCAAACATGGCTACATTGTATTTGTCTTCAAGATATGATTTAGATTCGTCGCATTGAGGCATGTTGCTCTTAGGTGCGTCAGCTTGATATACATCTTATGTCTGTTGTACTTTATATCTAGCTTAATCATTTCGGTCGTAGAAAAAGCGACTAACTTTATACAGCATGGTAGATACCTAGTAGGATGGTAACAGCATATGCTGCAGAGCTGAGCGAAATGACCAACGCTAAAGCAGCATGGTAGCAGTATATGCTGCTGAGCAGCATGGTTGAGAGAAATGACTATTTTAATGCAGCCAGGTAGCAGCATAGCATCAGCATGGTTAAAGCGCATATGAAAATGACTACAGAACCACTGAACGGATGGTCGTGCTACCCTAAGGCGAGGCACAGACATGCCCTAGCCTTGCTGCTTCGCCAGCTGCGATACACATGATAAGTCATTTGAAAGAAACAAGGTCACCCAGATCCCCCACCATGTTATCAAAGCCATGGGAAACAAGAAATTCGGCAATTCTTCAGTCTTGTCAGCCCCGCCCGCCCCAACCGTTCAACCATTCCACCCCACCAATCCGCACAACCATCTGCCCAGTCCAAATAATGCAAACAACATCATCGCCGAGTTTAAGGCATTCACTGTCTCCTAACACCCCACCCCTTGCTAGAGACTAACCACGTCACTAGTGCGGGAGTACTTTATCCCCTGTCTAAATAAGCACCAGGTACACCAGCCATCCAACATTCCTCTGGCATGACTGGCAGCAGCCGTTTCAGTGGACTGATTCGTAAGTTCTCCAGTAGGAGTCCTGCACCCCCTTGAGCGATCATACACACATCATAATACATAACGTTACAAGTAAACGCAAACACACACTACTTGCTGTCATGGCCTTTAATTCATAAACGAAAGTAGTGCCATCATCGTGACCACTTCACGTCAGAACGGCATACCCTGACGTGAAACCTATAAATAAGCATTATACATGCATTACGACATAGGGGTACCGCCCTATGCCACCAAATAACAACAACATCATCATCTACAAGTACTCCAGACCACACAACTCAGTGTGACATCTACATCATTACATACCAACTCAGAATCGGCACTGAAATAACCTCATTCATGCCCGGATCACTCTAAATAACCCAGCAACATAAAACGTTTTATACCTAAGCCAACTAATGGTACACCGCATGTCGTCGACATCACATATGCTTCAGAACTTCCCCTGCATCAACCACCACGCATACCTTGCCGAAATCATCACTTCCATCACGCGGATAGAACGGGAGCCGAACCAGGATTGTTGTGATACATCAACAAACAAATTAACATCATTACAGCATGCTATAAGGAATCACCCCTTCCCTCTATGCGCGTCACCAGTAGAAACCGCGAATAAAATAAACAATCTAGATATACACATAATCCAGATTATTGTGTTAAGAGAACGCCAATTCCTGCAGACGGTAGTCAGCAGCAAGTAGGATTTTGCCACCTAAAGCGAGGCTTGATTATGGAAGGATACAAAAACTACAGTAAGCTATGATGGTCTCCTCGTTCTAATGCAACTTTGTCCCGCCATTAGGATCGTTCGTAACAAAGTGAATGCAATCATTACTCTAGAAAGTAATCAACACATGCATATACTGGTACACCCCCCCCCCCCCCGCAGATTTACTTTTTACACGCAAAACAGCGCCTGAACAAAACGGTAAACCAATAAACCACGCATACAGCAACACCACATAATGTACGTCTACACGCAAATAGTTCGTCTTTACTGGATCTTCGGAGTCAAGGCGCCTTAATATTATTATTATTATTATTATTATTATTATTATTATTATTATTATTATTATTATTATTATTTTTATGATTATTATTATTATTATTATTATTATTAATATTATTATTTTTATTATTATTATTATTATTATTATTATTATTTTATTGCATTTCCTGAGTTGTACTGTAGCGTGGTTCCTCAGGTTTGGGGACGGCTTGGCTTGATCGTCCTATGGGTAATGGTGGCTTGGAAGCCAGCGTGAGTCGGGAAAAGCATAAGTCATATTTATCGAATGGTGTCGTAACATAGTCCGATACAATATTATGCCTAAACTTGAGAAATCACCTACTATTGCCGGTATTCTGGCCAGCCCTGCTCTGACAGTGTAGACATATATAAACACATCTCGGCGTGTGCCTGCAGTAATTCCTGTAGATAATTTATACATTCTATTATACACACTCCCAAATGAGAAGGATAGACTCCTCGAAGGCGTGGGAGCAACAGGCGGCAGTGGGCCCGTGGTGGTCCATGGGCAAGTGAACCCATGTATATAGTGCAGCAGGGAAACTGAAGGCCTCTGTGTCATATGAAGGATGAATTAACATCCTACTGTGGTGCAGTCTAGTTGGCGCACTGTTTGGGCTACTGAGATTTCGGTGCTCCCTAGAGTTTTCGGGTCACTCCATCTCAGAAAGTGAACATGCGTGGTACGTGGACGATAGCCCGCACCCAGAGCACACACATCTCTGGCAGATTTTATTGTATACTTTGTTAGGGATGCCCTGTAGGCAAGGTCAGGGAAAATGGTCAAAATCTGTATGCCGTTAGCAAAGATGCATGTGGATCAGACTCTCAGTTCCCCCTGATTGTGATTGTTATCGACTGGGTCACTGGCCAGCTGTCTTGATCATGTGAGTACATCAAGCATTCCTGGTTATGAATGATCAAGCTGGCTCAATGTACAGTCAGTTCATCACAAAAGTTCGTATTGCGAGGCATGCCTCCTGTGACAAGGACATCATGAAAAAGATGCTTGGGAAGCAGGCGAGTCCATGTGTGAGAGGCTGTAACATGTTACTTGCTGAGCTGGGGTGAAGCAGTCAGTGTTACCAGTGCTCTTTCCTAGTATGTTCCAGCAGGCTATGTCCCTAGCCATCATGGCCAATTAATCCGATTACAGCACTGCATCTTCCCAGTCAGGAGTTAACTACGTTATTGTCCCATGGACCACGGTCCTTAATCTCACACATATGAAGATAGGTACCTAGCCTAGGCTGCATCCGTCGACATGCATAGTGAGGGGGGGGGGGGGGTGGGGGTCCCCGGGAATTGTCACTGGGAATGCCAAAGTGTGTATAGAGAATAAAAACAGATCCAAGGAAGTCTGTTGGGACAAACACGCACCACAGCCATGCCGATCACAGAGCTTAGGCCTGCTGATGGCTCCTCATGACACCTGCACCAAAATCAAAGTGCTACACACAGACTTTCTTCAAATTCAGAAAGATCAATGTTATTTCTATTCAATCTTCAACAGCCATACTGTGCATATCGCGAACCTATTGCCTATCTACAAATTATGCCCATACACCACATGTATCAGTAAACCCGACTTTTATCCAAGGATGTGTTCCCCGTCCCAAAGTGGTGACGTCAAAGACCTGACAGCGCCAGCTTGTACTCAATGCTGGACCATGTGAGACAAAGAGATGCCATCCGAGTCAACGAGCCCACACCCACCCGCTGTATTCTAGGCCGAAATTAAAATAGGCATATCTATAATGCTCGTGTCGGAAAACCGAATTACGCCCTGCAAAGTTGGGCTATCCACAGGAATAAGTATGCCCAAGCAGAACCTACACGTCGGTGATCATCCTTTCAGTGATCCAGATGATGGAATCTCTCGACATGACCTCCTATTTTCCATTTGTTAATTACTTCTCACATGGCTGCTTGACGGTGTGGGGAATTTGAACACGTTCTTGAAGAATACCTACATAAGTATGGTCGCATAACACAGGAGGACCATGAAGAGGGACAAATTAGCCTTTCTCCATGCTGTGAGGGCAAAAATTATGAACAGAGTGGATCTGTCGCATAATAACCATCTTCCCTATCATTGGAGCATGGGAAGATTAACAGTCAAGATGCCCCTTCCATGCCATAAACACAATTTCTACACAAATTGTCTTTTCTATGAGTTAACCGAAACTGTATTTTCCTTATTAGTTTATCAAAGTGTTGTGAATTCGGCGAAACAGAGAACCATATTCTTATTTTTATACCGTTATGCCATTGACACCTCAGCAACTCGCAGAAGTTAGTGCTAAACTTAGCATGCCGGATACTTCCGACAAAGGGCCATTTACCCCTTCACACAATGTATGTGGGAATCCATAGAAGGTGGGCCACCTTGTGGATGAACATATAACTTTAAAGGTGGACTTACTTGTCACATCGATCGGGACCATAAGCTCCTCCGAACATATTGCTCCAGCATATTGCACCCAGTGCAATAAATTGTTCATGGTGGGCCGTTTTGGCATCACCCATTCGGCAATCGAGAAGCATCATGCGCGTTTAGCTAACTTGATGCCTAACGAATTTACCATGAAGAAGGATTGACTCAGGGCGATATTAGCCCTTCAGCCTTCACTTACAGTACTTGGCACGAAACCTAACAAATCTGGAAAACAGGAACCAGTGACCGCAACAGCAATGGCTAAACCACCTGTTTCGGCATCACTCACCCTACTGGACTCTTGCATGCTAATTAACCCAGTAACATTATCACAGTTTCAGCCGTTATCTGCAAACGATCCAGGACAATGACAAATCATATCCAGTGATCCAGACAGTTCTAACCTTTTGTGGTCAACCACGTGATACATGGTGAAACTCCTATACTGCCCTCCATTGACGAAAAAGTATGGACTTCTGTTGACTCACAATCAACGTCGACACACGCACTAACTTCGGTCACCAAAAAACCCTAACCTACACTTTTATTAGCGGAACTCAGTCCGCCATGTGTTCGAAAGAGAACATCTCCAGCCCATGTTTACAGTGGTATGCAGAAGGTCAAAGCTGCGGCGCACCAACGTCTGTATGTAACGACAGCCATAGCTAGGGCCAAGGCCTATGTTCTCACCATACGCACTGTGCTGATACATTCCAGTGATAATGGACTAAGCGAACGTCATCCTCATTAATAATATCAAAGACAGTGCTGAGTCCACCACCAGTTTCAGTTTCGACTTCCGCGAGTCTCAACTTCAGTGATCCTCGACCAGCCTATACTTTGCTGATACCAAACTAGTTTTCGGATCAATCTAATCAGACCGACCTCGCCATCCACGAATCGGCGTTAATACCTGCCACATTCGGCCAATAAGAATACTGAATACTAATAACATATATTTTTATTATTATTATTTTTTATATATGTACCATTATGTGACACCGAAAACGTTCCACATAATATATAGCTCTGTAAGAATGAATAATCGTTCATATGTAGCTTACTTCGGCTGGAAGAAGTTGTCTTCGCGAGCAATTGTGCTAGGAAAATTATTGTTTACATTAAAAACTATTCACACATCAAAAACTACTATTACTACTACTACTACTACTACTACTACTACTACTACTACTACTACTACTACTACTACTACTACTACTACTACTACTACTACTACTACTACTGCTGCTGCTAGTACTACTACTACTACTACTACTACTACTACTACTACTACTACTACTACTACTACTACTACTACTACTACTACTACTACTACTACCGTTGCTCCTATTGCTTCTGCAATAGTAAAAACTACATACTTGCGAGTGCCGAGTGATCTTGCAGGAGAGATCTAAGAAAAATGTAAAAGTTAGATATCTGCTATGTACACCATCAAAATTCCTGCTAATGTGTGTGATTGTGAGATGGGTGGTTGAAAGCCAGTCCAGTGAAAGGGGATTTTTGTCCTCTGCATGGTGGTCTGGTGGTAGAGCACTCGCCTCCCAATTGCTAGGCGAACGTTGCCATGGAATTGCCAGGTTCGAGCCCCACTCGGGTCGAAAAAATTGAAAAAGGTAAAATTACATTCCAGATGATGAATGAGCTAAATCCTAGTGCTAGTGAGTTGTCAAAGACATGATTCATAGAGCTAATTCTTGACAATAATAAAAGCTACACGCTTGCGAGTGCCGAGTGATCTTGCAGGAGAGATCTCAGAAAAATGTAAAAGTTAGATATCTGCTATGTACACCATCAAAATTCCTGCTAATGCGTGTGGTTGTGAAACGGGTGCTTGAAAGAAGGTCCAGTGAAATGGGATTTTTGTCCTCTGGATGAAGGTCTGGTGGTTGAGCACTCGCCTCCCAATTGCTAGGCGAACGTTGCCATGGAATTGCCAGGTTCGAGCCCCACTCGGGTCGAAAAAATTTAAAAAGGTAAAATTACATTCCAGATGATGAATGAGCTAAATCCTAGTGCTAGTGAGTTGTCAAAGACAATGTTCACAGAACTAATGTGTGGCAATAATAAAAACTACTACTACTACTATTACTATTACTATTACTATCACTATCACTATCACTATTACTATTACTACTACTACTACTACTACTACTACTACTACTACTACTACTACTACTACTACTACTACTACTACTATTATTACTATTACTATTACTATTACTATTACTATTACTACTACTACTACTACCGCTACCGCTACCGCTACCGCGACCGCTACCGCTACCAATACTACTACTACTGCTACTACTACTACTACTTCTACTACCACTACCACTACCACTACCACTACCACTACCACTACTACTATTACTATTACTACTACTACTACTACTACTACTACTACTACTACTACTACTACTACTACTACTACTACTACTACTGTTGCTGCCTACTGCTGCTACTGCTTCGACTAACAGAGCTGTTACTACTAGCCTATGTATCAACGCCATTGCAATAATAATAATAATAATAATAATAATAATAATAATAATAATAATAATAATAATAATAATAGTAATAATAATAGTATTATACACAGTGTTACGAGCATATGCTAGTGTAATAGCCTAAGGTCTGGAGGTGTAGCATGCGTTTGGCCGGCTTATGGACGTCGGCTGGAGCGTTGTAGACCTAATGATCCGTGAAAGGGGTGTTGTCTAAGGTCTGGGGGCGTGGCCTAACATGCAAATGTCATGTGATGCTCTTAGGCCAATCAGTACAGCCACTTATCTCATCGCCCTAGCTTAGGTCAAACCTATAGGACACCAGCTGTCGCATTGTAGGTATAAGGACCGGTGACAAGGGACGTGTGTAAGGTCTGAGTGCGTGGCCTAATGGAACCTATATCATCGCTCTGTGGTAGAGCCCAGCTTACGACGTTCCATCTACGAGCATTGCCAGGGGACTAAGTTCAGGGCGGGTGGCCTAATATGCAAATGAGATGACTTCACAGTTCACAGTACGCTAATCAGTTCGGCCGTTTATCTCGTATACCTAGCTTAACAGATTTCAAGGCAGACACAACCCTACATGTAAGTTGTTGAATATTTTGAAAACAATTTGACTAGGGGCTAGCCACCAAGACAGACCTGTGAAAGTAATGTTACGGTTTGGTTGTTGGGGGCCAGATGGCTATACATGCAGCCACCATGCGCATGGGAAGTCACAGTAATCATATAATAT
The DNA here is from genome assembly GCA_034401795.1 of Chaetoderma sp. LZ-2023a. Lineage (NCBI taxonomy): Eukaryota > Metazoa > Mollusca > Caudofoveata > Chaetodermatida > Chaetodermatidae > Chaetoderma > Chaetoderma sp. LZ-2023a. The sequence continues at coordinate 9,587,674 of CM067365.1, forward strand.
AAATAATATAATATAAATAAATGTACACTTTAAAAAGGGAGAGAAAGATGACACCTCCAGGCCGGTCTCCTCCGTAAGTACCAACTTTGTTGGGAAACTAAGTCATCAACGATTGCGGGCTGACATCCGCATACAAAGGCAACTCTGACTATGACTAACCTTCTAACAAGAAACTGTACTCGACATCCTCGGACAATGCAATCTTCCCAGGAGCTTACCATAGCTACGTGGAATGTACGTGGTCTGACTTCAACATCAAAGAGGCAAATCTTAGGTTCAGACAGTGAACACTATAAAATCGATATCACATGCATTCAAGAGACTAAAGTAGCTAAACACTCAGAGGAGCAACTTCAGATAGGCTATAAGCTGGTACTCATGGAGCAAAAACAGGCCACTTACCGTAGATTAGGCTTCGTAATCGGACCAAGGGTATTGGACGATGTCATTAGTTTTGGATACGTCAGTGATCGCGTTGCATTTATCGACCTGGCTATATCAAGGCAAAAGTGCACCAACACTAAGGTCGCATATTCAATGCATATGGGCCAACTACCGAAAGGGCCAAAGAGAATCCAACAATATTAGATTCCTTCTATGAAGAACTGAGCTCCGCCTTTACTACCCCAGCTAGATGGCAACTGTTCGTGTGTGGCGATTTCAACTACAAGCTGGGTAAAATCGGGATTGCGGACAAAGGTTCAGGACTTGGCTCATGCATGGGATCGTATGGAGAGGGCACACGTAACAGCAATGGAGATGCACTGGTGGCATCCCTTAGTTCCAATGGCCTATTTGCCACAAATACGGCTTTCAAACACCCATGCTGCCACCGGACAACATGGACTGGACAAATTACTGATCTCAAAGCCCCTAAATGTTTTAAGGCTACAAAAGCTGTCTTCAACCAAATAGATTTCATACTATGCAAGAGAGCAGAAAAACCACTACTTCCGGATGCTCGTTCCTATGGAGGCACAGACCTCAATTCTGACCATAAGCCAGTCATTACACGCCCCCATATGAACCAGCTCTACCTAATGCACAAACGCCATACCAGGCAAGAGGGTAGAGTCACCTACAACTTACGCAAGCTCATCAGCGACACTGACACTCAAATGTCATACAAAAAGGCCCTCGGGGAGCAGCTAATATCGACGTCAGCTCCGATCCAAACGAAGCCTTAACCAAAATACTGACATCTATGGAATCATCAGCTACTAGCACCATAGGTGTCCTAAAAAACCAGAACTAGGTATACTGACGACCCTCTCGTAGTAAAACTGTCAGCAGAACAGAAAGCGTTACGTCTGCGCATCAATCAAAGTGGCCAAAGTGATGATCGCACCAAACTATGCCAGGAACGCAATAACATTCTGCGCCACATTAGCAAATGCTTAAAAGATCTTACTATCCAACAAGCAGACGCCCTGGCCCATGAAATTACTGCCACGGATGACTTCCACAAAATGTTTCGAGCAGCCCGAGACCTGAGAGTTGCTGACTACACACCACCACAAACTGTACACAACTCTGAAGGCCACTTTATCGGGACTGACCAGGGCAAAGCTGAGGCAATTCGGGAATGGTTCAAGGAACAGTTCATTGACCACGATGATAATCCCTTGCACCCATTCTCAGGAGACACCAGGCCATTACTAACACCAATTAATACAGCAGAGGTTAAGAAGGCACTTAACGCCCTGAAAAATGGACGTGCATCTGGACCTGATGGCATGAGCAATGAACTATTCAAATATGCAAGTGACATTATCTCAAAACCGATCACGCGCATAATCAATTCAGCTTTTATGCACCACTATCCCTTCGACGCTGTAGGCCAAGGCATCCTTATCGCGCTACCCACACCTAAGAAGCCAACTGGGCTCCCAGTCAATCTGCAGCCCATTGTGCTCCTTAACAGCATCGGAAAATCCTATCCAATGTCACTCTATGCCGCATCCAAGACAAGATTGATGATTTCACCGGATCATGACAAAGTGGCTTCAAACGTGGACGCAGCTGCACAGACATTGTATGGGCTCGACGCATGCTTGTGTCGGTAGTCATGTCCACACACTGGGATTTCCACAAAATGGGCATTGACATGTCACGAGCCTTCGACACAACTAAGGGCTCAAAGATCCTAGATGTACTACGCCAGGCCAGTTGCAATGAAGATGAGCTACGACTAGTGAGACTACTGCTTGCAGACAAGTCAGTGAAGTCTTTAGAGTTTGAAACATCAATCGGCTCCCCACAGGAAGATGATCTATCCCTGTGCTCTTCACCTGTTACCTCGCTGCTGCATTGAAAACTCCAGAATGCCCCCCCCCCCTCACCGGTGTCAATACAGGGCATGCCGCTAGAGATGGAATATGCCAACGATGTGGACTTTATAGATGAGGAAAAGAAACCCCTTGACGAGCTTCTCCCAATAGCGGCAAGCAAACTATACATTGAGAATCTCTTTATAAATGAATCCAAAGCAGAGTTCACCCACACATACCTATCTACAAAGCATGAACTAAAGAAAATGACCATCCACTCCGTGGCGGTGAACCATGGAGGAAAAGTAAAATCCTGGGCTCACTGCTTTGCAGTACTGCTGACATTGCTGCACGCTGCATCATGGGGAACATCGCTTTCCAGTCCTTCTGGAAGCTATGGATTCGTAGATCAAAGATGCCCTTGGTAAAAGGACTACGTTTATACAATTCAATCTGTGTATCCTGTGTGATGTATAACTGTAACAGCTGGGCAGCTCCAAAGGCAGCTCTAGACAAACTCGATGCTTGCCACCACAAACACCGACGCACTGTTGCTGGGCACCGATGGCCAGAGAGCATAATTTCCAACGATGCACTATACAAGATGTGTAATACGCCGCCGCTGTCTGTAAAGGTCAGCCAGCAAAGATGGTCCATGTTTGGCCATGTGCTAAGGATGCCAGAAGACACACCAGCATAGAGAGCCTTGGAATTCGCCCTGCTTGGAGCCAGCAAATACAGAGCCAGGAGAGGACGTCATTGCATAAATCTGCGTGCTACGAGGTGACCTCAAGAAAGCAGGATTAGGTACACTCAAGTCAAGAATGGACCTGAGGAAGCTACAGATTTTGGCTGAGGACAAGACATAGTGGGCAAAAGCGAAGAAGGACTGATTGCAGCTGGAGGATATTTCTACTACTGCAGCCGCAGAATACAGTAATCATACATACATACATACACTTAAAAAATAATTATTACACTGTCGCTTTAAATTTTCAAAACATTGTTAATTATAATCTTGATGTTGTTATACATATGATAAAATGAAGTAATTAAACGAATGATTAAATAAATAACTAAATATTAAATAATGTCAGGCCTGACTAATGAAGTTGGTCACGTGGTCTCGAAGTGGTGGCTAACGCTGTGGCGCGACGTAAGCGTGCCAATTCTGTTGGTGCTACCTATGCATACCACCGCTGTCGTCTATGGATGTGACGTAGGTGTACCAAAGCTAATGTGTGCCAATGTCACCATTCGTATCTCGCCATTGGTGTAGTGATTTCCACCAGAATATGGTGGTAGAAAGAATTGAAAATTAAAAGGACTCGAACGCTACTCTCTTCATACACGTACACTGAGATGATATAAAGCCAATAGTAGTCTGTATGAGAAATAGTTAACAGTCCCTCTGAATTCGTCGTAAAATTCAAATCTGTTCAAATCTGTCGCAAACAAAATGAGGTCAGGAATTTGCTGATGTTGCGTAGATGCTGATATCACACGAAGCACTGGATAGATCGAGTTGATTTTAATGTCTGCATCAAGCTAGTGATACAGAAGTTAAGATGATACCAAAATCAACATGATCCACAGTGTTCCTTTTACAGTCCGCTACGGAGATAGACTGGGTCCAGATCTATCTGGTCTCCGAAGTGGAGTCTGTGTAACAGTGTAGTCGTTGTGATGACGCAATAAGATGGCCGGTCATTACATTAGAGGTGTATTCTCGAAGAAGCCACGCCTATATTTTTAGATTGCCAATGTCACGTTACCAGCTCCGCGATAACATGACCAACTAGAGCATAAACTGAGAACAAAAATTGTAATGTCTTCATATCGATGTTTGGAATCATTATCGTACATACAACAATACAATCAAATACAAGCAGCTATTCTCTTATCTGACAACAGCCATTCACGCCGAAAAGGGGCCCAGTCGTATATATATATATATGACATACATTTGATATAAAATAAAAATTAGACAAGAGTGCGTACCTGTGATAGCTACAATAGTAACGAGAACATGAACAGCAGTGGCCACTCTCAATGGTGCAGCAATAACTGACAACCAGAACACAATTTTATTGAAGCTTATATACACAAATTTAACACCTCTTGTGCCAATAGCCCGTCAAAGCGCTCAAAATGCTATTTATATCAATTAATCCACTGTTGGCCAAGGCCACGAGAACACTATTTTTGTATAGATGCCATCTGAATCTACAAATATTTACAAAAATACCTTTCCGTTGTCCTGTAAATGAATATTCTTAGTGACCATTGCAGAGGTCGTGTTTTACCGAGTTGGGTTAGTGACCAATAAAATATAAATGTTTGCTTAGACAGTGTCCGTTTGCAGGGCAAAAGAAGACTATTTTTGAAATTTTACCACTGGATGACTGGCTTGGTTACCGACTATTAAGAGTTAAATAAGGGCCGTATAAAATCAGTTATGACGTAATGATTATGACGCCATCCTACACGCCGTTTAGCTGATTATGACGTCATATGACGTCATAACTCTGGAAAGGTCCATTATGGGAGAATAATAAGAAGAATATTCGGGACAATCACGAAACATATGACAAAGGGAAACCTCACACTAACCTACAAAATAATGACATCTGGGACAAGCCAGGAATTTGAAGAGCTCGCCCGAAACACACCTGAACAGGTAAATGTGCAATTTACAGATATATAAGCAATGCGAATATCTACAACTATAATAATAGTGTAGAGCGTCATATGAACACCAACTATCAATTTCTAATCAATCAATGATCAGAGGGGGTGGGGATGGGATTATCAACTTAAGAAACTGATATGGTGACAATCCGACTTGTTACACACACTGTGCATGCGTGGTTTTCTTATTCATATCATGTTTGTTTACTGAACATTTTTCTTCGAGAGCACATGAAATGTACAATATCACTTCTTATTGACTTAGCGGCAAACACATACACGATTGGATTCAAACAGCTATTATAGGCTATGACGTAGCATAATGTGAGAAATAGTTTATCTTGATATTCATTTTCCCCAGGAGACTTCGTGTGAATTACTCCATAGATATTTATCGGGCACCAGGATATGAAAAACAGTATAATAACTATGGTAACAGCACGTGCATCTGCATTTTGTCTCTCCTGTTGCACGTCTACTGTTTTTGCGTGGCACATTAGGCGGATGTATTTAAGAACATGCATAATTATCATAGTGCAACTTGGTATAACAGTGTTTACAATCAAATAGCACCAACTCTGTGTTGAAACACTTCCCACAAATACACACACCGATACCTCGCTCTCATTGTAAATAACTCTAATTGATTCATAGTGGATTGTAATTGTGATATTTACAAAAACCTTGACAATCCATATTGCAAGGCATATATTAAATATCAGGCCAGCTGTTACCTTGGCATGGGCGTGCAATGGAAAACAGAGCTGGTAGTATCGAAGAACTGAAAAAAACATTAAATGGTAGCAACTCGCAGCGACGCCAAGATTTCCCGTGAAAAATAATATTTTGCATATCGAAGTTGGGTGTGGCAAAATGACTGAGGGGAGAATAAGTCCGGCCCAACTAGCAAACCCAACACAAGATAGGGTATCGGAAATTGTTAGACTGGCAATAAAAGTAAATAAGGGAGATTTGTATTTCTTTGAAGCGATGAGATAATAAAATAAAATAAGATTAAGGATGGCACCAATCAGGAGAAACGTGATAGGAAATTCTTTGTAGAGAAACATTGGTATATAATCATTGCTTCCTAGGTATATGGCTAATTGAACTTCGTCAGTTTTATTCCAGTGCTTTGTAGAAGCATCTGAGTAAGCGACTCTCACCATTGTAAACTGTGATTTCAACTGAAAATGTATTGATAAATTAATTGCGCTTAAATATATTGGCAAAATACGGATGTCTTAACTTAATCTGAAACAGGCCAAATTTAAAGCACACTTACAAAAAATATATTATGAAGATGGCAAACATTCCTATTCCTCTTTAACAATTATACATTAAATGACTGAAAACTACTTTCTGGAAACAAAATTGACTTCACATCTAGCAGTCTATATTGTCGTTTAATTGAGCAATCTGCATTGAATGCGTATTTTATGCAACTTGCGCATAGACTACACGTTTTATAATCAGACTGCAGGCGTGTTCAATCAATTCTTTTTGATCGCGGTGCATGATAAAGTGGTCCTATTGTCGATGACGAGTCTTTCTTACTTCTTCAAAGAGTTTATTTACGGTGTTTAGTAAGGAGTTTATAAACATGGCATCAAATGCTGAGTCTTATTGAGTGTATTGCGATAAATCGCAAATGATAAATGAGAATAAAGAGATTTACAGTTAGTAATCTGTCTCTATATGGAAAATATCAACCACCGATAGCTTCAGGTTGAATACAATTAGGAGATTTAGCTAAGCCTCGTCTAGTCAAAAGAGAGATCCGGTTCTAGCTATTCCCGGCCTAACTCTAACTACGCTCCGTCCACGTTTTACCCATGCTGGGATCAATCGAGCCCTGTACTCTCTGAATTTCAGTTTACCGAAGCATATACAGGTAATCCTGTTGAATAGCTAGAAACTAATGTGGCTGTTTGCTGTTGCTGCTTATGGCAGCAACAGTGCCCCATCAAATTAGTTTCAAAATATTCAACATAATGGTTATTAAATAATAAAGCCATACAATCCGTACACATGACAGACTATTATGGACTTAGACACGTCACCCATGACGTAATTGATTGTGACATCAACCTACATGCGGCATAATCTATTAAGACGTCATATATTTGACTAACAGACTGGATCTATCTATTCTAGTTAAGCTCCGAACACTATGCCCATGTATTTGAATAGATTTTAACACTTTGAACCCTAACCTCTCAGAAGCCTTGTTCACGGTAACACTACAGGTACGCTGTTGAGGAGTTTGAAGCTACTTTGACATATAGCAGCAACAGGTCCCAGTCAAATTAATTTCAAAATATACAACAATATTTGTTAAATTGTCAATTCATCATGGACATTCAATTCAGACTGTCGTTGTTGGACCTTTTTAATTTTCATGTCGAGCCGACAAAAACATACGTCATTTGCTTCTTTCTTTCTTTAAGTCCTCGTTCCGTGATATATTCTGATTCTGATGTCAGATAATTGAGTTCCAGATCGGATCCCTCGGTTGAACCAAGTTCAGTTGGTACGCTAATAGGTTTAAGTTTTTAAGGTCAAAATTCACGATATTTGCTCATTGAACGTCCATTTGTAGACCAAGATTAGACTGTTTTTTAGAAACTTACAACTAGAATCACTGGCTCGATTATCGAGTCAGCCATTCATGTTGTAAATATGCGTCAGTTACAGTTGGTTGGGGAGTGCACGTTCCGGTTAACGGTTAACGCTATGTAGCTGATGCATGTTGGGTATGTCTCACGACGCCTAAGTATTTTACCAAATATTTTTGTAAATCATCTTAAGAAGGTACACCATAACAGCAAGAGTTTTCATCAGTAGCATACATACCTACAAACGGGCGGACGGGCATGCACACACGCATCAAACGCACGCAAAGTTAATATATCAGTTGTCATCATATTTATAGAATAGATAATTTATCGGAATAGGATATAATTTTGATGTATTCAGTCTCAATGCGTGTTCGTTATTTACTGTGATTGTTATTGTATTTATCACTGTTGTCTGCCAGTTTGTGTACGTTAACGATGTTGATGAAAGTGGTTTTGCTGTTTTGTGGCAGGATTGTGCAGCAGAAGATTTTGGTTGTCGATGTCAAACTAGTGTGTGTTTAAATCGACTTTGTAATTATATTTGGAAATTGACTTCCATCAGCATCTGCAAATGGTTAACTTGTTGTTCATCGGATTTTTCGTAACGCAGATGCGTGTTGGACTTTGAGTCACAACACTACAGGCTGGCTCGCTATATTTTGATGGTATCATAAAAAATACTATTAGGTTATAGCACGCTAGGCTCGAGCACTATTGAACCAACCAGTATGCAGGTGTTGTTTTTTATTACGCCTGCAATGTATTTTGTTGCGGAATTCGTTACCATAGTTAACCATTTGCTTGGCCATGGCGCATCAAGGGAGTCGTTTTTGGTTAAGATGTAACCAAATTCACTTTTAAGAATTATTTATAGACTAAAGTGAAACTATTCTGCTACATCAGAAATTTATTGATAAACTATTCCACATCAGATTTTGTCATTTGCGTGCCTTTCTCATGATGATTTTGAATCCGGTTAACGCTTCTACGAAGAGATGAGGGGCAAGGGAGTGGACAGGGCCATCACGTGGCCGATGGGATTGTCCAATCTATGAGCATGATTCTCTTCTTGTGAAGGGTTGACGAAATGAATTTTGATGAAATAAATAAGCACTGCAATTTTGAAAATTTAATTATCACATTTTGGCACTCGCACGAGTACGTACAACTTCAGAATCTCGTTAGACAATTCAACTCTTTCCTTAGCGCTGGTCTGGATTGTTAGCAAGTTGAACATCTATTGTTTGTATTCAGTCTAATTTCAATTATTATTATTATTATTATTATTATTATTATTATTATTATTATTATTATTATTATTATTATTATTATATAATAAAAGCCAGCCGTTAGGTTGACGCTAGAAATCCATCATCGAATCTTCGTGTTAGTAAAGAAACGTTGGTGAAATCATCTTCATCACGAATCTGTGTATCTTCTGATAAGTTAGGCCCAAAGATTCAGAAAATATTAGTCTTCCAAGATGGCGAGCCGAATCTTACTTTAAACATCTTCATTCGTTATCATCATCTTGTGACGTCAAAATCTAAATCCGAAATTTACAATCTGGTAAAATTCCTTTGACCTGTAAATGGGCATTCCTTACGACTACTGCCAAGGCCAGTTTGGCGAGCCTAGCAATACAAGTGTTAAACTAAGGCCGTGTTCTCACAAGAGAGTCAATCGTGAATAACGTCATATGTATGACGTTATTCCGGATTTAGTCTCTAATAAGAACATGGCATAAAGCCGTGTTTTCACTAGAGACATAAGCGGGGTACTGCTAGAGTGAGGTATGACATTATTCCCGATTAACTCTCTAGTGAGAACGCGGCCTAAGTCTCTAGTGAGAACATGGCTTAACATTTTTGTACACTTTTAAAAAGCAACCTCTATTACGATATAGTTTATGCTTTGACGTGGTTATCAAATTGCATGAGGAATACACGTTATGCGGTTTACGTAAGATTTAGGCCTTGTTCTCATACAACCGTTATTTCAGTAAATTACACATATTATCGGCTAGCGTTCTCATTGGACTGACACTTGTCACAGAATAAATATGTCAATGATTTCAGAAAATTAATCTCACAAATTCGGCGGTTTATCTATCTTTCGATATATCGTTATTGCTTCCCTACATGAACGCAATGTATTTTCTCAAATTTCACAAGGTAGCGTTAGCGTCTGCCGTTTCTCTCATTTTCCGCCGGTAGCACGACAGTCATCATTTTATCTCACTCTCCACCAGATAGCGCTACCGTGCAATCCAGGATTCTCTTCCACCAGTGCGAATGTATTATTACTGTATTCTGCGGCTATAGTAGTAGAAACATCCTGTCGCTGCAATCAGTCCTTCTTCGCTCATGCCCACTGTGTCTTGTCCTCAGGCGAAATCATCAGCTTCCTCAGGTCCATTCTTGACTTGAGTGTCACGAGTCCAACTTTTTTAGGTCACCTCGTAGCACTATTAGCAGATTTATGCAATGACGTCCGCTCCTGGCTTTGTATGTGTTGGCTTCGAGTAGAGCGACTTATAAGGCCCCCTGCGCCGGTGTGTCTTCTGGCACCCCTAACACATGGCCAAACATGGACCATCTTTGCTGCGTGACTTTTACAGGCAGCGGCGACTTATAACACATCTTGAATAGTGCATCATTGGAAATTATGTTGTCTAGCTATTCGTGCCCAGTGATGGTGCGTAGGTGTTTGCAGTGGCAGGCATTGAGTTTGTCTAGAGCTGCCTTTGGAGCTTCCCAGCTGTTACAGTTATACAGTTTCAATGATACGCATGTTGCATTGTATAAAGTATAAACGTAGCCTTTTTATCAAGGGCAATGATGCTGTCTGGCCAACGGGGTCCAGTGATGGTGTGTAGGTGTTTGAGGTGGCAGGCATCGGGTTTGTCTAGAGCTGCCTTTGGAGCTTCCCAGCTGTTATAGTCATACAGCATCAAGTAAACGCAGGTTGCATTGTATAAACGTAGTCTTTTCATCAAGGGCATCTTTGATAAACGAATCCATAGCTTCCAGAAGGCATGGAAAGCTATTTCCCCACGACGCAGCATGCAGCAATGTCAGCAGTACTGCAAAGCAGTGAGTCCAAGACTTTACTTTCCCTCCATGGTTCGCCGCCACGAAGAGGATCGTTATTTTCTTTAGTGTCATGCTTTGTAGATAGGTATATGTGGATGAACTCTGTTTTGGATTCATTCATAAAGAGATCCTCGAATTTTTGTTTGCTTGCAGCTATTGGGAGAAGTTTGTCAAGGGGTTTCTTTTCCTCATCTATGAAGTCCACATCGTCGGCATATCCCATCTCCAGCGGCATACCCAGTATGGACACTGGGTGCGGGTGTGATGGTGGCGGGGGCGGGGGGCGGGGGGGGGGGCGGGTGGCCGTGGCGTGTGTGTGGGGAGGGGGTGGGTTGATGGTGGTTCGAACCTCGCTCAGGTCGAAAATAAAAATTGCATTCCAATTTCGACAGTGCTATATCCTAGTGCCAGTGCGTCGTCAATGACAGGGTTCCTAGAACTAATGCTTGACAATAATAAAAACAACATACATGCCAGTGCCTAGAGATATGGCAAGTCTGGAATGTACACTATCAGTTACAGTCAATTCGTGTGGTCGTGAGTCGGGTAGTTGACAGTTGGTCTGGTGAAAGAGGATTTCTGTCCTCTGGATCGTGGGCCAGTGGGTAGACTACTCAGCTCCCAAACGCTATGCGAACCGGTGCCATAGAATTGGCTGCGTTCGAACATCGTCCAGGTCCAAAATTGAAAAATGTAAAAATTACATTCCAATATGGACTGTGCTATATCCTAGTGCGAGTGCGTCATCAATAACAGGCTTCCTAGAACTAATGCTTGAGAATAATAATAAAAACTACTACTACTACTACTACTACTACTACTACTACTACTACTACTACTACTACTACTACTACTACTACTACTACTACTGCTACTACTACACCGTACTCAACTGGACTGTATTTTAATATTGTATAGTGTATGTATGTATATTTTATATATCTACATGTATTAATTAAAAAAGAGTTTCTCTCATATGCCAACGCATGTATGGCCTGCGTGTAATAAAGAAAACTGAAACTGAGGCATTTGTTTGACCACAAAGTCAGCAAGGTTTGGCCAAGATTTGGAAGCTGGCTCACTATCATGTTCGTCTCTAAGCAATCTGTACACAGCGGTTTTTTATTTTGTCTGGTGGCTTGGATCATATATTTCTGTGTCTGAGCTATTGCTCATCAACACTTGCAACATTATTTACAAACACACGTCTTATTGATGAATCTGTGACAATATTATGAAAGAAATTATCTCCTTTGTTCATAATGCTATCATTGTCATTTTATTACAAGTGTACTTGCTCATTATAATGAACGAGATGTAAGAGTGCATTAGAGGTACAACCAAGACGTTCGGACATGATTGTAAACGGGTGGTTGCCTTGGTGACAAGAGACACAAATGTAGCATATTGATGATTGATTTTCCAAATATACACCTGTGCAAAAATTAAGCACCACCCTATTTTTCCGCACATGCGAGGGTATATTCATGTGCTATGAAGAAAGCAATAGCATAAACATTTATGTACCCATCCATCTTAGTGCAAGAGGTAATAATGCAACTAGAGGAATGCTGATTATGATGGTGGGGAAACACTGTATGTTTTTGTTTGAACTTGAAAACGAGGCCTGAATATGGTTACGTTGACACAACTGACAACTATTGCCCTACAGTTGACACACGTGGCTAGATTGTCATTAATGGTGTCTGAAAACGAAGTTTAACATCTGTGCACGAGTTTGAGACTGTCATTATTAATACCGGGTATATCCACCTTGTGCCTGGATGACGGCCTGGACACGACGTCTCATGCTGGTCACCAACCGACTGATACGCCATTGTGGTATTCGTTGCCATTCAAGATGGAGTGCGTCTGTTAATTCCTGTAGGTTCTGCACAGGAGGATCCCTCCTTCTCACCATGTTTCCCAGAATGTCCCAGATATGCTCAATAGGGTTCATGTCAGGGCTCCTTGCTGGCCATGGTAGGGTTTCGATGGCATTCTGGCGGAGGTATTCATGCACAGCTCTAGCACGATGTGGTCGGGCGTTGTCATCCATGAATATAGAGTGGGTTCCAGGTGCATGATTTACAAAATGAGGGACCACAACTCTATCCAGTATGGAATCTTGATATCTTTGTCCATTTAGTGTTCCAGGTACAGTCAACAGATCCAGCTTACAATCAAATGAGATGCACCCCCATATCATAACGGAACCTCCACCAAATGGAACTTCTTCCATGATGTTACGTTGGTCGTACGCCGTGCGTCTGGACCTCCATACACGAGTTCGACCATCTGTGGCATGAAGCAGAAACCGACTTTCATCGGACCAGTGTACCCGTCTCCAGGATCTCATGTTCCAGTGTCTTCTTTCATTGCACCACTTCATACGCTCCTCTTTGTGGTGTGCAGTGAGGAGAGGACGTCTGACAGGTCTCCTAGCTTTCATGCCAGCAGCATACAGTCTCCTTTTGACGGTAGACATTGACACTCTATTGCGCGTTTCCCATTGCTGGCTGAGCACTCTGCTGTTGGTGAATGGAGATCTCCTAACAAGGCGTACTAGGGCTCGATCATCACGGGCAGTAGTCTTCTTCGGTCTTCCAGATCTAGGCCTGTCCTTCACCTCGTTAGTTTGCCCATGTTTTGCAATCAAACGACTGATTACAGTATGGTTAATGTTCAGCTGTCTACCAATCTCTCTGCATGACATACCAGTGGTATGCATGCCTATGATTTGCCATTTCACACGATCACTTAACCTTCGTCTTGCCATAGCGGTTCACAATCAAGAGCTAATTCTCTCTGTACAAATAAACCACGGTCATGAACACAAAATTCCTAATCTTGTCGCCTAAATCTGTATGTAATGTTCTACACCTCAAACTGGACTTTTACATAACTGAACACGTGTGCTGTTTCCCGCCACGCACGGACATCAAGCGGCGTGAAGTCATGCATGCATGTGCATTTCGTACTTGGAATTATGTCAGCTAACGCGGGGACAAAAAGTATGGCAGCCTAGTTGTACCATCATGTTTCTACGTTCTATTGTTTTTGCTGGTGCTTAACTTTTGCACAGGTATATATAAGGATATATTTTTACCTATGCTCAGCCAATTTCTAGCTGTGCTTCGCTCACTTTGTGTCGACGTATGCATTTTGAACCAGGAATTCCCCGAATGCTAAATTCAAGGTAATTATACAACGGTTACCAGTCAAATTAGTTTCAAAATATTCGACAGAATGTTTATAAAATTGTAAATTCACCAAAGACATACAATTTACATGCTTTCGTGACAGAACTTTCAATTTCCTTGCCAGAGCTATGTTATTTTGATGGTGATGTCAGTTAACATGTGGCATACTTGATTATGACTTCAGATACATGAGTCACAGATCTGCCACCAACCCACCCCCTCTCCCTATTGTCAATGTTGTGCACACTAGGGCTCTGATTTTCTGACGTGTTTTGCTTTAGCTCCCCGTGCACTCCTCTGTGTAGGCTTAGTGATGCCATGGAGGAATCCAGTTTTAGCTATGCCTCGCCCATCTCTAGCTAAGCTCCACCCACAATTCGTCCGTATTGGGATCGATCCATGAACTCAATGACTATCAATTTCCGGAAAACTATACAGGTAAGCTGTTTAGTATTTTGAAACTAATTTGACTGGATGCTGTTGCTGCCTATGATTGCAACAGCGCCCAGTCAAACTAGTTTCGAAATATTCAACAGAATGTTTATTAAATAGCAAAGACATACAATCCGTACAATAACGCTTATAGTCCGTCATCAAGTAAACATTCGTGACGAACCTCATTCATGACGTAATTTATTATGACGTCATCCTACACACCACATTGCTGATTATAAGTCATATGATTGATTGATAAACTGGACAGGTCCATTCTAATCACAAAATGTTTTCAAAAAGCAATTTCAGTTAATAGTCTTAGTTACGTCCGTGTACTATTTGCTCCATGTAGCTGAAGAATTTAACAATACAGTAAGCATATTCATAATGGTTTCACCCAATATAATCAGGTCAGGTATCTCGATATGGTAGCTAAATATCGTGGTTCGATACACTAGTTCAATATAGCCGTGCCAAATAGCAGTTAGCTATGGTAACTCAACGTGGCATTTCGATATGGCAGCATCCTATGACAATTCATTAAGGGGATTTAATATGGTCGCCCATAATATTTTAAAATGCCAGTTCACTATGGTATTCCAAAATAGTGATTTGACACATTGGCTGATATGTCTGTTCACTATGGCAGTTACATCTGGCGAGTCAATATGGCGATTCGATATGATAATTCAATATAATGGATCAAATATGCCGGTTAAATATGTTAGGTCAATGAGGTGGTTCAATATGCTTGGTCAATATGGCAATTCAATATGGCAGTAGAATATGGTTGTTCCATTTGATGGTTCAGTATGGTGCTTTAATATGGTGTTTCAATTAGCCATTTCAATTCAACATTTTCAGTTCATTAGCTTCTATATTGTCAATACAATAATAATATCATCATCATCATCATCATCACCATCATCATCATCATCATCAGTGACGAGTCACTAGCAGGTTTTATGAAGTTACTTTTAGCGATAAGCTCTTGTACGAACTCTGCCCTCGTGGATTTGACTTACATCTAGTGATAGAATGGTTAGATTGAAACCCACATGTTAAGCCTGACAGCGTAATTTTGAACGGTAACAGAGTGGTGGTCCTAAACGTCGGTGCCATTCAGCTTAAGGACAGTCTAGGATTTCTACCGTTTACGCTGCGTCAGCTACCATCCATATTCTGTCTAGATAGTGAAAAGGGTGTTTCCTTATCTACTAGACAGCAACGAGTACTTTGATTGCGACGGTTCGTACCACTCCGGCCCCACGCCCCACCTCACCGATCCTCCCCCTCCCCCACCCCAACCACTCCACCCCCACCCCACCGACCCACCACCCAGACCCACCCCACCCAACCCTTTATTGATGCTTAACGAGGTGACAGCATGCCCGTGTCAGCCCATCAGGAATTTGATGAATGGTACGCCTCTGTAAATAATGACGTTTTCAGTTTCAGGAATGCTATGCAACTTTGCTATAGGGCATAGCGCGCCCCCACCCATCCCCCTTATTCGTATCTTCCGTAACGCTAACGTCGCTATGCTGATGCTTGCCGGTGGTTGGATTACGTTTGTCTTTCTAAGGGGGTGGGGCATGGTTATCCAGCATGCTATAACGGGCGGTGAACCTGAGGTATTGAGTAGATTCGTAGATCTGTACTTTCCTGACTCTGACGAGTATTTTGAGTATTTAAAGCTCTATGTGCACGTGTGCCATAACTGTCTACCGCTAACCGAGCTACGTTGAAATCCTTTTTCGAACCGAATTTGCCTTTAGAAGTGACTTATCAGAAGACACTTTCTAAAGTTCATCACCTTAGATGTATTGACATTAAAGTGGTCGCAATGTGAAGCTGCGAATTAAAGTCTATGTGAGTTAAAGACCCTAGCATCGATGCCTTTTCTACAAACCCTTATACCTCGCATTATGCTATACAGCGGACGTGCTAATACCATCCATTTGCACCATAAGGCCTCTGAGAATGAGTACATAGCGTATGTGGATATCACTCCCTTTAGGAGTTCCAGAAGTTACTGCTAGAGATTTAAAATCGGTAGACGAGCTCGTCTCCTACTTTGGACACATAAAATGTATGTCTACTTCCTAAAGATTGCTCTTTCGTGATGTAGTGAATGCGCGCACTCTTTGTAAAGCTATGTATGTATGTATAGCAATAGTGAACGGGCTGTTCGAGGCCTGTGGACGACTATGGAGTTGGGGGAGCCTGTATGGGTTAGTTTTCAGGTCATGGAGTTCATCGAAACTTGGCACTACATTCAACGCCCTTTTTAAGGGTTACATCGAGAACATTTCGAAGATAAAACAGGAGGCTTCCGAATATCCTGAAGACGCGCACGCTACACAGGGGAAATGTGCATATATTTGCACGTATTTAGAGTTGAACAAGGGTTCTGTACGTAAGGGCCTCAGGACCCTGGTTAAACAGTTTTTTAATTCGTTATTGGGTTTAGTCGTGCAGGACCCATACTGTAAGCCCGAATACGTGCATAGCCGTGAGTGAATGTTGGTACTGCTGGCTTATGGAAAATTGAAAGTTAAAGATATCAGGGTGTGTAATGATAGCACTTTCTTAATGTGTTATAATGAATTGGACGAATTCCTACTTAGCGATAACTTGACAAAGGCAGTTATCGCAGCTTTCGTGATGAATTGCCCTAGTGTACACTTGCTCGAAAGTCTCGTAACAGTCCATACATCCTGCATTTATCACAACATGGATTCAAATGTGTATGTTCAGCAGCGAGATAAGCCCGACTAATTCCTGTATATTACTTCCGACTTCATTATTTTATTAATGAAGTAACCTTATCTATGTATGGAGGATTACTGTATTCTGCGGCTGTAGTAGTAGAAACATCCTACAGCAGCAATCAGTCCATCTTCGCTTTTGCCCACTGTGTCTTGTCATCAGCCAAAATCCTTACATTCCTCAGGTCCATTCTTGATCTAATCTTGCTTTCTTGAGGTCACCTCGTAGAACGCTTAGAAGATGTATGCAATGACGTCCTCTCCTGGCTCTGTATTTGCTGGCTCCGAGAGGGCGAATTCCAAGGCTCTCTGTGCTGGTGTGTCTTCTGGCATCCTTAGCACATGGCCAAACATGGACCACCTATGCTGGACTACTTTTACAGACAGCGGCGGCGTATTACACATCTTGTATAGTGCATCGTTGGAATTTATGCTCTCTGGCCATCGGTATCAAGTGATGGTGCATAGGTGTGTCCAGTGGCAGGCGTCAAGTTTGCATAGAGCTGCCTTTGGAGCTGCCCAGCTGTTACAGTTATACATTATCAAGGATATGCAAGTTGCATTGTATAAACGTAGTCTTTTTACCAGGGGTATCTTTGATCTACGAATCCATATCTTCCAGAAGGACTGGAAAGCTATGTTCCCCATGGTGCAGCGTGTAGCAATGTCAACAGTACTGCAAAGCAGTCAGCTCAGGATTTTACTTTTCCTCCATTGTTCGCCGCCACGGAGTGGATCGTCAGTTTCTTTAGTTTCAAGCTTTGTAGATAGGTATATGTGGGTAAACTCTGTTTTTGATTCATTCATAAAGAGATTCTCAATTTTTAGTTTGCTTGCAGCTATTGGGAGAAGTTCGTTTAGGGGTTTCTTTTCCTCAACCATAAAGTCCACATCATCGGCATATTCCATCTCTAGCGGTATGTCCAGTATTGACACCGGGGTGTGGGGGGGGGGTTGGTCTCGTGAAGTTTTCCCGCACAGATTTCAATGCAGCAGCCATGTAACAGGTGAAGAGAACAGGCGATAGACCATCTCCCTGTGGGGAGCCGATTGATGTCTCAAACTCTACATACTTCATTGACTTGACTCGTACTCTCAGCTTGGTATCTGCAAGTAGTAGTCTCGCTAGTCGTAGCTCATCGTCATTGCAACTGGCCTGACATCTAGGATCTTTGAGCGTTTAATTGTATCGAAGGCTCGTGACATGTCAATGTGTGGACATGACTACCGACACAAGCATGCATTGAGCCCATACAATGTCTGTGAAGCGGCGTCCACATTTGAAGCCACCTTGACATGATTCGGAGAAGTCGTCGATCTTGTCTAAGATACGGCATCGAGTAACATTGGATAGGATTTTCTGTATGCTGTTAAGGAGCAAAATGGGCCACAGATTGGCTGGGGGCGCGAGGTGGCTTCTTGGGCTTGGGTAGCACGATGCCTTGGCCTACATCATCGAGGGGAGGGTGGTGCATAAAAGCTGAATTGATTATTTGCATGATCGGTTTTGAGATAATGCTACTTGCATATTTGAATAGTTCATTGCTCATGCCATCAGGTCCAGATGCATGTCTATTTTTTCAGGGCTTTAAGTGCCTTCTCAACCTCTACTGTATTAATTGGTGTTAGTAATGGCCTGGGGTCTCCTGAGAATGGGTGCAAGGACTCATCATCGTGGTCAGTGAACTGTTCCTTGAACCATTCTCGAATTGCCTCGGCTTTGCCCTGGTCAGTCCCAATAAAGTGTCCTTCAGAGTTGTGTACAGTTCGTGGTGGTGTGTAGTCAGCAACTCTCAGGTCTCGGGCTGCTCGAAACATTTTGTGGAAGTCATCCGTTGCAATGATTTCATCTGCTAGGGCATCTGCTTGTTGGATAGCAAGATCTTTCAAGCATTCGCTAATGTGGCGCAGAATGGCATTGCGTTCCTGGCATAGTTTGGTGCGATCGCTTAAACTTGAACGGCTTACTTGGCCCTTCCAGTCACTATAGAGTTAGTCAATGAGCATCTTTTGCACCGTCAAATTGCCGGGAATGACCCATATGAGATTCGGTTCCTAGGAGCTAACGTTTAACTGCGTTAGGCTTATGTTAAATGCCCTAGATTTACTGCTAGGCCGTTAGTACTGTTATTCCAAGGGTCGGCTCTAACTAAACTGAATGGGGAGTTACCAGGTCAATGTATGGCCAGTTTGGCCAGAGCGTTGGTGCAGTGAGAGACAGTTGCTATAATAATTAAATGGTCTGTTTAAACTCCTGGCCTGTATAGACTCTTTTCGTTAGTGTTCCACTTGTTACAATTTGCGGCACCAAAAAGCGGGCTTTACAATACAAATAGTCGCTTAGAGCAACCACATCTGTTTGCTACAATATCTTAGCTGAAATATATGGGCTAATATTTAATGTATGGTGTTGGCGCCATGTATCGTGTCTATTGGCGCAGGCACGAGAGATGGTCCTTTGTGAAAACGTTTTGCCGTTTTTTAGAAAGTTATGTGATGCCTTATTGAATGTCTGTAGTAATATTTAAGCATGCGTTTATTTTAGGTTAGAACTAACTTAACTTAGCAAGAAGAAACGTTCTAAGAGCGGCACTCGCCGTAGTACAAATATAGAGTTTACACAATGAGGTTTAGCTGACCTTACCGCGCATACTTTTAATCAGTGCAAAATATAAGTATTCTGCAAACTAAAGGCACGTATTTGGCATCGGTGCATAAGAATAATTAAAGCAAACTTATTTGTTTTGGCACATATTGGTCGTCGGCTCATAAAGCCATTGAAAGCACGGTTGTTGGTGGATATTGGTAATCAGCACACAAGAACAGTTCGTGAAGATTGGTGTAGTCGATGTTGAGGTCTCTTAGGCATTGGCGCATGAGAACTAGTGAAAGTTCGTGATTATGGTTTATCACAGTAGAAAAGCTAAATATGACAGTAAGGAATTAGCGGTTGTTGATGAGAAAGGTTCCTGGCATCGAAGAAACGACTGAAGAAGTGTATGTGCCGAAAAGATGCAGGATGAGAAACATGTTTAGTATAGCTTGGGGTGTCGTAATCTTCGTAGATATAAAAGCACAAGACAATCGGCGCCGCTAGCTCTGGTGTGGCGATGAAAGCAATATTCGGCAGTGAAAAACGGCTTAAATTAATGTCGAGTCTTAACCACTCGGAGATAGGATTAGAAACGTGCTACGAAATAACCACTCTTTGGCGTGGTTCAGACAAGTCTTGCGAGATACTAGATCTGGCAGAGCGGTTCACAGTTAGATTCAGGATGTTATTGTCCACAATTGGAGGGGTGTTCACAAACGTTTCAAAGTCTCCGATGTTACTGCGTTAGCAGTAAGCTTTGGTGCGACTTATGGAAGCTGAAGTGTCGGGTGGAGGAACTATATATTATTTTTGTGTATTAGTCCTCAGAGGGACAGAAACATTTAAATGGCACCGTTTATATACGAGGCATGTCTCTGATCCCAGATTCAGGAATCATCAGTAATTGAGTCGGTGTAGATTGTCATAGATGGTTGGCGCAGTGCTTGGGAGAGGCTTCTGGTAACCGTATCGGACTACCTCCCCGTCCCGACTGAGGAATCATAGGCGATATGGGTCCTTTTATCCTTTATTATGACCAATCAGAAGTCACCACTGTCAGTTTTTCAGCCACTCAAAGTACGACCATATTGGTGGAATAGCAGACTGCAGACACGTTGCTATGGCGTAATGGTGACCTTCTACATACCAGGCTCATGGAGCATGCGTGGTACGGTCCTACACTAGTGTGTGCACTAATTTGATAATCCTTAAATTTAATGATATCTCGGCCATCTCTTGTCCGATTTTAGTTCTCTAAACAGATTCGTGTTTCCGGACGAATCCTGGTCATGATCCATCCCAAGACTGAAATGGGCCTCGTATTAACGATTTGGGAATACGGGCGATTATATACGCACAAGATACCATGCCCAAAATTGTCTCTGCAGCATAGGCATGCTATCTCGTATGGCGAGCATGCGTAATGCACGCTCTTTCGTACTTAGTAATTTTCGCGTTCTGACTCTCATAGGGCTATGTACACTGGCCAACAGGAAAATACTGGGTGTGCGTTTGGAGCATCTCGACTCTGTGCCAAGCAATCCGTGCTACATTCTCTTAGGAGAGATTGAATTCAATCAGGCAATTTCTCTCTAATAAATCACATATATCTCATAAATCAGACATATATGATAATATATAAATAAAATAGATTTAATAACTGTATGCAAGAAATGTTGAATAAGGAACTTTGAAATATGTATTTGAGGAATGAATAAGCAGACCAGCTGACAAATCAAGGTGCTAGAGTTGACTAGCTGAAAAAGTATGGGCTATGATGAAAAGAAGTCTCATCAAGGAAACGTCTCGAATTGAAAAGGATGACTACCATCTGTCAAAGAAAATCTCATCTATGCTGTGGACATTGCGACCACCATCGTTCCCGAGGTTGCCATCTTGAGTTCCACGATCGTCGTATCTATCATGAGAATAAGTGAATTTTCTGCAGTGTGCAGACCAAAGAACTTGTTGATCCATCTGCATCCACTGTCAGGTAATGTCCTTGATTTAGCTATAGCTAATGTAACTGTTATTGTTGCCAATGTAGTTGTGGTCACCATCGTAGCTGACTTGCTGCTAGATCGCAGGTCCACACCGAGGGTTTCAGGTGCAGTGAAATGTCACTGGAACCTATGAGCCGGCTGATTGTACCATAGGGTACATATACATTACCATAGACATATGTAGGCAACGCCACTGGGTAGGTCAAGGCTGTTGCACGGGCTCTGTCACCGCTGAATGGCTAATCATCGTCATCGCTGTGGAGGCATTGGTCGTCGTCGTTGCATGGGTAACGATGGGGTCGATGCCACTTGTGGTGTCTGGCGAGCTGCCAATCACCTGCGTTCTGCTCGCCCGTGTTTCATCATTCCCTACACACGTTTTCTGGCTGGAAAGGACAGCCGCATCCATGGATGTACGTGGAAGAGGCTACGTGCTACGAATCAAGCCGGGTTGAATTCCACTGTCGAGTCCGAAACGTCAGGTTGAGACATGGCAGTGGGCTTGAGGAAGCAGTGCAGAGAAGTGGTGGTGATGATGATGCATGGGGGTATTGGTATTAGTAATTTAGGGAATTGAACCTATGGCATGAGGTGTGCGCGGAAAAATCGAGTTTAATGTCTGGGTTAGGTTTTATGCATTGTTGACCGTATCACTATTTTACATCTCTAATTTCTCTGCGTTTAGGTTTCTCTTTCACGGGAAGGAGAATGTATCTGTAGGCTCTGGTGTGCAAGAGAGAGAGAGAGAGAGAGAGAGAGAGAGAGAGAGAGTGAGGAGGGAGGAGGGAGGAGGGAGGGAGGGAGAGGGGGTATGGAGGGAGGGAGAGAGAGAGAGAGGGGGGGGAGTTAGGGAGGGATGGAGGGAGGGAGAGAGAGAGCGAAAGTGGGTTGATGTGCGGGAGGATGTTCTAAGATGGGGGTCTAGCTTATCTATCTGCGAGAGAAAGAGGAGAAAAAGAAAAAGAAGGGAAATAGATCCTTTTCAGATATCCTTCATGTGTGGTGTTTAGACCACAAGTTGAACTTTGCCGCTCAAAATCTCAAATGGAGAAATGGGAAAAGCGAAGGCAGTCTTTTCTAGATGTTCTTCCGAGTAATTTTGACAGACACTCTGACAGCACATGTCGAAATGTGTACCTAATACTTTGGTTTGTGTATAAGCGAGAAAAGTTGTGTAGTAAGAGTGCTTAGTCGAAGAGTCCTAATGACTATCATACGTGTTAGGTCATATTTGTAGACATGACCGAACATGAAATTACCATCCCACAAAACAAAGGCTGCATTTTAAACAATGGCCACGATAAAGACACTACGTTCTCTGTACCGGCAGGCCTGGCGCTGTTAGGTCACACAAACCGAGACAGCTAGGAACAGATGCAAATACAGGGATGTAGACAATTACACAAAGCGCATTCTGCGTACACCCTCTTAAAATGGTAGTGGCCTACGCACATGCGTTAGAGTCAATCTGTGAGCCTACAGTACAGGCCGGTGGTTCAAACAATGGATGATCATGGGGGAACCATGCTCGATCGCTCAGTGATGAGAATGCCGTACTCTTCTTCTGCAGAGCCACTTACGCTTAGATACTAACTATGTATGGACACAGATCATACAGCAGCATGTGGTGCATAGAGAACATAAGACAACATATAGAAAAAGACGGTATGCAAAAAATATACCAGACACAGACAAAAAAATATACATGTATAGCTGCAGCACATGCACCTGTTTATTCTGGTCCGCGGTAAGTGGGCACTCAGAATGAGATTAGTCTTTAGGTGTCGCTGCTATGCGAGCTTGAGGAGGGTTGCTGGCTAGTCCTACCTAGCTAACCTTTTAGCTGGAGCCCGCTTGCAAGCCTGGAAGGGGAAAATCTACTCTGAGAAGATGCGGGTAAGTGAGTGTCCTATTGGTTAGTTAACAGCTAGATTGCTTATGTGGCCAGAAAATATGGGAAAACAGCCCCATTCCTAAGCTTTGCTAACGCCTACCAAGACACTGTGTGCGCGACTATCACAGGCGATGTTGTTGCCTTTTGTCTGGCGGACCGAATTGTTAGGACACCAACAGCGTCAGATAAGGGGGACGTACAATGTTTCAAGTGAAAAGAGCCTAGGCCACACTGCTGGATGCAGACCTCATTAACCAGCTATTAAAATACCATGAATAAAAAGCTATAAAAACACCGTGAATATTGCCATATTTAATGGGAATTTAGTGGGGATTTATTATAAAAGCAGGAAACACCCATTAATATCTTGTAATTATTTAAAAAAATTTAACGAGCATTAATATGTGTAAATGATGGTCATTAATTTCTAGGACAATTTAATGAGTATGAAATTAATGGCCATCAAGTAGAAGTAGCCGCACACCATTACTTTCTTATTTTACAGACCTTAATTTTAAGGGGAATGTAAAGGTCATTAGTTCAATGGCCATTACACTTGCAAGAAGTCAATGGCAAAAGTTTAATGGTCATTAAGCCCACATTAGATAATTAATGGTTTTGGTGAATTTGCCACATTCTCATTAAAAAAGTTTGGAAAATTACCACGATTAATGGCACTATTAAATTGTAATGATATAAATAAAAGAATCATGGCCATTAAATCTGGAAGCTCAAAACCATTAATTTATGAATAGTAGCCCATTAATTATATTAATGGCCTCCCAAATAATGTAATAACAATTAAAATAATTAATGGGTTAATATTCGAAATTTTTAGGCTTCTAGGGTTTAGTAGGAGCAGCCAGGCCACTCCACTATCATACCCTCGTATACGGTGGCTGATTTATCATTAGAGTTGATGTAGGTCATGCATAGGTTTGGTCATTGGCAATGGACCTCTGATGGTATACCATATCATTGTATAAGACACGAGACAACACACTTACATTTACCATGCTAGAAGTCAGTCTCCAAACTCTCTCTGATCAGATGGACAATTAATATTTATGTAGATAAACCATGTTCTGGAACCTTCCCTGAGTGATCCATGGGATATGCACAATAATTGGCCCACTATTAAACTAGCAAATGAGCTGCGAGTGCTATAGGACAGATTCTCCCGTAACTGTGAATTTCATCAGTTCCTATAACAAGCAAGCTCAGTAGATTTCTAATTTTAATTCTTACAGGATGCAATTTTTCTGCATGACAATAATATTTCCAATGACATGGCAGTTTCAGTTGATTTCAATAAGTCAAGAATGAAACTGTATTAAAACTAAAGTGATAAAATTATAATAAGTAGAAAGTTAAGTACATGTTATCATTATTAGACCAAAATACACTACACGCACGCACTCACGCACGCACGCACGCACGTACGCACGCACGCACGCACGCACGCACGCACGCACGCACGCACGCACGCACGCACACACACACACACACACACACACGCACTCACTCACACACATATATATATATATATATATATATATATATATATATATATATATATATATATATATATATATATATATATATATATATATATATATATATATATATATATATATATATATATATATATATATATATAATGATGACTGTTAATTAAAAGAAAATGTTGTCTTGATGCTACAGTCTAACTTACAGACATATCTTGTGAAAGACAGTCATATTATGGTTAAAAGTTATTCAAACAAAATGACCAAGAAACAAAGACAGTATTAAAGAAATGAGCAAAAAATGGCCAGCGATTACAATTGGTCACATTGAAAGAAACCAAATACTCATGGCTCAGCTTGATATTGTGTGAAGGAACATATCTGCCAAATCTGCTTTTTATCCATCAACAATTGCCTAAACGTGACACAACAGTATTTTCCCCATAGGGCTCAGTTGTTGACAGACACACAGACGATAGACAAACATACAAATCGTCATTGTAAAAATAGAACTTGAGTTATAGCCAGGGGTCAAAATGTTGGCAAATTAATATTCATCCATGGAATGACATTTAATGAGATCATCCAAACTGAACTGAGGTCATCTGTTCATAATAAGCAATACAAGTCTCCAGGATTTGAATTCATCCACATAAAATATAGGCCATCCATAGCAAGTTGAGGTCTTAGTAAGAGCTCCGCACATGGTGTATAATACCCCGCCATGATGGCAAACCAATGAATGAGAGCTCTTAGGAACTAGCTATTTCTTCTCCAGACCGAGAGCGGTAATCTGCAGAACAATCTGCTAAATGGTCAATATATCCTCCGGAAACCAATTTTCTAGAAGGCCACTGTTGGCTGGCAGCTATTTTGGATTTCATATTGTCATCAATTTTGATAGGCTTCTTCACGAGACGTACTTCTACCACCCTATTAAGTTTGAAAGCAATCCGATAAACGGTAACGAAGATAGATGTGTCATCTGGAAACCAATTTTCAAGATTTCGGATCATTGTCCATTTAGATATGCTTCATCCCCAGACCTAGTCCAACCACCCTATGAACTTTCAGTGATCCGATATATGGTAATGATGTTATCATCCGGAAACCAACTTTCAAGATGGCCGCCAGTGACTGGTGGTCATCTTTAATTTCGGATTAGTGTCAATTTCGATAGGTTTCTTCCCCAGACCTAGTTCAACCACCTTATGACGTTTCACAGCGATCAGATAATTGCAACAGGTCGTTATCATCTGGAAAACATTTTACCGCATTCCCACTCAGGCTGCGTCATCACATAATACCCCACCAATTGCTTTGGTGCAGTATAAATACAAGCGGAGGAGTGAACATTTTGACCCCTGCTTATAGCAAAATGGATTTGGACAGAAAAAGCAAATCAGCTCTCTCCTATAGATTCCTTATTCATATGGGGACATAATTAATATATGGCCCAAGAGCCTCATTGCTCACCTAGCTGATGATGGACTGTACTCATTTTACATTAATTAATTAATGCACAACAAGCACCATTTGTCAATCAGGCAAGCATAGCTGTTGCGATAGACCAATGGTCCTTATCAATATTAACCAATGAGGCCATCATCCTTATTACTAATACAGAAACATTGGTGTCAATGACACTATTGACCAATAAGAAAAGTACCATTGACCAATAGGGCAGCCAACCCTGACATTATTGGCTCAGCAGAGGATATTTACCAGCGGGACAGTGGTCAAAGTAAAATATTTGGATGAGCAAATGCAAGAATATTGATGTCATTGACATTATTGACCAATGTGAAGCGTACCATTGATCAATGGGGTAGTCATCACTGACACTATTGACCAATGGTTCAAGTGCCACAACACTGACACTTAATCAGAAACGATTGTGAAGTCTGAAATTTGGTTGAGGAAATGCAAGAACATTGGCAGGATTGACCAATGGGGAAAGTACCAGTGATCAGTGGGGCAGTCATCCCTGACACCAATTGTCAAATGATTAAAGTGTATCATAGGAACATTTCTTCCAAATTTTGTATCAAATCCTGATAAATATCTATTAACAATTTACGAAACGTGACACAGATTATTTCCCCAATAGGGTTCAATACTTTAAACAACTCAAAGTACCTAGAGCAAATAGATATTGGCTAAAGGAACATACCTGCAAAATTTGGTTTTAAACCATCAACATTTGACTAAGCAATGTACTTTACCCCTATGGTTAAATGGTTTATCTTAATGAAGCAGTTATGACACCTGTTTAATGGTATAGTCATGGTTTAAATATGTATTTGACTGCAGGGACACATTAATTTGGTTTTAATCCATTAACAATTGACGAATTACATAGCGTTCAATATTACTCAGTTTCACTCCATTGATAAATGACGAAATGTGCCTCAATCGTATTTCCCCCCACAAACTTCAATACTTTGGAAATATATCAAGGGGCGTAACTCTGTTATTTGTGTGCGTGGTCATGCCATCTTCGTGTGCCAAATAGATAGCCAAGAAAGGAAAATATCATCCAAATTGGGTTTTAATCCATCGATAAATGACGAAACATGCCACACATATATTTCTCCCATAGGCTTCAATACATTGAACATATAGCAAGAGCTATGATTCTGCTATTTGTGCACGTAGCCACTTCATATATATTTATAAGAAAATGGCTGCCGCAAAACAATATGGCGGACACTCACCTGATACAAATTGCAAACATGAACAATTAGTTTGCTAACTATATTTTATTACTCAAATAAATTCTTAATTTTAAAATGACCCTTTAGCTGCTGCAAGAACTAAAACTGGTGTCTTGAATAATGGCCTATATCAGCTGTCACTGTTAATTTATTTACACACGTTTTGCGGTAATAAGTCATGCTTTAGACACATGTATAAACTTGATTTTCATCAATCAATCACATATTTTGACAAATAATTTGAAAAATGTCGCCATGAAAAACAATCAGTGTGTAGATATATATGAGAGTCTGTGCTCAAGATTCAAGTAAAGTTGTAAAACAACAACAACAACAACAACAACAACAACAACAATTACTACTACTACTACTACTACTACTACTACTACTACTACTACTACTACTAATACTACTACTACTACTACTACTACTGTCCATACTGTTCAGCTGCACATTGTAAACAGGAGATGATGATTCGAGATGTATGGTTGTAAATAACACATTTCGGAGAGCTCTTGATGACCTCAGTTAATAATTGCATAAGATGGTCACTGTAGACATGTTTCGCTATGTATATGCATAATATAGGTGCACATAGGCCTACATGTATAATAATAATAATAATAATAATAATAATAAAAATAATAATAATAATAACTAGATCTGTTCCATGAACAGAAACATGGCTTCCAAAAGAACATGCACTCGAACCAGACCCTCTTTTCTTGTACTTCATGTTCACTCCAGTTCTCTCATGAGATTCCATTTTGAGAACTGCTCTAGATAATATTTCGTGTCTTTCGGATCTATCACCTAGACTTTGGAGAAGCCCTATATACAGACATAAAACTGGCCACAAAAATCGGTAATATGATTGGCCATTCAGCAGTAGACAGGTAAATCAGGGATTGAGCATTCAGCAGTAAGAGGGTTAAGAAGTGATTGACAATTTTATCTTTCCAATATGCTTAATAGACACTGGAGAACTAGTACACAATTAATGAAATAAGAGTTCACATTCTGCAGTATAAGGGTTAAAACAAATCTAATATTTCACCAGCAGAGGGTTTAATAGGCAGGAGCAACTTCCACTCAAATTGTTTGAAAAACATTCAGCAGGGATCCTTAGCATCTGCCATATCTTGGCATTCATAAATTCATGGGTTAATAGGCCCCATGGTCGACTGGTATTAAATGGCAATTAAATCCCCATCACATTAATGTGTTTGCCTAGAACATTTACAGTAGCAAATCTGGTTATTTACCGTGTAATAAACAGATATGAAATGGTGGATGTGGAGAGGGTTTATATACAGACACAAAACTGGTCACAAAATTCAGCTAGATGATTGGCCATTCAGTAGTAAATAGGTTAATCAGGGATTGACCATTCAGCAATAAAATCTATAGGAAGAGTGTGACAATTTACCTTTCCAATATTTCTTAATCGACACTGGAAAATTAGTACAAAATCAATGACATAAATGTTAATATTTTTCAGTATGATGGTTAATATAAAATCTAATATTTCACCAGTAGAAGGTTTAATAGGCAGGAACAATTTTCTGTCAAATTGTTTTGAAAAATATTCAGCAGCTATCCTTAGCATCTACATTAAGTGCAAGTTGTATATTGACATTAATAAATTCATGGGTTAATCGGTCAGGTGGTCAAATGGTATTAAATGGCAATTAAATCCCTATTATACTAATCTGTTTGACTAGAGCATTTACTGTAGCAAATGCCATTTATTACCCCCATGGTAACAAGATATAAAATGACAATTAAATGTCACATTGATCATTTTTATTATAGCCTCTAGCAAACTACATAATAAAGAGGAAAATTAAAATCAGATAGATCTCATTCATTTTCACACACACTATGCAGATCGTCAGATAACATATGTATAACAATTTTCTCCATCAAAATCAGTCAAATAAAAAAGTTCAAAATGGCCACCCAAATGCTCGAATTTGATTGGTCCACCGTGACCATATTGTTTGACCAATCAAGTTTTTGTGAACAATTTTCACTCGATCCCATTGACTGATTATACTACCCAAATTTTAGCTAGACTACTCTCAGAAGTTCCAGAGGAGAAGATTATTTTGTGATGTATGACGTCATCAAGATGGCTACCAAACCCCTGAGCCAATCAGGCTGTGTTTAGCTATTTTAATTTGTGGGGTGATCTCAACTGTATAGTCTGAGGTTTGATATTCAATTTGCTTGCTGGTTTCGGAGTTTTGGTTCAATTTACATGCTGGAAATGGCTGGCGGAAGAATAATAAAAATAATAATAATAATAATAAACGGAACAATCACTCTAGTCTTCCAGACCTTCGCTCTTGGAAGCCTAATAATGAAAACAAGATCTATTCCATGAACAGATATACGGCTTCCAAAAGTACATGCACTCGAACTAGACCCTCTTTTCTTGTACTTCATGTTCAATCCAGTTCTCTCGTGAAATTCCGTTTTGAGACCTGCTCTAGATAATGTTTCGTGTCTTTTGGATCTATCACCTAGGTGGCTATGGAGAAGACCTATATACAGACATAAAACTGGCCACAAAAATCGGCAAAATGATTGGCCATTCAACAGTAGACAGGTAAATCAGGGATTGAGCATTCAGCAGTATGAGGGTTAAGAAGAGACTGACAGTTTTATCTTTCAAATATGCTTAATAGACACTGGAAAACTAGTACATAATTAATGAAATAAGAGTTCACATCCTGCAGTATACGGGTTAACACAAATTTAATCTTTCACCAGCAGAGGAGTTAATAGGCAGGAGCAACTTCCACTCAAATTGTTTGAAAAATATTCAGCAGGTATCCTTAGCATCTGCAAGTTTTATGTTGGCATTCATAAGTTCCAAAACCATCACCATTGACATGCTTGGTATTCCTTTGGGAAAGCTTTCATGAAAATCAAGAAAACAGCCCCGAGGTGTCAAATAACCGAGAAATCTGCACAATTTGTGTGGGCTGGCTTCCATTCAAAATTTAACATTTCATTCAATCTTCAGGCCCGAAACAAGAAATTCGGCAATTCTCCAGACCTGTCCAATGCCCAGTCCGCCAAACCGTCCAACCATTCAAACCCATCAATCCCAAGAAACCATCCACCCAGTCCAAATGACCTGAACAACGTCATCGCCGAATGTAAGACATTCACTGTATCCCAACAACCACATCCCTTGCTAGAGGCTAACAACTTCACTAGTGTGGGAGACCCCTGTCTAAATCAACACCCGGTTAACCAGCCATCCAGCATTCCTCTGGCATGACTGGCATCAGCCGATTCAGTGAACTGATTGGTAAGTTCTCCAAAAAGTTGTTTTTGCCTCATCATCTACAGATACTCCGGACAACACAACTCAGTACGACATCTACATCACTACAAACCCGCTCATAATCAGAACTGAAATAAGATCATTCGTGCACTGATCACTCTACATAACCCAGCAACATAGACCGTTCTATACGTAAACCAGCTAACAGTACACCACACATTACCGACATGGCATATGCTTCAGAACTTCCACTGCATCAAACACTGCGCAAACCTCATCGAAATCAGGTTGCACGTGTGCAGGAAGGGAAGAAGATTTTCGAGAAATGAGGGGGAAAAAATCTTTTAAATTTAAGCGCAACTCGTGCTAATAAACATAATTCTCTATAAATTGTGGGAATATTACATATTACAAACTTAAAAATTTTAAAAACCACACACATAAATTCTTAATATACTTGCTTTTCGAGGTGTTCAAATGTAGGCAACAGTTATCGAAATTTAGAATTCTGTTGTCTAGTCAAGTAATTGGGTTAAATTTTGATTGTGCCCCACAGACTGAAATATGTATCAATAGCTTGCACTAATAGGTATATGGGGTTGCTCCTCCTGGTAGGCAGCACAACGCAGCTAACCTAAGGACTGACTAGATGCCCCAGCTGTGGTCGGCACACCACAGCTGACGGCCAGGCAATTATCCATATACCTGCTGATTAAGTTATGTGCAATAGGCAACTATGAGTATGTACTGGCCAGAACAAGCCATCTGATGACGACCGGATTCCTACAACAATCAGACCATGTCAAGGTGCCAATGTACCAACATCTAACATGGCACAACAGACTGCTGATTTTATTGCTGATTGCATTGGATATAGAGCGGAATCAAGGCCCACGTGTACCAAAATACCAAT
This sequence comes from Chaetoderma sp. LZ-2023a, assembly GCA_034401795.1. Taxonomy (NCBI): domain Eukaryota; kingdom Metazoa; phylum Mollusca; class Caudofoveata; order Chaetodermatida; family Chaetodermatidae; genus Chaetoderma; species Chaetoderma sp. LZ-2023a. The sequence continues at coordinate 9,619,689 of CM067365.1, forward strand.
GTGGTGTATGCAACAAAGTTGCAAGCGAGAAACACCATGCGATAGCTGCGCCCAGTGGTTCCACATAGATGGTGCTGACCAGCCAGAGCATCTTTATAAACTATTAACATCTAATTATTCATGTAACTGTTGCACTTGCGGAATGCCACGTCTTCTTCTATAAATTGTCAACCAACCCTAGCTGAACCCTTTAGCATCAGCCATCCATCTCTACTCGATATTCCTAGAACATCGTCAGTTGAGGGCCAAGGAAACATACCACCCTTGCACAAACTGGACTTGCCTATAATGACATCATCACCAATTAAATATCAACACTAAGCTGACCAATCATGTTACTTCATCGTTAACACTAAATTTTCTATCAACTGCCGCATAACATCATCAATTTTGACTCTGAGGTCTTCCCAGTAAATTTTCCTGTATACCAAAAGGACAGGAAAGATGGTTATGGTGGAGTCCTCATAGCTGTAAAAGGCACACTAATATCTTAGGAGATTAATATCAAGCCCGCCTCTGAATCTGTGTTTATCCGACCTGAGACAGAAAACAAAAAGGAACCAATCATAATTGGCTCCTTATACTGATCTCCAACATATACCAGTAATGAACAAATGCATGGCATTTGCAATAAAATGGATACAGTATCCAAACACTGCACGACCAGCAACCCTCTGAATAGGTGGTGACATTACCCTCCCAGATATAAATTGAACGATGAGCTGCATTGCTAACAATTAATATCCAAAATCTGTGAACCAGATTTCCATGGATAAAATTAATGACATAGGCATTCAACAAATGGTCACTCAATCTACCCAGTCCGATGCTACTCTTGACATCTTTAGGACCAGCACACCAGATCTAGTCACACGTAGTACTACCTTCCCAGGACTTAGCGAGCATGATATAGTTCTGATTGACAGCCGCATCCGTCCATTTAGAGTTCAACCCATCAACCGGCCAGTAAGCATATGGGAAAAAGCTAATCTAACACAAAGCTGACACAGAAAAACATTAACCCAAGGAAAGCCACTGGACAAGGCAACATCTCCAGTCGCTTGCTCCAAACCCTCGCTGAAGAATTGGCACCAGCCCTCACCCCCTCTAGACCACATCATTGAAGACTTGGGAAATTCCAAACATATGGAAACATGCTTATGTACAGCCAGGCTTCCAAAAAGGAGATCATAGCAAAGCTGCAAACTACCGCCCAATTTCACTAACATCCATCTGTTGCAAACTATTGGAGTACGTTGTCAGTGGAATCAGCGATCGCCTCTACAAACAGAACATACCGTCTGATGCCCAGCATGGATTCCGTAAACAGCTATCATGCGAGACACAGTTGATACTGACAGTTGATGACCTTGCCTCAACTATTGATTCTGGAGGGCAAACTGACATCATACTGCTCAACTTCTCAAAAGCCTTCGACAAAGTCCGACACCAACGTCTTCTCGTGAAACTCTTACGCTATGGAATCAGAGGACAGATATCCATGTGGGTAGAAACTTCCTTAAGGACAGAACACAGCAGATAGTAGTAGAAGCTTAAATGTATTCAGTTGAAAAGGTAACATCAAGCGTTCCACAAGAATAAGTCTTGGTTCCAACACTGTTCATTATTTACACTAATAGGTCTATGGGCTTGCCACCAAGGCCGAGTGCTTCAAAACCTGTCTTAAGGGATCGGGATCTTAACCAGTAGAGCATGAGCACAGATAGTGATCACTATCGACTATGTCACTGGCCGGTTGTCTTGATCATGTGAGTACATTAACCATCCCTGGTTATGAATGATCAAGATGGCTCAATGTACAGGCAGGCTATGGTAAACGTCACCTGCCCTAAAACCAAAGTGCTACACACCGACTTTCTTAAAATTAAGAAAGATCACCATTATTTCTATTCAATCTTCAACAGCCAACAGCGCATGGTCGCATAACACAGGCGGACAACGAAGAGGGATAAACTAATCTTTCTCCACGCTGTGACACTGTCCAAAAAGTATACACGGAGTGGACCTCTCACAGAATAACCATCGTCCCCATCATTGGCGCATGGCAAGATCAACAGGCAATAGGCCCCTCTTGCATTGTAAACAAAATTTCAGTCTTTTCTATGAGTTAGCCAAAACTGTATTTTCCTTATGAGTTTATCAAAGTGTTATGAATTTGGCGAAGCCGAAACACTATTCTTATTATTATACCATTATGCCACTGACGCCTCGGCAACTCGCAGAAGTTAGCGCCAAACTTAGCATGTCAGATGCTTCCAACAAAGGGCCATCTATCCCTTCACATACATGTACGTGGGAACCCATAGACAGTGGGCCACCTTGTGGCCGAAGATATAACCATACAGACATAACTTACTTATAACATTAATCATGACCATAAGCTCCTTTGGACATATTGCCCCCAGTGCAATAAATTGTTCACAATGTGCCGGCTCAGCATACCCATTCGGCTGTCGAGAAGTATCATTTAGTTAACCTGATGCCTAAAGAACTTCCCATGAAGAAGTATGAACTCGTGTCGATATTAGCCATTCAGCCTCCACTTACGATACGCAGCATGAAACCTCGCACATCTGGAAAATGGAAACCAGTGCCGCAACAGCACCAGCAATGGCTACACCACCTGTTTCGGCACCACTCACTCTACCGGACCCTCACATGCTAATTATCCCAGCAACATTATCACAGTTTCAGCCATTATGCTTAGATGAACCAGGACAATTACAAATCGTGTCCAGTGATCCAGACGGATCTGACCCTTCAACGCCAACCATGCGATATCCAGTGAAACTCTTATACCTCCCTCCATCGAAGAAAAAGGATCAACTTCCATTGACTCGCCATCAATGTCGACACTCCACTAACTTCGGTTGCCAAAAAAGCCACCGTAACATACAATATTATTTGAGGAACTCAGTCCGCATTGTTTTCGAAAGAGGACATCTGTGACCCATGTTTACAGTGGTATGCAGAAGGTCAAAGTTGCGGTGTGCCAAAGTCCGTACATAATGACAGCTATAGCTAGGGCCAAGGCCCATTATCTTTCCATACGTGCTGTGCCAGGACATTCCAGGAATGACGGAGTAAGCAAACGTCGGCCTCGACCAGCTATTACAACTCCAACAGCATCCCTTCCTCGCATCGGCCTAGCATCTACATCAGTGGTGAGCATAAGCATTAATAATGTCACCACCCAGGCCGATTCCACCATCAGTTTCGGCTTCAGCTCCCACGGGTCTCAACATCAGTGACGCTCGGCTCACCTATACTTTGCTTATACCAAACCTGTTTTCAGATCAATCCACTCAGATAGACATTACCCTCCGCGACGTCTTCGGCCAAGGAGTAATTAATCTTCACCTGGAAGAAGACGTCCTCATGAGCAATTGTGTGAGGGAAATTGGCGTTTACGTTAATAAATAACCACACATCGAAAGCTAAACAAAAAACCCAACAACCAACAAATCGCCTGGGCCTTAGAAACCCAGGATTCTTCCCCACTCCAAACCTTCTGCACACCTATTGTATGTATAATGTATGATTACTGTATTCTGTGGCTGTAGTAGTCGAAACATCCTACAGCTGCAATCAATCATTCTTCGCTTTTGCCCACTGTGTCTTGTCCTCAGCCGAAATCCTTAGCTTCCTCAGGTCCATTCTTGACTTGAGAGTATCGAGTCCTGCTTTCTTGAGGTCACCTCGTAACATGCTTAGCAGCTTTATGCAATCACGTCCTCTCCTGGCTTTGTATTTGCTGGCTCAGAGTAGGGCGAATTCCAAGGCTCTCTGTGCTGGTGTCTCTTCTGGCATCCTTAGCACATGGCAAACACGGACCATCTTTGCTGGCCGACTTTTACGGACAGCAGCGACGTGTTACACAGCTTGTATAGTACATCATTGGAACTTATGCTGTCTGGCCATCGGTGTCCAGTGATGGTGCAGATGTGTTTGCGGTGGCAGCCACATTGCTGATCACAAAGCCCCAACTGGCTGTAAGGCTATAAGAATAGTCTTCAACCAAATAGATTTCAAACTATGTAAAATAGAAGCAAAGCTCCTACTTCTGGATTTTCGTTCTATGGGCCTGCAGACCTCAAATTTGACCACAAGCCAGTCTTTGCACATCCCCGGGTAAAAATATGTGAATCGAGAGCGGAGGTCCTTTGTTCTCTCTCGACAAATCGGATTCGAGTATTTTATGGGGGAAAAAGGGGGCATGTCCTAACATGTCCTTAAATATTGATGAAGTCATCACCCTCTCGACCAATCATCGAACAGCCGCCTATATCTTCACCGTTTATTGGTTGTATGGGTGTAGGCACATGCCGATGATTAACAGGTGTAATTATGCGTGAAACTGTTAGGGGACGTGGCCAGGTCACGTGACGTCTGTAGACCAATCAGTATGGACAGTTATCTCGTCACCATAGTGTATGTCAACGTATAGGACTCCAGGTGTCGCATTGCAGGCTTTATGACAGGTGTAATGAGCCGTGTCCGAGGTCACGTGACATATGTAGCCCAATCAGCACTGTCACTTGTCTAACTTAAGTTATGAGATGTCATTTTTTCTCGTTGAGGCTCTTAATACCCCGTGAAGAAAGGGTGTGGCCTAATGTAGAGTGCATCCATCTCGTCGCCATGGCCGGGTCACATGACGTTAGCTACACTCGTTACTGGGCCTAATAAAGTGTGAAAGGGCATGGCCTAAGGTCTGAGAGGTATCAGGTTATGTGACACCTGCATACCAATAGGCACGGCCGCTTATATTATCACCTTAGCATAAGTTAATTTATAGGACACTGGCTGTGGCATTGAAAGTCTAATGATCTGTGAGAAGTTGCGTGGTCTAAGTTCTGAGTGAGTCAGGTCATGTGACACCTGTAAGTCAATAGGTCGGCCGCTTATCTTATCGCCCTACCTTAGGTCAACTTATAGGCTGCCAGCTGTTGCATTGCGGGTCTAATGACCTGTGAAAAGGGCCGTGGCCTAACATGCTCCAATAACATCACCACACTCGGGTCACATGATGATAGCCGGTTCGATTCATGGTGCTAATAAGCAGTGAAAGGGTTAAAGCCTGAGGCAGCGTCTTTTTGTCAGATGGAGGGTCAAAGTGTAAAACAGCTGTTAGATAGGTCATGTAGTGAGGGTATTCTATTAAACCTGTAATCCAATTGCCCATGGCCGGCTCTGACTGAGCCCGACTATACAAAAGTAAGACTCTTAACATGTCCAAATGGCACCAGGCTCTAAATTTCAAGCTATCTTGAAAAATAAAAAATTAAAGCAAACACTGTTACACGCAAATGCTATTGTAATATCCTGTGCAGAAAGTGAACTTGAACTTGAATATACAGGTGTGAGTCAAAACTCGAAAAATCTTCAAACATACTCTATACAAAGATCTGTAAAACGCTACAAATATTCATTTCGCCCGAAGGGGCCGTCGCCGTCTGTGGCGTGGTCTGATGGAAGTTACTTCTACTAACACAAACATCACTACAATATTGCGATGTTTAGTTTCACTTGTGTAATTACTCTCCATTATTATATAATACTAACCTATGTATCGGTTCCATTGCCATAATAATAAAGGTATTATAAACACTGTTATGAGCATATGCCATTGCAATAGCCTGGGCATAAAGCAAACTTGAACCTAAAGCTACAGGTCTGAGTAAAAAGTCGAAATGTTTTCAAAAAATACCAGCTAAAATGCTCTGTAAACGCTACCAAAATTCATTTTACCTGAAGGGACGTGACCTAAGTTCTGGAGTCGTGCCCTAATGGAACCTATATCGTAGCCTGGGTTAAGTCAGCTTATGGACGTCGGTTGGAGCGTTGTAGATCTAATGGTCCGTGACAGGGGTGTGGCCTACTGTCTGGGGGCGTGGCCTAATATGCAAATAGTATGACGTCACAGACCATGTGATGCCTGTAGGCCAATCAGTATGGCCGATTATCTCGTTGCCCTACCTTAGGTCAAACTTATAGGACGTCAGCTGCGCATTGCAGGTATAATGGCCCGTGACAAGGGGCATGCCTAAGGTCTGAGAGCGTGGCCTAATGAAAACTATATCGTCGCTCTGACGTAGAGATAAGCTTACAAAGGTCCATCTACGAGCATTGTCGCGCTAATGATTCTTGAAGGAAGATGCACGGGACTACGTTCGGGGCGCGTGGCCTAATATGGTAAAGAGACGACTTCACAGTTCACATGACGCCTGTAGGCTAATCAGCACGGCCAATTATCTCGTCGCCCTAGCTTAACCGATTTTTAATGCAGGCAAAAGCCTGCAGGTAAGTTGTTGAATATTTTGAAAACAATTTGACTAGGGGATAACCACCACAACATACCCAGGGTAGTAATGTTACGGCTTGATTGTTGGTGTGTGGGGTGGAGTGGTGTGTGTGTGTGCATGCGTGCGTGTGTGTGTGTGGAGGGGGCATATAGCTATACATGCAGCCACCATACTCATGGGAAGTCACATTAATCATATAATATAAATAATATAATATAAATAAATGTACACTTCAACAAGAATTATTACACTGTGGCCTTAAATTTTCAAAACATTGTTATTTTTACAAGAAATTATAAAAGTGTACAAGTTCTTCACACCTTGAATCCTACCTGGTACTGAGCCGAACGACAGAAGTTACCCCGCGAGACAGTGGGGAGTATGGGTACTGGATTGATACACAAGCACTGCACATAAAGACTTATAAAATATTCTGTTCCTAGAGGATACTAAACGATTGATAAAAACCTGTCACCAAAAATACCGTCTTTCCCAGTATTAGCAGAATATCTATAAGTGCAAGGGAGTTAGCTAAAGAACACCCCTATTAAAATAGTTACTGTAATGATCTTGGAATGAACATTTCACATAACATTTGAGGAAACAAACAATAAATCAATTTTCTAACACTCCCTCCCCTCACATTGTAATTTTTGCCGTTCGACTGAATACCGCAACTCAATACATATCACACTGTGTGACAAGTCGCGTGGTCAGCTCAACCCCACAAGACATTATTTCTATAAAAAAAAAAAAATAGGCCGTCGTGATGAGTGCAACAGACCCAGGGTGTCACCCGTATCTCGAACAAACAGCAACATGCACAGCAAAAATACAATAATTATAATCTTGATGTTGTTATATTTATATGATGAAATAAATAAATTAAATGAATGGTTAAATAAATAACTATTATATATTAAACAATATAAGGCCTGGTGAATGAAGTTGGTCACGTAGTCTCGATGCGACGTGGTGTCCAACGCTGTGGCACCGCGTAAGCGTGCCAATGCTGTTAGTGCGACGTATGCATGCCAAAGCTGTCGTCTATTGATATGACGTAGATGTACCATAGCCAATGTGTGCCAATGTCACGTGGCCAGCTCCGAGATAGCACTCTCAACTCCAGCATAAAATGAGAATAAACTCAACAGTAATCCAGGACGGAAAAGGGGTACAGTCGTATATGTATACATTTGATATAAAATAATAATTGGACAAGAGTGCATACCTGAGACACGCCAGGTAGTTTCAAAATCAATCATGAAGTATCAAACAATGCCGCTTCATAGCTACAATAGTAACGAGAACACGAACAAGACCGGTCACTCAAAATGTTGCAGCAATAACTATCTGACAACCAGAACTATTTTCGTGAAGATTATATACACAAATGTAACCTCTCTTGTGTCAACAGCGCCTCAAATCGCATAAAATGCTATTTATATCAATTAATTCACAAGGCCAAGTGAGCACTATTTTTGTATATATACCGTTTGAATCTAGAAATATTTACAAAAAAATACGCTTCCGCTGTCCTGTAAATTAATATTCTTAGTGACCATTGCAGAGGTCGTGTTTGACTGACTTGGGTTAGTGACCGATAAAATATAAATGTTTACTTATACAGTGTCCGTTTTCAGGGCAAAAAAATGCTATTTTTGAAAATCTGCCAAATCGGTTACCGAGCCAGTCATTCCAGTAGGAAATTTCCAAAAATGGTCTACTCCTGTCCTGCATATGGGTATTTCTCAAGACTACTACAATATCCAGTTGTGGCATTTTGGTGAACTTGACCAATTAAATTGACACAACAGGGGTTAAGAAGTGAGATTTGCATTGAAACCAGATATGCTCCGATGAGGAAATCACAGCATTGACCAAACCCAGAAAGATACCAATACATGTGATTAGCTTACAATTTCAATTACAAGAAGCCCAAGGGGCCTGTGTCGCTCACCTGGACCATTGGCATTTAAACCATTTGCATTTAAATAGACATGACCGGTAATTTTTGGAAAATCCAAGATGGTCATCAAAGAAATTGACTAATCAAGATTTTCGTTTAATATGTTGAAGCCTACTGTCATAGGATCATTCCACCCAGGTTTTGTTGAAATCGGGCTATTGAAACGTGTAACGTTTTTAAATGGTTCCGGAAAACTGTCAGATGGCTGCCAAAACATTGACCTATCAAAATTCTGAATATAATTTTAAAGGCTACGAGAATAGGATCCTTCCAGCTAAATTTGTTTGTAATTGCCCAAGCGATTAATAAGGAGTAGCATTTTATACAAATTCACATTTTTGGGAAAATCCAAGGTGGCCACCATCAAAATCAAGCTGTCAAAATTCTGTACACATGTTCTTAAGCGTATCGGCCGAGGGTTATTTCACCTGAGTTTGGTTGAAATCGGCCAAGCGGTTAATGAGACGTAGCCGTTTAACTGATTTCCCAAAATATTCAGAAAATCCAAGATTGCTGCCATAAAAATTGACCAATCAAAATTGTGTATACATGTTCTGAAGAATGACGCTTAGTCCCTAATCATATCGGCCAAATTTCGGCCTAATCTCTTGAGCGGTTCTGGAAAAGAAGTCGTTTTTGGGAAAACTAGGTGATTCAAGATGGCCACCAAACTATTTGGTTGATCAATTTTTCTTGAAAATGCTTGGTTCAGCTCTTGCTCTAAATGATATGTCATGAGTTTTGAACTGATCCCCCAAAACAGTTTCGGAAAAGAAGATTTAAAATAAGTTTCCTAAAATCGGATAAAATCCAAGATATCCACCGGCCAAATTGATAGATAGGCTTCCTTTGAGCAAAGTTGGATCGCTATACGCTAAGGATGCTTCCTACCAAATATAATTGAAATCGGCCGAGCGGTTCTCGAGAAAAAGTCATTTAAAGAAAAAGTTGATGGACGGCGGATGATGGACAGACATCGGATCACCGACGGATGACGGATGATGGACGAACACACGATGGACAGTCGCCACGACATAAGCTCACTTGGCATTTCAGGCCAGGTGAGCTAATAATGCTAACTCAAGAAATAATGGACCTTCCATTTTTAGCTCTTCTGCGCCCATTTCCAGCTAGGCTCCACCCACACCTCGCTCATGTTGGGATCGATCGATTTCTTAACACCCTGTCTATCAATTTCCAGAAAACCCTACCGGTAGGCTGTTTTGACTGGGTGATGTTGCTGCCTATGGCAGCAGCATGTTGATTAAATAGTAGAGACATACAATTTGTACACCGTGTCGGACTATTAAGAGTTAAAGACGGGCCGTATAGAATCATTTATGGCCTAATGATTATGACGTCCTCCTACACGCCGCTTAGTTGATTATGACGTCATGTGACGTCATTACTCTGAAAGGTTCATTATGGGAGAATTAGAAGACGAATATTATGAACAATCATGAAACATATTGTGGATTTGGATGAGTTGGTTTGATCAACTTACTCTGACGCGTTCATTTATGTCCTATCGAATTGTTGCCATAGTGCACCAGAATCTCTAGGTGAACATTAATCCGTTCATGTAGATGAGTGAGAACGAATATTAATAATTATGTAGTCATGTATATTTGCGTATTTTCATGGAGCGAATACTACTGATGTGTCATAATCAAATAGCCGTATTCGGTAGTAGAATAATATGAATAATGAAAGCTTGCATAGAATAAGCTATAACGATGTATTGCAATTCGAGAACATGATTAGCAATGCTGTAATATGGCGATGTAAATAGATGAATCGAGCATGGCATAGAGTAGCAGCTTTGAGTAATGCCCATAGGCGTCAGACATCAATAGTAGATTTAATGGTAACACAAAGCAACAGCATTGAGCAACGTTCGTGGCCTTCATATAACAGAGGTTGGTGGAGGTTATTTAAATAGTCAGCAAGTATATAATGTCTGTTTAGGCTTCAGACACAGCGAGAACACACAATTCGTACACTCATGTTATTAGGTACTATAGACTATAGACTATAGACTAAAACAAGTATGCTTGCATAGAATAGAATAGGCTATAGGAATATCATACAATTCGTTAGTGAGAGATATTAGTTATGTAATATATCGATAGCCGAGTTTCGTACGAAATCTTGCGAATAGGCTATAGAAATATATAGACTACAAACAAGTATGCTTGCATAGAATAGACTGTAGAAAATACATACAATTCATAGATGAGAGTTATTAGTCATGGCGATAACCGAGTTTCGTAAGAAACTCGTGGTGGGTGTTAGAACAAATAACGAGTAGATGAACACCCCCTGAATCGATTTGTGGTTCGTCCCGATCTATTAATATCTGAAACCTCATAGGCTTCAAGCCTGAGTTTTCCGCCAATTGAGGAATGTGATCGCCGACAGACTTGTTCAAGTAGAATTTAGGTGTGCTCAGAGTTCAACTATTGTTGGTAGCGTGGGTCTCTTTTTGCGCACGGACGCACACGCACACTAAGGACCCAGCAACAAGGTGAACTAATCAGACAGGTTTGCGTGAACTGTGACGTTTTTAACTAAATGAAAATAAGAGGGTGCGCCAGGGAGAATGTGTATAAACTGCTGCAGAACAGTATTTTCATGATTGCACCACCGTTTATCCGCGAGTACAGACTTGGTAGCTCGTGTAGTAAGTTTGATAGATTGTTGGTCTGATTGTTTAAGTAGAATGACTTAGAAATTATCTGTACATCTTCATACAATTCATATCTATAGTACCGCAATAAAAGTATATATATATATATATATATATATATATATATATATATATATATATAATCAAGCTAAGCGTTGATTATTTTAGTTTTCGTCAAATGAAAACTACAAATCCCTGTACCTGGTTACATCAGATAGAGTAGGCAAGCCCAGGTAGTCGATATAAATATTCTTTAGTGTTACCGCTCGAAGAATGCAAGTCCACTATCATCTTCGTTCACCATTAAAGGAACGCGTAGACGCAGCTACACAACCAGTTTACCTCTAGTAGCGACCGATCCATTTAGCATCAGTTGAGAATCGATACAGTCATAATCGATCAGTCATAGTGGAGTATCTCTTGTTGTGAACAGATATTGGAGAAACGACCAACCGACCGATGTCAGACGGTCCCAAGAATTTTCAATATGACTATTGAAAAACTCACACTAACCTACGAAATATTGACACCTAGGACATGCCAGGAATCTGGAGAGCTCACCCTAACAGACCTAAAAACACACCTGAACAGGTAAATGTACAATTTACAAGGGAATAAGCAATGCGAATATTTACAACTATAGTAATAGTTTAGGCCGTCATATAAACACCAGGTATCAATTTCTAATCAATCAATGATCAGCCGTGGGGGAGATCAAGTGAAAAAACCTGATATGGTGAAATACCAACTGTTCATGCGTGGTTCTCTTATTCATATCATGTTTGTTTACTGAACATTTTTCTTCGAGAGCACATGAAATATAGAATATCACTTCTTATAGACTTAGCGGCCAGCACATATACGATTGGATTCAAACAGCTATTATAGGCTATCACGTAGCACAATGTAAGAAATAGTTTATCTTGGTATTCATTTTCCCCAGGAGACATGGTATGAATTACTCCATAGATATTTACCGGACACCAGGATATGAAAAACAGTATGATAACAATGGTAACAGCACGTGCATCTGCATTTTGTCTCTCCTGTTGCACATCTAGTGTTTTTGCGTGGCACATTAGGCGGATGTATTTAAGAACATGCATAGTTATTATCGTACCAGTTGGTATAACAGTGTTAACAATCAAATAGCACCAACTTCGTGTTGAAACATTTCCCACAAATTTACACATCGCTACCTCGTTCTTATTGTACATAACCCTAACTGATTCATAGCGGATTGCAATTGTGATATGTACAAAAACCTTGACAATCCATATTGCAAGGCATACTTTAAAGATCAGGCCAGCTGTTACCTTGGCACGGGCGTGCAATGGAAAACAGAGCTGGTAGTATCGAAGAACTGAGAAAAACATCAAATGATAGCAGCTCGCAGCGACACCGAGGTTCCCCATGAAGAATACTAATTTGCATAGCACGGTTGGGTGTGGCAACATGACTGAGGGGAGAATAAGTCCGGCCCAACCAGCAAAGCCAACACAAGATAGGGTATCGGAAATTGTTAGACTGGCAATAAATGTAAATAACGGAGATTTGTATTTCTTTGAAGCGATGAGATAATAAAATAAGATAAGATTAGGGATGGCACCACTCAAGAGAAACGTGATAGGAAATTCTTTGTAGAGAAACCGTGGTATATAGTCATTGCTCCCTAAGTATATGGCCAATGGAACCTCGTCAGTTTCATTCCAGTGCTTTGTAGAAGCATCGAAGTAAGCTACTCTCACCATAATAAACTGTGATTTCGACTGAAAATGTATTGATAAATTATTTGCACTTAAATATTCGCAAAATTTTAAATACCGATGTCTGAAACACGGCAAATTTAAAGCACACTTACAATAAATATATTATGAAGATAGCAAACATTCCTATTCCTTTTTAACACTTATGCATTACATGACTGAAAACTATTTCCTGGAAGCAGAATTGACTTCACATCTAGCAATCTATTTTGTCGTTTAATCGGGCTGCCTACATTGAATGCGTACTTTATGCAGGGTTTGCATAGGCTACACGTTTTATATGCACATTGTGGTCAATGAATTCTTTTTAATCGTAGTGCATAAGAAAATGGTGCTATTGTCGGCTATGAGTCTTTCTTACTTCTTCAAATAGTTTATTTACAGCAATTTTCCTTAATAGAAACAAGCAAATAAAGACAAAGAATCCACAGCCTCGAAGATGTATTTATATCTGTGAAGATATACAGCAAGCAGTGCTTTATTAATCCCGATGTGCTGGTACACTTTGGTACACACCACAACGCCTCTCTCAAACCTGTGTGTAAAAGAGCGCCTTCCTTTGAAAAATAATAGTTCATAGCCTTACAATATATCTTATGTAGGAAATGGGTTGCCTAAAGAGACCACCTTCATTGAGTGGCATCAACAGTGCCCAGTCAAAATAGTTTCAAAATATTTAACAAAATCGCTAGTATGTAGTAAGGACATAAACGTCGTATAATTTGATGGACTATTCCTGGTTCATGACAGAGTATCTCTGTCAATTATGATTGTGATGTCAACCTATATGTGAGGTAGTTGATTATGACATCATATACTTGAGTGACAGATTGGATTTATCCATTATTGAGAACATTTGAGAAGTTTATTGTGTAGCAGACCCCAGATCTTGAGACTAAATTCGTTCATGGACACTGATGAATTCCTTATGAGAATAACATCAATTGACCCTTCCAAGTTTATCCATCTATCAAATAACGTCATTTGACGTCACAACCAACTCCGTGACGTGTATGATGACGTCATAACCATAACCAGTCACAGCCAGGCGCCTAATTAGCATATGAATTGGGAACTGTCTGATCAGACGTTTATTTCATGATCATAGGTATGGAATACATGGACAGTGGAGCGGGAATAAATGGTAATACTGGATTAACCCATCATATCCATGTTCCATAAATTAATTAAAGCATTGCGAGTCTAACATCACACATCATACTAGAGACTTATGGAATGGTCTCTCTAGAGTGTTAATCGGTAATAACGCCATATGTATAGTGCTATTCCTGATTATGTCTCTCGTGAAAACACGGCCTAGGGCCATGTTCTCACTAGAGAGTTAACCGGTGTAGCGTAATACTGAGGTATACTGTTATTCCCGATTAACTCTCCAGTGAGAACAAGGGCTAACTCTCGCGTGAGAACACGGCCTAATATTTTGTACACTTTTAAAAATTAACTTATATAACTATACAGTTTATGCTATGACATGGTTACTAAATTGCATGAAAAATACACGTACAGCGGTTTACTTAAGACTTGGGCAATGCTAACATGCAGCAGTTATTTCGGTAAATACCACGTATTATTGGCTAACGTTCTCATTGGACTGACTATTATCGCGGAATAACTATGTAAATTATTTCAGAAGATTAATCTCACGAAATTGGCGGTTTATCTTCGGATATATAGTGATATTAGCATCTACGCAAAGTCAGCCAATTGCTGACCTCATTTTGTGTGCGGCAGATTTGAACAGATTTGAATTTTACGACGAATTCAGAGGGACAATTTTTCTGTTAACTACTTGTCATGCAGACTGCTATAGGCTTTATATCATCTCGTTTTACGTGAATTAATATTGTCTGGTAAGAAGAGGGTGGCGCTCGTGTCCTTTTAAGTTTCAATTCTTTCTACCACCATATTTTGGTGACAATCACTGCACCAATGGCTGTTCAATACATACGAGATTATATTACAACAGAATTGTTAATTATTTAAATAGATATTCCATTATCTACAAATCTCAGTGTGGTTTCAGAGAAAAACACTCTACTGTGCTTGCCATTGTGAATATGATAGAAAAATATCTGTGTCCTTGGAAAATAAAGAACGCACACTCGGTGTGTTACTGGATATTTCTAAAGCATTCGACACTATTGAATATGAAATCTTATTGAACAGATTATCACATTACGGTATAAGAGGCATCGCTTTGGATTGGATTCAAAATTATTTGACTGACAGGATTCAATGTGTTCAATTTAATGGTGCTTGTTCAGGAAACAAAAAATTAGTCTGCGGTGTACCTCAGGGTTCAATCCTTGGACCCCTGCTGTTTTACATAGACAAATTCCTAGGAGTCTATTTGGACAAACATTTAACCTGGGAGAAGCACATAGAGATAATCACATCCAAGGAAGCAAGGAATATTGGTATCATGCCTATATTTATGAAACTATTTTCGCAAACAGCATGGGGACAAGATTCCTTCAAAAGAAACAAAATCCTAAACCTCGAAAACATTGGACGGGTTCAATTATACGCAATTCTAACGGACTACCACAATGGCAACCTGCCCTCATCTCTATCCAATCGATTGTCAATAAATGCAGACATACATACGCACAATACAAAAACCCCTCTCGCTGTTTAGATTCTGAGACTAAAGCCGTGTTCTCATTAGAGACTTAACCGGTGTAACACCATACTGAGGTATGAAGTTATTCCTGATTAACTCTCCAGTGAGAACACGGCGTTAGGCTGTGTTCTCACTGGAGAGTTAATTGGGTCTAACGCCATACCTCTGTATGGCGCTACGCCGGTTAAGTCTCTAGTAAGAACACGGCTTTAGTTTCAGAATCTAAACAGTGAGAGGGTAGTGTAAAATTGGCACTTATTTGTTGACAAAATTTTCCCATTTATATGGATTATTAGAACGAGAAATTGATGTCATTTGCGAGTTCCTTGTGCTCTTTCATTATTTCTGCCTGATAATAATCTGTAATTGACCATCTACATAAAAAATAGAATATTTATAATTCACGCACCTTAAGTATTGTTAGTATCACAATAATTGTCTGATTTTCTCCAAAAACTGAATATTGCTACAAGGACGTCGCCAACTACTAGAAATGGATAGGGCAATGCGAGGTCTGAGAGGGGATTTCCTCCTCCTATTTCACGCATTCTTGCTGATTAGCTGCGTCATTTTCTTGCATCCAAAATTTTATTAGAATGTATCCATCAGTTATTTTAACAGATTTAAATTTGAAAGTAATGTTGACTAAATTTCAACAGAATATTTCTTATATCATATGAATCAGGCCTACCTGACCACCACTCCCTACATCAACCACGACAATGGTATTGTTTAACAATGTAACGCTGCAAACAGAGTTTTTAAATTTCAATGCAGTCATACATGAAATCTACTGTACGACATAAAATAATCTGTTGAATATTTTGAAAAAATTTGACTGGAACCCGTTGCTCTGGTCAAACCTCTTTCAAAATATTCAACAGATTGATTTTTATATTGTAAAGAGTTACTGATAGGTTAAATGGATATCAGGTAAATAATAATTATATTTTCATGATTTGACGAATGCTCTTTGGGCACATTATTGGTATGGCAAGTACCTTACCTGCCATACCGCTTGCGACGCCCCAGGGATATGTGAATGGTGAGGAAGAAAACTCTGTTAAAGGATAACTAACGTGAAATATTGATAGCTATTCAGGTGATCTAATATGCGACTCATAAACCACGCAAGTAATTTTAAGCTTTTTATCTTGCCAATCTAGAAAGATATTCAGGCTTTAGTAGCTAAATGTTGGTACATTTCTACAGCCTATGATGGCTGTAATGATTTACTTTTCAACCAATCAGAAAATGCCTAGCGTGACTGCCTCGGGATATATGCTCAGTCATAGAGGTGCAAGCTATACTTTGGTAATGTGGTGTAAAAGCAATCATACAGGTAAGCTGTTGAATATTTTGAAACTAATTTGACTAGGCAGCAACAACTTCCAGTCAACTTAGTTTCTAAATATTCAACTAAATGAGTGTTACATAATAAAGAATCTATCGCATTGGCACTTACATAACATAACACACTATCGCTCGAGGAGACAAAATGGTGGCGATCAGTTCACGATTTACACGATATTACAAAGCAGATAGTTGTGATACAGAAATGGGAATGTGACAGGATATGAATGAAATTGAATTTATAAACCATGATTTATTGGAGCAGTATAACATTTGATATGAGATTAGCATCGCTTTAATATATAAATGTATAGATCATTGAATTAAGTCTGTATTGATTAATCTAGAATATCTTATTGTTAGGCAATGGAGGAATCCGAGTTCAGCTATGCCACGCCCATCTCTAGCTAAGCTCCACCCACGCTTGTCCATGTTGGGTTCAATAGATCCCTGCACGCTCTGAATCTCAAGTTCCAGAAAACTGAAGGAAAGCTGTTGAATATTTTGAAACTAATTGACTAGATGCTGTTGCTGCCACAAATTAGTTACAAAATATTCAACAGAATGTTTTTTAAATAGTAAAGACATACAACTCGTACAACTTGTCGGACTATTACGCGGTTGTGACGGACTACATCAGGTCATTCATGACGTATTTGATCATGATGCCAATCTGCATGTGACTGGGCACATTTTTTGGCCCGTCTTTAACTCTTAATATTCCGACACGTTGTACGAATTGTATGTCGCTACTATTTAATAAACATGGTGTTGAATATTTTGAAACTAATTTTACTGGACGCTGTTGCTGCCATAGGCATCAACAGCGCCCAGTCCAATTAGTTCCAAAATATTCTACAGCTTACCTGTATAGTTTTTTGGAAATTGATAGTCGGGGAGTTCAGAGATCGGTCGATCGCAACACAGACGCATTTCCGATGAGATTATCATTCATCCCTTTAACATAGATATATTCCTGTCTTGGCTGTTACCAATAATAATAGTGGGATCCATTCTTAGCTATGCCCGCCAATTTCTAGGTATGGCCTTCAATTTCTAGATATTTCTGCCCAATTTCCAGCCTTGCTATCCCATTTTTAGCTATTTCTGTGCCCTACAAATTCTAGCTATAAACTCCTATTTCTAGCAATGTCCCCATATTTCTAGCTATGCGCTTCCATTTCTAGCTATACCCTCCCATTTCTAGCTATGCGGCCCCATTTCCAGCTATATCTTCCCATTCTTATCTATGCGCTACCATTTCTAGCTATGCGCCCCCAATTCCTAGATATGCGCTCCTATTCCTAGCTATACCCTCCCATTCCTAGCTATGCCTCCAATTCTTAGCCATGCCATCACAACCACAGCTTATTCCGCCAATACCTAGCTATGACCTCCCATTTCTATCTATGGAGGCAGTCAGAAATCCAGATCAGGTTTATTTCTGGTTTTCATGATAATGGACTTTTCCAATTTTGACTATGCCTATCCCATCTCTCGCTAACCTCAATCCACACCACGCTCGTGTTGGGATCGATCGATCATTGAACGCCATGACCATGAATTTCCAGAAAACTATACAGGTAAGCTAATGAATATTTTGACATTGATTTGACTGGGTGCCTATGGCAGCAACAGCGCCAAGTCAAATTAGTTTCAAAATATTCAACATCATATTTATTAAATAGCAAAAACATACAATTCGTACAACGTGTCAGACTATAAAGCGTTTAAGGAGGCTATATCAAGTCATTCATGACGCCATCATTATGACGTCATCATACACGTCACTTAGTTGATTATGACGTCTTATGACGTTATGTGATCGATTGATGAACTTGCAAAGGTGAATTTGGTAACAGTTACTTTAGAAGAAAAAACTATTTAAAAATCAAAATACTACACGTTTCATTCTTAAATTAGTTTATGCGGGATTTATAATGAAAATATTTATTTTGCATATGGGAAAACTAAAATATTAGTCAAATTTTATCATACCCCATGTAGAAACTAGGGTCTGGTTTGGAGCTGCTGTATGTATGTATGCTTACTGTATTCTGCGGCTGTAGTACTAGAAACATCCTACAGTTGCAATCCCTCCTTCTTCACTTTTCCCTGCTGTGTCTTGTCCTCAGCCCAAATCCTTAGCTCCCTCAAATCCATGATTGACTTGAGTGTACCGAGTCCTGTTTTCTTGAGGTCACCCCGTACCACGCTTTGCAGATTTATGCAATGACATCCTCTCCTGACTTTTTATTTGTTGGCTCCGAGTAGGACGAATGTCAAGCAGCTGTGAGGCTAAGGAAAGATGGATCTAGATTTGAAATTTATATTTTAGGTCACTATGCCACCGTCATGTTTCATGGTAGTTAGATTATTCCTATTGTAGATATCCAGATTCGGATCTGGAGATTTTGAGGAAGTAGCTAGCCTCAAGATTGTCGGTTCCTGTCTTAAGCATTATTTGCATATGACCTCTTAACCTGGTGAGCCTGATGCCCAAATCTTATGTTAATCTTTTTAGTAGACTTTCGGATAAGTTCTTCTCGGTTATAATTATTATAACTATTATGTCACACAACGTCATTGTGATTTATATATATCATTTATGAGAAACTGTGTATGTGGGTGTGCGTACGTGTATGTGTGCGTCTGAATATGTACACAATTAGATTGAAGTTTTAACCTTGTTTTTATTTATGTAACAAATATCATGTATATAGATAAATCAGCAGGATTACCTAGTCAGGAGCACGTGATATGGTAACCTATTTTACGCTGTGTGCTGGAATACAATATACGTTTAGGTTATGAATAATGGACGGATTAACAGACAAGAATAAAGGATAGATAGTAGAAGGAAGAATGAACAATTACTTTAGCAATGGCGCGGGTCTATATTGAAGACAGCAAGTGTCATTGTTAATAATTGCAGCGTGAAGAGAATGAAATGGATGAAAGAATTACTCACCGTTTGACAGCAACAAATGCAAACTATTTTGAATACAATCTGTAACAACAAATGCAAACTTTCATAACAACAAATGCAAACTATTTGTTAGTTCGTAACAACGACTGCAAACTATTGTACTTCCAAAGGTTAAACGCATTTCATGATGGTGTTATACAATTTATCCGAAATCCAAGCATCGCTAGTTAGGCCAGGATGAAATTCTGGTTTTACTGAATGAATTTTGATGCCACGCATATTGCCGGCTGTATATGAAAAGCGGCTGATGATTGACTATTTCAACACGAAATTGTTTTAAGAACAATCGTAGCTATTTAAGTAGTTAATGCTCTACAATGTACAGCAGGAAATGATTATTTTGAGAACTTTATGACTGGAAATAACTTTAATAGAGGCAGTGGTTAAATGACCAGTTTGCTAGTACGACCGAATGTTGTCAGGTGTTGCTGAGTCATGTGCTGCGTGGGCTATGGATTTTCCCGTGACCAGATCTGCAGTACGTGCTAGGTCAGAGATCACTGGATGATGAGGTTCTGTGGTGCTGTGACCATCATGTTGCCAAAAGCCTAAATAGACAAACCATGTATGAGTGAATCCTAGGGATTCAGGTAGAAGTCTGTGGCCGAGCTGTCAAGCTGAACAATAACATGAAGCTATGTTTGGAATCACAACATTGTGGCGTCAGTATGGTGAAATATCAACACGATGTTGTGGTATATCCTTCAGAACGGTTCCAGTGAGAACTAATTAGAACTAGTCTAACACATCTTCAAGAAGGTGTGTGGGGATTATATTTGGTAAGCAATGAGGCTTGACCAATCAGAACCTGGACTACCTCTGTTGCTCCTGATGTATGACGATGGTTATGAACGTCGTTTCACAATATATAAGGCGCTGTTGACAGTGTTCGAGATCACTCTACCATCCGATGATAGCATCTGCTCAGTATAGAAATAGTCATTTATTTGCAAGTCTTAGATTATCAGTCGAGGATTGATATTTAAGTTTGTAAATCTGTTTCAGTCGGCAATACGACTTATTTGCTGTATATGAGTTAATAAAAATATATTCGTTAAGTCTTTGATAGGTGTTAAATTCAATCTGTGATTAGAGAAAGACACTTCGTCTTTTCTAAATCCAGAGGATATTCTATAGTCAGATACATGCCCGACACATCTTCATAATCAACCCAGTATCAGTTAGTATCATTCTTAGTTCCGATTTCAAGTTCACGCTTTCTCACTATGACACCGTTGGTTGGTTGGCTAGTTGGTAGCATGGTTTTATTGGCTGCTTACACCGAGATGTATTTGACCCATGACAACGTATCTTCTATGCTACTCATAACAGTAAATGGTAGTGATCGTTTGATGGGAAAAGTGGCTTGGTTTGTTTTATAATTTCTTTACGAACTATCAACATTTTTATCAGGGTTAAAAGTTATAGTGGATTTATACTTGTTTTTCACAACACAGAAATCAAAATACTTACATATTGTAACCAGAAATTATGTACCTATTTAACTTAGGCAGTGTTCTCACTAGAGAGTTAATCAGGACTAACGCCATACTGAGGTATTGCGATATTCCCTATTAAGTCTCTAGTGAGGACACGGCCTTAAGAGGTCAAAGGTCACACATTCTGCATGCTGCTTAAGATTTTGCAAATGTGCATTGTTATGACTGAGACGAGCGCTTTAAAAGGAATATTTCGATGTCGCTAGATTAAAAAAAGTGAATAAATGAATCCGGTTTTAGCTATGCCCCGCCCTTCTATATCTAAGCTATACCCACGCATTGTGATCGAGTGATCCATGCACCCCGTGAATCTCATTTTCCAGAAATATATACTGGCAAACTTTGAAACTAATTTGACTTGGTGCTAAATAGTAATTGCATATAATTCGTATTACTTGACGAACTATTAAGCGATTATGACGGATTTTTATATATTATACACCTTAATTGATTGTGACGTCAGCCTACGTGTGACGTTCTTGATTATGACGTCACGTGATTGCTCGGTAATCCAATGATCAAAGTGTATAAATCAGTCCCAAATGCGCAAATATGTGGGCGGCGTTTATACTATATATGAGCGGAGCATAGCCACAAATGGGCAGCGCATAGCTCGAAATGGGCGTGGCATAGTTAGAAATGGATAAATCCCTCTATTGGTCATGGCTATTATCAGATGATGATTCAGCACATTGATTGTTGTTATCATCATCTGTGGAACTGTCGTTGTGAATATCCTCTACATTGTCACATATCCACTGGCATTATTATTATTATTATTATTATTATTATTATTATTATTATTATTATTATTATTATTATTATTGTTATTTGATCAGCTTTATATATCGTTCTATTCCTACATTAAGCAGGTTCTAAAACGCGACAATGACATGTAAGCAGAAGTTTAAAAAATCATCAATAGTCACCGAAAGGATAAAATTAAGGTCTAATTCCTTAAAATAATATATTAAAATTAGTGATATAACTATATTTAGTAGTTTAAAAGCACCAGACAAAATAAATTAGATTTAAAATGAATACAAGTGTAGAATTAATAATGATGTTGTCAAGTTTCAAAGTGCTTTATAATAAGGTAGGTCTTTAGAGATGTTTTAAAAGTCATCAGTTTGTTGATGTTTCGGAGATAATTTGGTGTAGCATTCCAGTCTTGGTGCAGCTTTGAAAAAGCATCTGTCGCCGTATGTTGTCATACGTGAACGGGGTACTGTTAGTCTCAAACAATTTTCTGATCTTAAGCATTCTGAACAGTATCTCACATTAACTTGTTTCACCACTCCGTTCCTGGCTCCATCCCCAATTCACCGTTCCAGAGTAATCATCTATCAATCTGACGTCATATGACGTCACAATCTCCTAAGCGGAGTGTAGGGTGACGTCATAATCATTATGCCATAACTGTTTATATATGGCCCGTATTTATCTCTTAATGGTCTGACACGTTGTACGAATTGTATGTCTTTACAATTTAATAAATATTCTGTCAAATATTCATAGGCAGAAACAGCACCCAGTCAAATTAGTTTCAAATTATTCAATAGCTTACCTGTGTAGTTTTCTGGAAAGTGATAGTCATAGAGTTCAGAGATCGATCAATATGAACACGAACGAGGTGTGGGTGGAGCTTAGATAGAGTTGTGTGGGGGGGACATATTTAAAACTGGAACGGTCTATTGGTGTCCTGTTTTGTTAAATCGGTTCTCTTCTGAATATCGGCCTGCGATTGGCTGATTTTTAATCATCTTTCTGTTTCTGTACTCGTTAAAGGTGCATATACACAACAGAATGCCTGAAAATAAAATTGTTAAAATTGTCTACATTTAGATACTTAAATGATGTTCCCAGATGTAAGGAAACGAACTAAATCTTAACATATGATGATTTCATTCCATAAAAATGTTTTAGTTGTGTATATGAATTAAGGACACATGTGTCTAATTCAATTTCATAACTTAGCAACATTATATTAATTTGCATGGAATGAAATCATCATAGGTTAAAATTTATTTCGTTTCATTACATTTAGCCTCACAATCTAAGCATCTAAATGTATACAATTTTAACAATTTTATTTCCAAGCATTCTGGTGTGAATATGTACCCTTAAGAAGCACCATTGGAGGAGGTAGTGCAATCCACGTTTTTCCTGCTGGCACTAATCTACCACCTAATATCTGAATGTATCATTGCTAAACATGTCTAAGGGTCTCAAATAAGGTTTTGGAAGATGTTTGTTAGATGTTAGCCATAGCTACATCTGACTTAATTAGGCACCAGACGTACCCTATCGTATTAAACCGCTCAGAGAACATCGTATGATTGGTAATTTGTATTCGTTGTGTGGCTAAATGAAAATGATAGGGAAGATGATGTATTGTTATGGATTTGCCGATGACCCCAGGGCGTCGCCAACTACTAGAAATGGGTAGGGCAATGCATGAGGGAGGTCTGGGAGGGGATTTCCTCCTCATATTTCACGCATTCTTGCTGATTGGCTGCATCATTTTCTTGTACCCAAAATTTTATTAGAATGTATCTATCAGTTTTTTTAACAGATTTGAATTTGAAAGTACGGTTGACTAAATTTACAGTCATGTTTCTGCCAACATATTCAACAGAATATTTCTTATAAGAATCGGGCCTACTTGACGTCCACTCTCTACACTGACCACGATAATGGCATTGTTTAACAATTTTACTCTGCAAACCCAATTTCTCAAGTTCAATGCAGTCATACCTGAAATCAATTGTACGACATAAAAATAATCTGTTGAATATTTTGAAAGAAATATGACTAAGAGACTATTCAACTCTCTTTCAAAATATTCAACAAGTTGGTTTTTATGTCATAAAGAAATTACTGATACGTTAACTGGCTATCAGGTCAATAGTAATCATATTATCATGATTTGACGGATCACCTTTGGGCAAATTATTGGTATGGCAAATGCCCTACCTGCCATAGTACTGGCAGCGCCCTCTCCCTATGTGAATGGTAACGAAATGGATGTTGTTAATGTAGATATATACCTGGCTTAGCTGTTAACGATAATAGATTTGATATCTGAATACAGACTAGAACAACCTTCGAGAGAAGAACAGGAACCCTTACACATACATAAGGCGAACCTGTGAACACAAAGCACAAGAGATTAATAGCCCTAGGCGCTGGGAAAAATTTAACAAGGATTCCCAGCACCTGAAAATGCGCTACCGCCGAAACTGCCGCGACGAAAACCGGTAACAAATAAAAGTGACACGTCTTAGATAAATATATGGAACAATATCACCTTAGTAGATGAAGAGGACTCCTCCTCTAACACCTTTGCATCAGCCATGATGGAACAGGATGATAAATTATAGTGAAAATTCTCAATAGAGCCTGTAAAGTTTTCCACAAGTTCATTTCAGCCAATATATTAGAAAACGGAAGTACCAGTATCGCATGCGCAATGGGTGGGGTCTGGCATGTGCATGACTGTGTACATCCACCTGCCCATTAGGGGCACCTAACTTTTTATAATTCTGAATATTATTGAATTTAGAGCCGATATACTAGTATATCAAGAGTGTTAGGGAGGTAAGTATGTTCTCATGATGTGAAATGATGGTTGCCATGTTGAGGTTTGAGTCTGAGAGATTAAAGACAAATGAGGAGGCATATGGTTCTAAATCTGTATTGACAGCATTGTTGTTGCAGTTCAGATAAGAGAAATGTACATAAGTTGTAATGTTAGAACATGATATATTGTAATTATACAGAAACATTTTTTTTTAAACCGTTGATGGTGTAGTCATCTTCTTTTTTAATCTCTCGAATTCTTGACTGCCTGGAACAGCTCTTCTATGGCTATGGTGCTTTTTGTGTCTAGGAGCGGTTTAGGGCTGTTGTGTCCAGGCCCTCTGCTGCTCCTGCTGTCCCCATCATAACTGTATTGCTGAAGGCTAGGATTTGGTCATCTCTCAGGTCTTCTTGAGAACTGGCGGTTGTCCCCCCGGAACTGTCTGTTGTTCTGGCGGCGTTTTGGCTTTCTCATGGGTCTGTGTTTCGGGCTTTGTCTGACCGTTGTGGTAGCTATGGCTAGTTCTGCTTCTCTGGAGGTGGATGGGTCGCAGCATCTTTCAAAGGCTGTTTTAAAACCACTCAGGATGGTGTATTGTTTTTCTAGTTTCTTGCTTGTTTGGTCAAACAAAGTCTGGGTCAGATTTTTGGTCTCACATTGAAACCAAGCATCAGGCTAAAACCTCATATACTGGTTTATACATCTGACTACATTGTTATTATCACAACATTAGATATAAGTTCTGGTTTCGTACATCAAATTAATCCCCATTAATACACCTATCACATTATGCCAAAACTACCATAGAATGACTGGTTATCATACAGATATCGGCCAAAACACATGCTAGCCAATCCCCATAATAAGGTTACCGAATGAATACATCCTCGAAATTTATTTAGAAACATTAAACCTCCTAACCTGTTATGACCTTGTCACACAGAAAATGCTCTCCAATCAATTTCTACATTGTGAACAGTAGTACATATTAATACACTCAGTGATCCGTGTCTACACCACATGAATATGGTCTGGCAATTATGTCGATGTGTCCCAACGAAGTTGCTCGAACTTGACATTGATGTGTCAATGGGGTGGAATGATTTCTTTGCCTCCTTTATTTCCTGTGCAGTCCGCCACCAGTATTGGGTATGTTCCTATGATTCCATCATCTCCAACTGATCCCAGTGTGGTCCACATGGGTTTGGAATATACAGCAAAGCTAGTTCGTAAGTTTGGCATGGAGCACACCATTGTCACGGCCGTTCAGGTATTGTATGAGATAGCTTATGGGTTACATGCACAGTCAGGTCCCAAATGATTGAACTTACCACAACATGATTCTCAACTTAGGGCAGTTCCTTCTAGCAGCCAACTATATTGGAGCAGTTGGTAAGATTATGAGAAATATGAGAAATACTGCAGCAGAAGCAATCTTGGCACAGAGTGGTACATGTAAGTTGGGTACGGCTAACAAGATATGTGGCCCAGCTGGCAAGTACTACCTGTCCATACGTGCCCATAAGATCTTACGGGAAGAAATTTCCATGCTTCATTTAGAGGTGTTGGGAGATTGGTATCTGGCTGAAGACAGGGGCGGTTTGAACGTGAAAGAGTTGACAGCAAATTTAAAGGCCCTTCAATCAGATGCACTCTTCATCCTGCAGACAGAAATGAACAAATTTAATTACGAATGAAGAGACTCACCAATACATACATTATGGAGAAACTACTTGGACTTGGACTATGGAAACAAGGTTTAGCAAAAGCCAACAACATGTTGCCATAGATCATCGCACCTGGGAATCACAACTATAGTTACTCCTTTCCTCTCTACCTTAAGGAAATGAATAATCCGGAAACTATGGGTCCCAAGGTCTACAACTACTTCTTGAATCGCTATTTCCTTCAATGGTGTACCAACCGATATGACACTAGAACAGACTTATAATCGAGATGCCAAACAGAGTGCAAGTGGACCCACGGTTATCACAGTAGATGATAAGCTAAGGACAAAATGGGTGTATACTAAACTCATTCTTGCAGGAGCGTTCCATATAGAGCGGGAGCCACGCTGCAGCTTAATGAAGGCAAGAAAGAAATTGTACATCGAATCATGCGATGTCTTCCTGAGCTTATAAATCCATTCAAAGTCCAGTCATCAGACATGATGAACATAGTAACAGGACAGCCAACGTCAGCTACGATTACATCAGATCTGGAAAACGTTGCCCTTATTGGATCTGCAGCTGTTCACAAATGTTTGACGAATGACTCTCAATAGATAAATAATGGGAAACCGCTTAGATAAAGAGTTAAAGGCAAAATCATGCAAAGGCCTACCACAAAAGCAAAAAGAGCAAATGAAGTCATGATCTGAAAAGAATACAACAACTGAAAGGCATGCAGAAGGAAGTTAACTTAAAAAAAACAATAGGGCAGTGTGAGTGTTCTGCGGAGTCGCCACGTTTATTTGCATTAGATGGGTCAATGTGACATGGCAACACGGCTACTTGGTTGAATTCCATGCTGCAGGAAACTAAAATAAAAGTGGAGGAAAAACTACTAAAATCGAATAAGAGTACTGCTTTCATCATAGATTCTATGTATTTCATTCAGGAGCACGCATTCACGGAAGGAGAAACATTTGTCGCATACCAAAGTCTGATCCTACAGAAAGTGATAAGCATAGTCCCTAAAAATTGTGATAATATACATTTTCCAGGTGACCATTATGACCATAAGGACAGTTGAAAATGTGGGGAACGAGAACGCAGGAATTCTCAACAATTACACAAGGAATATGAGGCTGTTGGTTCCATAGAAACACCCAGTTCAAAGACCTCGTGAACAGAAAAATGAAATTACAAGACTTTATTTGTACGTCATGGGAAGCTGAGGCATCAGGTCATATGATGGATGGTGTCTATTTGTTTCTTCCTGGCGGATTCTTTGATGAACAGAAGAGCGTATGTGTATCATCCTCAGCTGTCCAGTCAACAGTTCAACTCATTTCAAACCATGAAGAATGTTACACTCGAATAGTCCTTCATGCGATATATGCAGCACACCACATGATCACTAAGCGTATCATCATATATGCGAATGACACCGACTTAGTAGTCATGCTTGTATACTATGCCAGCACTTTGCTGGATGGCATTGAGATCTGAATACGAAAAGCAGCAGATCAATGGATATCAGTTCGTCAGCCATCAACATCATTGGGGGCCACATGATTGCACTCTCCATCCTTTTCTGTATTCATTTACCGGGAAGGATGATACCAACATTGCGTTTGTGATCGGCAAATTAAAAGCTCTGAAGCACTGAGATGATGCAGACTGGAGCATTGCGGGTTCACATGTTCATAAGCAAAAGTTCAAATTCATAATTTTCAAATGCTATTAATTTGCAGTTATTTTATCAGATTTGATGTTCTGTTTATGAGTAGGGGGATAGAATGTGTTTTGGTCAATAACTATATAAGGAACAGACATATATATATGTACTTGGCATCGTATAATAGAAAAATGAATGGGGATTAATTTGCAATGTTAAACATTTATGTGAATGGAGCATGTTAGACAATATAAATAAAGCTTAAGCCTGTGATCGGATAAACCGAAGTAAATTTATTGGAAAATTTTCAAATCTTTTAAGTTTCACATGGACACGATGATATAGTGTTATATCTCATGCTTAGATAAACATAACTCATCATTTCCCACATTTTAATACCATATGTGTCCATGTGGCATTATCTTTAATGCGTATATGATAAAATAACAGATATAACTGAAAACACTCTTGCTATCTTCATAAGCATGAATGTAGATGCAAATTTCAGTGTACGGCACACTTATCTTAGAAGGTTGGGTCTCTGGATTCTTATTCACGAAGGTCTGAAATTTAATAAAACACAGGGCAACCAAAGATAGCATGAGGTGTCCACCTCGACCCCTTTGCTCACTGACTAAAAGCGTTCATTCTTAAATGGTTATTTATCTAATGTATTCACATTTTGCGTGTGGTATGCCTCATTGTTCCCCAGGTTTATATATCTGAGAAACAAGAAAATAGGTAACAAACAAAGACTTTAGTCGACCAAAGACTAATATTTGTCTCTGGAAATGTAGATGCTTTCTGTGAGAGCTTTGTTAGATTTTAACATTTTCAAGAGGAGGACCCACTCAGGCACCCCCACACCCCACCCCCACACCCGAACACCCCCGACTTGTTTGTAATCCAGGAGTGTGGGGTCTTCTAATATTTATTGCACGGGTTCCTGATTGACCTTGCACGTGCACGTGTCCACACATCTACATCACCCAAAACAGAAGCTATATAGGCGGCTGTTCACTGATTGGTCGAGAGGGTGCTGATGTCATAAATATTTGAATTATGCCACGCTCCCTTTTTTCCCGAACAAAATACTCAAATTTGATTAGTCGAGAGAGAACAAAGGACTTTCTCTCGACCAATCAAATTCGAGTATTTTGGCTGAAAAAAGGGGGGTGTGGCATAATTAAAATATTTATTAGGTCATAACTGTCTCGACCAAACACCGCAGCCATCTATGTTGTCGCCCTTCTACTGATGTTATAATCAACTACGTCACATGTAGGCTGGCGTCATAATCTATTACGCCATGAATGGTGCCATGAATGGTGCAATTTAGTCTGTCATAGATACTTAGTAGTCATCAAGTTATACGAATTGTATGTTTTTACGTTTTACTAAAGATGTTGTTGAATATTTTGTAACTAATTTGACTGCGCGTGAATCGATCTATCTCGAAACTAATTTGAGTTTGGGGATGTGTCTGCCTATGTCAGTAATAGTATCCAGTCAAATTAGTTTCGAAATACTCAACATAACGTAAACTTTGTAAATTAAGCAATGACATACAATTCAAACACTTTCATCCATAGACTATTGCCGCCTCCATGACGTCCCTACATTATTTTGATTGTGAGCACATGGCCAATATGGATCATTTTTGCATGGCCACTTTTACAGACTGCAGCGATGTGCTACACATCTTGTATAGTGCGTCATTGGAAATTATGCTGTCTAGCCATCGGTGTGCTGTGATGGTGCGGATGTGTTTGTGCTCACCGGCACATTGCTGATCACAGGTCCAAACATGCAGTAAGGCTCTAAGAGCAGTCTTCAGCCAAAGAGATTTCATACTATGCAAAACAGATGGAAAGACTCTACTTTTGGATGCTTCTTCCTATAGGGGTGCAGACCCCAATTCTGACCACATGCAAGTCATTACACGTCTTCAGGTGAGCCGAGTAGAAGGGTATCCTTAGCACATGGCCAACATGGTCCATCTTTGATGGGCGACTTTAACGGATAGCAACGATGTGGTACACCTCTGCTCTAGACCAATCAGATTCGAATATTTTTGACGAGAACAAAGGGGGCGTGGCCTAATTCAAAGATAAATGGCGTCATCACCTTCTCGACCAATCAGCGCAGCCGCCTATATCATGGCCCTTCTACTGAGCCATTCCTACATAATGTACATACGCCACACCAAGCAAGAGGGTGGAATCACCTACAACATATTCAAGTTCATCAGCGACATTGACACTCAAATGCCATACAAAAAGACCCTCGGGGAACAGATATCTATCAGCGGTATCTGCTCCAATCAAAACGTGCACTGAAAGCCCAGAAAAATGGGCCTGCATCCGGACGTGAAACAATTCAAATACCCAAATGACAGTATCTTAAAGCCGATAGATATATGTGGGTGCACGCTGTTTTCGATTAACTCTTGCAGCTATAGGGAGCAAACCCAACACAAGATATGGTAACCGAAATTGTTAGACTCGCAATAAAAGTAAATAAGGGAGATTTGTATTTCTTTGAAGCGATGAGATAATAAAATAAGATAAGATTAGGGATGGCACCACTCAAGAGAAACGTGATAGGAAATTCCTTGTAGAGAAACCGTGGTATATAGTCATTGCTCCCTAAGTATATAGCTAATTGAACTTCGTCAGTTTCATTCCAGTGCTTTGTAGAAGCATCGGAGTAAGCGACTGGCACCATTCTACACTGTGATTCCAACTAAAAATGTATTGATAAATTATTTGCACTAAAATATATTCGGAAAAATACCAGTGTCTTAACTTAATCTGAAACAAGGCAAATTTAAAGCACACTTACAATAAACATATGATGAAGATAGTAAACATTCATGTTCCTATTTAAGGCTTATGCATTAAATGACAGAAAACTATTTTCTGGAAGCAAGATTTTCTTCACATCTAGCACTATATATTGCCGTATAATCACGCAATCTGCATTGAATGCGTATTTTATGCGACTTATGATAGACTACACGTTTTATATGCAGATTGCAGGCGTGTTCAAAACACTCCTTTTAAAAGCAGTGCATGATGAAATGGTGCTATTGTAGATGACAACTCCCTCATGCTTCTTTAAATAGTTTATTTACGGTAATTTTCTATAATAGAACCAAACAAACAAAGGTAAGAATCCACAGCATCGAAGAGGTATTTATAGCTGTGAAGATATACACCAAGCAGTGTTTTATTAAACATGGTATTCTGGTACAGGCGATCCTTCAATTTCGATCACTTTCTCTTTGGAACACACGACACCGCCTCTCTCAAACATGTGTTTGAAAGAGTGCATTCCTTTGAAATATGCAGTAGTTTATAGCATTAAAATATATTCTTATGTAGGAAAAGGGTTGCGTAAAGAGACCACCTTCCTCGAGTGGCAGCAACAGCCACCGTCAGATTTGTGTTTACATTTGTTATATTTGTGAAATTCATAATTTGCATCTTCTTGGATATTGAGTAGTCGTATATACGAGAATTAATGTTAAAATGAGAGTATTGATCCACTGGAATCGTTTTATGAACATGGTTCCGTATTTTAAATCTATAGTCCTATCAGGTATAACCCGTTAAACAGTATCTATTTCCTCATCATTCGCATAGCCATGGTCAGATTTTGTAGAAAATCAGACGATTATAGTTAAACTTACAATGTTTAATTACAATTATTCCAATTACAGATTATTATCAGGCAGAAATAATAAAAGAGTACACAAAGTCATAGTGACATCAAGGTTCAAAATTAGGCTACTTGGTCGTAAATATTTAATAAATCTTGTTCTAATAATCCTTATAAATGAGAAAACTCTGTCATAAATCCAATTGCAAGTAATAAAAGTGCCGATTTTACACAGTAAAATGGGAATTAAACTACCCTTATCACAGGTTAGATTCTGAGACTTAGTCCATGTTCTCACTAGAGAGTTAGTCAGGAATAACGCCATACGTCAGTCGGGAGTTACTCCTGCATACGTCTCTAGCGAGAACACGGCCTTGGGTCGTGTGCTCTTAAGAGACTTAATCAGGAATAACGACATACTGATGTATGGAGTTATTCCCGATTAACTCTCTAGTGAGAACACGGGCTAAGTCTCTAGTTAGAACAGGGCATAAGGCCTCTTTGTCATTGCCTACTCCTGTTTAACTATGTCGTGTACTATGTAGGTTAATATAAAGTCGATATATCTATTTGCATTCACACTGGTGGAAGATAATCCTGGACTAGAATGTAGGGCTACCTGGCGGAGCGTGAGCGAAGACTGCAATAACGGGAAGGTCAACCGCCAATTTTGTGAGGTTAATTTTCTGAAATAAGTTACGTATTTATTCGGGGATAACGGGCAGTCCAATGAGGGCGCTAGTCGATATACCTGACATTTACCGAAATAGCGGCTGTATGTGAACAAGGCCTAAATTACGCCGTGTTCTCACTAGGGACTTACGCAGCGTGAAGCAATACTGAGGTATGGCGTTATTCCCAATTAACTCTCTAGTGAGAACACGGCCTTATTTAAACTGCTTTACGTGTATTCTCCATGCACTTTGGTAACAACGTCAAAGCATAAACTGCATGATTATAGATGTTGATTTTTTTAAATGTACACAAATATTAGTTTAACACGTTTACGGCTAAGCTGGACAAACTGGCCTTGAGAGTAGTCTCAAGGAATGTTCATATGCAGGCCACGAGAAGACTATTTTTAAAATTGTACCACATGAATGACTGTCTCGATAATCGAGCCAGTCATTCCACTGATAAATTTCCAAATAAACAGTCGTATCTTGGTCTGCAAATGGGCATTCAATAAGCAAATACTTTGATTCTGTTGGAAAGGTTTAGACCTTAAAGAGCTTAAACCTATTAGCGTACCAACAGAACTTCAACTGAGGGATCCGATCTGGAACTCAATTATCTGGCATTAAAATCATAGTATATCACGGAATGAATGACGTCACAATCAAATGGCGTAGGTTTTTGTCGGTTCGACATGAAAAGGGAAAAGGTCCAACAACGACAGTCTGAATTAAATGTTAATGGTGAATTGACAATTAAAGGATAACTAATCTCATCTCTTGATAGCTAATATGTCACTCATAAACTCTGCAGTTAGTTTTAAGCTTTTTATCATGCCGTTAAAGAAAGATATTCAGGGTCTAGAGCTAAAGGCTGCTACATTTTTACAACCTATGATGGCTGTCATGATTTACTCTTCAACCAATCACAAAAGGCCTAGCGTGTCAGTCTCGGGATATACTCTCAGTCATAGAGGTGCCAGCTATGGTTTGGCAATGTGGTATGAAAGCAATCATGCAGGTAAGCTGTTGAGTATTTTGAGACTAATTTGACTAGAACTTCCAGTCAAATTAGATTCAAAATATTCTCCGATATGAGTGTTACGTAATAAAGAATCTAATGCATTGGCGTTTACATGACATCACGCTATCGTTTGAGGAGATAAAATGGTAGCGTTCACTCGTTAACATTTACGCGATATTACAAAACAGATAATTGTGATACAGCTTAGGGCTTGTGACTGGATATGGATGATATGGAATCTATGTACCATAATCTATCCGTGCAGTATACGATTTGAGATGAGATTAGCATCCCTTTATCAATGTTTATCTTGATTATCTCGAAACTAATTTGATCTGGCTCTGTTGCTGCTATTGGACAAAGTAGCATCAAAATACACAACAGCGTACCTGTAGCGTTACCGTGAACCAGGCTACTGAGAGTCCAGGGTTTAAAGTGTTAAAATTTCTTAAAATGCATATACAAAGTGGGCGGAGCTTAACTAGATTACAATAATCCAGGCTATCAGTCAAATATATAACGTCATAATGAATTACGTCACATGCAGATCGACGTCATAATCGATGACATCATGAAACCTTAATAGTCCGTCAAGTTGCATGAAGTGTATGACTTTACTATTGAATAACCATTCTGTTGGCATAGGTAGCATCAGCACCCGATCAAATTAGTTTCAAAATATTCAACAGTTTACCTGAATAGACTTTAAGGCTTCTGGAAATTGAGACTCAGGGATTTCAAATCAAATCAAATCAAAACAAGGTTTATTTATTTGACAGTACCATGTTTTTACATAATTGAGTCCAGGTTATCGGCCAAGGTCACAACCTATAGTTCTGGTGGGCACCTTACATATATAGACAGAACAGTAACAATGCAATCAACAGAGACAGTAGCATATTAGGATATACATTGCATTTAGTAGATCGTATTATAAAACACATATGGGGTGGGGACGAGGAGGCGGAAAGTTAGTGGGCTATGACGGTGTTATATTTACCAGCTCATCCAGTAGTTTTAAAATAATATTCAGTAGCGATATTGATAGTGGTAATAGAAATTGGGTTCATCCAGTAGTCGTCGACGTAGTAGTAGTAGTAGTAGTAGTAGTAGTAGTAGTAGTAGTAGTAGTAGTAGTAGTAGTAGTAGTAGTAGTAGTAGTAGTGGCGGTGGTAGTAGTAGTAGTAGTAGTAGTAGTAGTAGTAGTAGTAGTAGTAGTAGTAGTGGCGGTAGTAGTAGTAGTAGTAGTAGTAGTAGTAGTAGTAGTAGTAGTAGTAGTAGTAGTAGTAGTAGTAGTAGTAGTAGTAGTAGTAGTAGTAGTAGTAGTTTCAGTGGCAGTAGCACCCTTGGTGGTGGTTATTTTGTGTATTGTTGGTAATGTTATTTATGCGGCTCCTAGTATGTGTCGATTATATAATTTTTTATTGTATACTTAAATGATTTTGCTGTTAAGATTGTGTCACGTGTTACCTGTTTTGTACTGTTTCATAATTTAGTGGCTGCCATAGATATTCTATTTTTAGATATGTCTGTTCGTGCATATTCTACGTGTAGATTATGTATTGTTCTTGTGTTTATGTTGGTGAACGCTGGTGTTGTGTATGAAGCATGGGGTGGTAGATTTGGGTAGGGCAACGTGATGAAAGTATTTAGCAATAGTAAGCATTTGTGATTTTCCGATGTGTTTCAGTTTAGGCAGTTTTTCAGTTTTACAAAATAGATTGACCCTCTACAGGATTAGTGAATAGTTTAATGCTTTTTCTGGAGACTTAAATTTTGATAATTTATTTTTGTGCGTGTTTGATTTAACAGTGTCGTGTGTCATATATGGTTATAGTCTTTGAATGACACACACGCCTCTTGCTACTTTTGCAGTTACTATATCAATTTGTTTACCCCGAGTCAGGTTTTTTAAATTTAAATACACTCCTGAAAACTTAGCGAATGGGGCTTCTTCAATTTCCTTTTTTGTTAACATTACTCTTCGGAACATCTCTATCTAATAGTTCTGGATTTTGAAAATAGAATGTAATTTGTTTTATCGACATTTACTGATAGCCTATTTAGCGAAAACGAGTTAGTAATTTTCTCCGTTTCCTTATTTGCCTTTTCATATTCGTCACAACAGAAGGCATTGGTGTCATCAGCAAATAGTATTAGTGATATGTGTTTGTAGGTAGTGGGTAGGCCATTCATGTAAAACAGAAACAACAGAGGACCAAGAATGGATTCCAGAGGAACACCACCGGTTAGGTTCCTAGTTTTGGAGCAAGGTGCATTAAATTGCACACATTGTGTGTGTGTGTGTGTGTGTGTGTGTGTGTGTGTGTGTGTGTGTGTGTGTGTGTGTGTGTGTTGTAATATTTGAGGCGTTTATATGCTAGTTCCCAATGCTAGGGTCTAGACTCACGCCTGGCCTTTATGGTTTCTGTTGAATTCTTGTGAATTCTTGTGACGTCGGTTTGTGCATTAGCTTGTGTCTCTCTGTGTGTGTGTGTGTGTGTGTGTGTGTGTGTGTGTGTGTGTGTGTGTGTGTGTGTGTGTGTGTGTGTGTGTGTGTGTGTGTGTGTGTGTGTGTGTGTGTGTGTGTGTGTGTGTGTGTGTGTGTGTGTGTGTGTGTGTGTGTGTGTGTGTGTGTGTGTGTGTGTGTGTGTGTGTGTGTGTGTGTGTGTGTGTGTGTGTGTGTGTGTGTGTGTGTGTGTGTGTGTTGATCGTTGTCTCTCGATTTTGTCTCATTTTGCTATTCTTTTCCATGGCTTTTTTTGTTGCTCCTCATGCTTGGGCGTGTGTAATGGGGATGGCCTAACCTGGACCTAACAGGGGTGGGTAAGGGATGGGGTAGGTGTTGGGTCGGGGGAGGTGCGTACGGTCTTATGACCTGATGCACCCAAGGGGGGGCTTTAGGTCAGAGACCTCCCGGCCCCTTTGGGGGGAGTGGGGAGGTTGGGGTGTGGGGTCTTTCGGGTCCTGGGACCCATTTGGTCTTCTGGCCATCATCCGAGCAGGCACCAGCGCGCACTTGTTTGATTTTGATTGGTTAGGTAGCCCGTATGGTGACTGTGTCCGTCCGAGGACGAACTCGGTCAGTCATCCGGGTTACATCCCTCCATAGTCCCCTCGAAAATTCCGAAAGATTCTAATTCTAGCAATTTGGTTTTGGTTTTGTAATCCGTATGTTGCGTGGTTCCATCCGAGGAGGGATCCATTCAGCATCCGGTTTACTTTGACTATGCCGAAATTTCTTGCCTACCTAACCCTAGCTCACGTTCACACAGTGATGGGCACTGTGTGACGGGACCTCAGTTTAAAGTCCCATCCGAGGAGACTGACTTAAATTGCACACATTGCGTTCCGTCACTTAAGTAGCTTTGAAACCAGATGAGTCCACTTCCCCTGATTCCATAATAGGCAAGTTTGCCTAGTAGAATTTTGTGGTTGATGGTGTCAAATGCTTTTGGAAGGATTTTTCTTTTCAATAGAGTAACAAAAGTTTCTTTAATTTCTATTAATGCTAGCATGGTTGAATGCTTTTCGCGGAAGCCATATTGTGATTTATACAAGATTGACCTTTTGTCAAGGTAATTTGTAAGCCGGTTATACATAAGTCGTTCCAGTAATTTGGAAAAAGGTAAAAACAGAAGAATTGAAACAGCTCTGAAGTTTGTGAAATCAGATGAATCTTTTGCTTTGTATGTAGCTGTTACTCGTGCAGAATTTAGTTTTGAAGAAAAAATTCCTTAAGTTAGAGATAAGTTGCATATGTGATTGAACGTGTTAGTAAGTCTATTATGCAGTATTTGAAAATACTCCATTGAAATTATCAAGACCAGCCCATAGGGCTCGCAGATTATTGTTTTTCTACTGGATTATTTTCCTTTTTCTTTCTTTCTTACTTTCTTTCTTTTTCTCGGTAACAGTTTTCTGGAACTCTCTCCTCCTAAAGATTTCGTCCGTTCGACTTAGAACTTGGTCAACTCCTGGAACCCAGTGCGATCCTTCTTGCTATTGTTTTTATTTTTGATCTGCCCAATGGTTTTCGAATTACCCACCTTTTCGTGGGCACAAAAATCTTTCAGGATGGATGTTTGAACTGTGACTACGCCTACAGTTTTTATCGGATCAGCACCATAGCATGTCACCTTTGGAGTCCTGAAGATGTCTGACCACCTGACCAGTGACATTGCCCTTTGAGCTTTGACCCAGAATGCATGAAATAACTCCCAGAGGGAATATATGGGGACATTTGTACTGTTATTATGCCTAGGGTTTTTATCGGATCACCACCATGCTTGGCCAGGATATTAGCCTTGGGGTCCCGAACATATGTGGTGACTTAGGGGTCCCAGCCCCTGCGTCAACGCTACCCGCTAGGGGTTAAAGTTACCAGTTTTCGTTTTTGGCAGAAATTACGTCTCCTTAGTCACACAACTTCAACGGGCTCGGACTAATACATGGTAGCACACGTATGAGGGTCCTGGGACCTGATTTCCTACTCAAGGACCCCATATAGTGTTGCAAATATCTTGATTATCTGATGTTTCAGGGCTTCTTCCTTGATTTTCCTGAAAGATTTATGATAGGGATATGTCATATTCCGAAACCAATGGTGCTGGTTTCGAAGTTGTCCGACCTCACGGTTAAGGTAATCCACTAGGGTCCCAAGATACTAGTTTTCGGTGTTTTGCAGAATTCAACTCCGTATGATGAAATATATTGAAAAATAGTTTTTATCTAAAATGGCTGCCAGATGTCATGTTTGAATAAAAAATACAAATTTTCGTTTTTGGCATAAATGAATTCACCATGCTGAAAAATGTTGAAAAACACATTTTCTTTCAAAATGGCCACCAAAATTGTGTCTTATCGACCTGAAATTTGGCACACTTCTCACTCTTATGACATTGGTTGGTTTCAAATCTCTGTTCAATTCCATCAATCCCTTTTCGAGCTATCCCACTTTCTGTGGTCAAAAAGGTCCCATAGGGTATGTATGGGAAATTTCAGAATGGATCTTTGAACAGTGACTACGCCTGCAGTTTTCATCGGATCGCCATCATACTTGGTCAGGATGTTACACTTGTGGTCGCGAAATTTGTGTGGTGGTATAGGGGATCCCAGCCCATGGTCAAGGTCACCATGGGGGTAAAAATACCAGTTTTCGTTTTTTGCATTTATGAAATCCCCATGCTGGGAAATGTTGAAAAATATATGTTATTTTCAAGATGGCTGCCAAAATATCTTTTGTCCAATCGACGTGAAATTTAGCACATTTCCAGCTCTTAGAGTGATATTTAGTGATACCAATTAATATACAGCTAAAACCTATTAACTAGACAAAAATGATGTGCAAATTTGACTGTCTGCTGTTTCTCCATCCGTCCGGCTTGCCATCCATCAACATTTTCTTTAACAGATCCTCAAGAACAACCCGTCCGATTTCAATTATATTTGACAGGAAGCATCCTTAGGATATAGAGATTGACGTCTGTTCAGATGATCAAGTTCAAACTTGGTCAACTTCTAGTACCCATGTAGGCGGTGTGTACTGTTCAAATTATGAATGTTGGAAAAGATTTTGAAAATTTCCGCTAAAATCTTTTTTCATCCAATCGACTTCAAGTTTGCCAGACTTCTAGCACATATGACGACAATTCTTACACTCAAATCTTTCTGTGATCTATCCACTAGTTTTATTGACCAATAAACATTTTCTTAAGCCATAATCCTATGCAAGCATTTTTTCATCATATTTCCCAGACAGCTGAAGAAGCGAAATTTGGCACTGCTCTAACTGATCATAGCCCCGGTGGAGAACCATAAGAAAATCTCTAGCCCTCCCAAATACCTTTCCGCAAATTCGTAAATCGCGAATATCTGGCTGAATTCTCAGAATATCTAAAAGAAACCCAGTGTAACGGTTAGCAAATACATCTCCCCATAGAGATCTTTTTACAGAACTAAAATTGGACAAACCATTCCAGAGACATTTCCATTTTGTAAAAGATATTTTGTGCAGAAATCGCAAATGCTACATTATGAGGTTATCTTTGTATTTTAGGGATTCTCAGATTATAACGAACACTACCACGCTTCACATTTCTACAGAGCACGCAGATTTACAGTTACTTCAGTAAATGTCTTCTAGTTATTATTATTATTATTATTATTATTATTATTATTATTATTTTTCTTTCACTTGCATTGTATTTCAACTTATCATTGCTTATTATCTGTGTTCCACCGTCCCAGCCATAGCCATAAAGCACCATCGCGACTCCAGACTTATACTTATCTTGGATAATATATATCCTCTTCAGGATATGATTCAATACCCGTCTATAGATCAATCCCCGTTTTCCTTTCTAATCATCGTTTTTCTGATCGAGTCTGGACGCTTTCGTGGCTGATTTATGAGCATATATCCAAAATGAACACAACAACTGCTCCCTCGCCACATTGCATCTTCGGAATTAAAGGTTGAAGAATGGAGATTGCCTTGTCGGCGATTGAACCAGTAAATAGACTCGTATTACTTAATTATCGACTTCCAATATTAGCACGCATGTGTTACACATTATAAAAGTGTAAACAGCTTTCTGTGCCCTAGAAAGATATGTGCAGTGCTTATATTTAATTTTGCCTGAAAAACCAATGCAACGGTTATAATCTGTACTGGGAAGGGGGCGGGGGGGGGGGGGGGGGTGGGGGTGTGGCTATGTATAGGCTATGGAAAAGTATGTCAATTCTTGAACTATCATCATCATCATTCATCATTATTTTACAAGGCATAAGCCATTGGCGTGTTATTGCGTCAGTGTTTTTGTTGTAGTTGTTGTTTTTTCTTGATAGGAGCACCATCTAGGCTGACATCCTAGCTGCTCATTGTGTTCCATTCTGTGCTATACAGGGTGTTATTTACAAGTTGAGATACGGAGCCACTGGCCGCATGTGTGCTGTTGACCTGGATGTAAATCATTACAGTATTTACAGTACTATTTACACTATCAGAGCGTATTCACAGCTGAGCTCCCGATACAAGGCCTGACACTCAGAGTGAGGTCTTTTACGTCCGCATGGCCCAGACACCACACCAGACGGGACTGACGGTTTTACGTCCCCTCCGTCCTCTCCGACCGATGTGCCATGTGAATGACGTATGGAATGGCGCAGGTTTTAATACCTTGATCACATCCCTGCACGCGGGATCGAACCCGGCTCATTTTTTTTGATTGGAATTCCAAGCATATGCGGCACAATGGGTTTTTTCGACCGAGTCAAGGCACCACGACGTGTAGTACGTGTGGTATGGCTTGCTCAGTCAAATTCAAAAGTTCTTTCTTTGATACCTAGTTTGTTCTTGAAGGATTTGACTGTTGTTGATTAATTACGTCTCCTCAAAACGGTTAAATATAAAAGTTCAACCCTTGCCACTCCGACGTCAATATTCTATATTTTGCTGTGTAAATAACAAAGACAGTGGTGTACATTTACAACAGTTTGGTTGATGATGTTGCTGTCTACATCCTCAAACAAATTTGTCGAAAAATGAACACAAGATCATCTTTTAATTTAATATGAAAATTTAAAATTCTGGCATCGGAGTGGCAAACGTTAACCCCGATTTCTGGAAATGCTGTGCTGCAGATGTGTGTTCCCTGCGTCAGCAGCGGTGTGCTGCCTACACTCATGGTTACACCCTGCTGCGTCTGACATTTGGCTACATGTCGACTTGTGTAGTCGGTAGTTGGTCTTATTGCTGTCGTTTTCAGTGTTAATCGCTATCCGAATCTCTATCTCTACGCCAGTGTCTCGTCATGCTACCACAGAATGCGAACGTGGAAAACAGAGACCTATCTACCGATAATTGAAATCACTACAGAGCATGTGTTTGGCGATACACAGGCTACTCCAAGATAAGTCCACTGTATTGGAAGAATTGCAGTATGATTTTGTGATGGGCTGGTATACATACACACGCCTGTTCAGTCGAATTCAAATGTTCTTTCTTTGAAGCAGATATCTAGTTTGCTCTTGATTAATTCAACTGTTGTTGCTTCGACTATTGTAGCTGGCAGTGAATTCGTCTGTGGTATCACTCTATTAGCGAAAAAGTACTTGCAACTATCTTAGTTGCTGCGTTTTATGTTGAGCTTGAACCTCCGGTCTGCGTAATACTGGATGGTTCGGAAAAGTAGTCCTTATCAATATTATATTGATCCCTGGTGAGCTTGAATGTTTCAATTAAATTTCCTCGAAGTCTTTCCATGTAGCTATACACTTTGATTTGCGGGACGAGTTATGTTGCTGGGCGTTGAACTCTTCCTAATAGCTGTGATTGCCTTTTCAATCTTGGTGATTATGCCGAGTTGAAATATTCGAGAATAGGTCTCATTAAAGTCTTGGACAACAGTGTGAAGGTAGATGGGACAATGTTGGTAAATGTTCTTTTGATTAGTCCTATTATGCTGTTCGCCCTGGATATGATATTCCCTATATGTATACTAAAAGAAAAGTCTCTGTCAATATGCACTCCCAAGTCTTTTTCTACCTCTGATGTTGATACAGGATCCATGGCGTATATCTCATATTGTATTTGGTTTGAGGGGTATTTCTGCCGAAGTGTATGTCATGCGTTTTATCTGTGTTGAAAGATAGTTTCCATATCTACGGTCACTTATATACTGTGTCTATGTTGACCTGATTCTTACTGGTAGCTGGCTTGTCATATATCTTTGTGTCGTCTGCAAATATTTTGCAGTAGCAGGTTAGTTCATCAGTTATGTCATTTAAATATAGCCTATCAGAAAGGTATAGTCCGCAGGACACTTTCTTGTGGCATGCCGTTGGCCACATCAATCCAGTCTGATGTTTTGTCATTGATCCATTGACCTTGGTGTCAGATCATTTCGAACCCATCACCATTGTTTCCAGAACACATGAAACACCATTGGTGACGTTTTCATGAAAATCAAGGAAATAGCCCTGAAACATCTAATAACAAAGATATTTGCAAAGTTATGAAGAGGTCCCGTACCATATTTCACCCAATCTAAGACTCTCATTCCGCTCGTATGGGTAAATCGAGGTCATCTATGCAAAACACGAAAACTGGTAACTTTGAGGGCCAAGACGTGCCCTCCAACTTGGGCAATGGGGCTCTGGAGGTGATGGTAACACGAAAGGATGCCATAGGGCATCTTCTAATATGTCTGCTGACCGTCTGTGATGAAAGGGAT
Source organism: Chaetoderma sp. LZ-2023a (assembly GCA_034401795.1). Lineage (NCBI taxonomy): Eukaryota > Metazoa > Mollusca > Caudofoveata > Chaetodermatida > Chaetodermatidae > Chaetoderma > Chaetoderma sp. LZ-2023a. The sequence goes on from CM067365.1 coordinate 9,662,446, forward strand.
TAATTTCAACGAAAAACGAAAACTGGTAATTTTTATGCTGAAATGATCTGATAAAAACTGTGGACGTAGTCATAGTTCAAAGATCCATCCTGAAATTTCCCATACATGCCCTATTGGTGCCCGTCCATCTGAGCAATGTGGCTTAGAGGTGGTAGAAACATGAAGGGGTGCCATAGGGCATCTTCTAATATGTCCATTGACGTTCTCTGATGAAAGGCAGATAATTTCTGCCAAAAACTGGTAATTTTTATGCCGAAGGGGTACACTTCAAGTTGCCCATGAGTCCCCAAGATCATCCAACATGTTTGGGAACCCAACGGCCACATCCTGACCAAATATGGTTGTGATCTGATAAAAAAAACTGTGTGTGTAGTCGCAGTTCAAAGACCCATCCTGAAATTTCCCATGCATCCCTTATGGGACCTGTTTGACAACGGATTGGGAGAGCTAAAAAACGCTTAATGAATCGAAGAGAAATTTGAAACCAAAACAATGCCATTATAAGAGTTAGAAGTGTGCCAAATTTCAGGTCGATAAGACACAATTTTGGTTGTCATTTTGAAAAAAAAAATTCAACATTTTTCAGCATGGTGAATTCATTTATGCCAAAAACGAAAACTGGTATTTTTTTTTTATCCAAACATGGCATCTGGCAGTCATTTTGGATAAAAACTTTTTTTCAATATATTTCATCATGGGGAGTTGAATTCCGCAAAAACTAAAATGGGTATCTTGGCACCGTAGTGGATCACCTTGACCTTGAGGTCTGACAACTTCTAAACCATCACCATTGTTTTCGGAATACGATATATCCCTATATCGTAAAGCTTTCCTGAAAATCAAGGAATAAGCCCTGAAACATCAAATAATCAAGATATTTGCAACACTATGTTGGGTCCTTGAGTAGAAAATCAGGTTCCAGGACCCTAATACGTATGATACCGTGTCTTAGTACGAGCCCGTTGAAGTTGTGTGACTAAGTAGACATGATTTCTGCTAAAAACGAAAACTGGTAACTTTGGGGTGACCTTGACCCTGGGGCTGGGACCCCCAAGTCACCACACATGTTCGAGACCGCAAAGCTAATATCCTGGCCAAGTATGGTGGTGATCCGCTAAAAACTCTTGGCATAGTAGCAGTTCAAATATCCCCATATATTCCCTGAGGGTCAACGGTCAAAGGGAAAGGTCACCGGTCAGGAGGTCAGACATCTTCAGGACCCTAAAGGTAACATCCTACCCAAGTTTTGTAGTGATCTGATAAAAACTCTAGGAGTAGTCGCAGTTCAAACATCAATCTTGAAATTTCCTTACATTCCCTATGTGACCTTTTTGCCCACGAAAAGGTGGGTAGTTCAAAAACCATTGGGGAGATAAAAAATAAAAACAATATCAATAAAGATCCCACTGGGTTCCAGAAGTTGACTAAGTTTGAAGTTGATCGGATGAAAGCTTTAGGAGGAGATAGTTCCATAAAATTGTTACCGAGAAAAAGAAAAAAAGAAAGAAAAAAAGAAGAAAGAAAGATCCGGTAAAAAAACAGTAATCTGCGAGCCCTATGAGCATGCAGATTGATAATAATAAACAACTAGATTGATCGGTCGCTGACGCACCATCGCAAATCCCCACGTTCCCCCCACCGCTTTGAACATATGACATACCCCACAACCAACTCACGCGGACGAAGCCAAATGTAAACATTCTTTTGCACTCCACGAACATATGGGTAACTCACATACCAAATGTGGTTGAATTTCGTCCAACAGTGTCAGAGTAGTTGCATTACAATCAATGTTTTGACCAGATATCAAAATTGGTTGAGTTCCATTTAACGATTTCAGAGGAGTTGCGTTACAACTGATTTGACCTTTTGCCACGCCCCCCCCCCCCCCCTTCGGGCAGAGCCCAATCTAAATATCGTCTTGCAAAGCGGAATCATATGGGTAAGCCACATACGAAATTTGATTTAATTCGACCCACTTGTTTGGGAGTAGATAACGTGATGGACGGATGGGCAGATGGACAGACGGACGGAAGCGATTACAATATCCCCGATTTTATTTTAAAACCTGGGGATAATAAACGATGAACAATAAAATCTTTATTAAAAATATACATGATAATATAAATATAATAAAGCCAGAGAAATGATATATAATAAATAAAAAAAATAAAACAAGAAAAACAAGAATGCACAGTCTATGGCATGCCATCGCAAATCCCACGCATTCTCCACTTCGAGATTTACCCTCACTTTGACCCAAAACACAATAAATTCCTTGAAATGTGTTTCCAATGGGTAATAGGTATCAAAATGAAATGCAAAATGATCCCCATTTGAAGTTTCAAGTTTCTATCCGAGATGGGGTGCGTGTAGTTTGCCTATAATTGGCTGATGCCAAATTTCTCCATTTGACAGTTGGTCACTGCCCTCAGATTGACTCAAGAACAATTTGTTGTACTGTGGTCTACTGACTACAAGCTTCAAAATGATATATGGCATTGCCACATTTTGGTAAAATTTATTTTTGCACACCATTTCCCCCACCCTTGCCCCTGGGGATGATATCAAAATTACAATGTCTCATGCTCATCTTTGCCCAAAGGTGTATATATCACCGAAGTTTCAAATTTATATCCAAAATGGTGTGCGAAGAGTTGCGTTGCAATCGATTGAGGTAAATTTTGAACTTTTGACACAGCCCCTACCCTCAGTTTGACCCAAGATCAAAATAATTCCTTGTACTTGTCTACTACTCATGGGCTTCAAAATGATATGTGACCTGACCACCTTTGGATAAATTTAATTTTTTACCCACAGTCCCCATCCCTGACCCTCACCCCTGGAGGTCATAACAAAGTTTAAAGTGTCATGCCCATCCCTGGCCATATGTGTAATCAAATGATCTAGGAGTAGTTGCTTTACAATCGATTGGTGCCCACTTTTGAACACCCCCCCCCCCATAACCTCAGTTTGACCCATGATCAAAATAATTCCTTGTACTGTAGTATACTCATTATTGGCTTGAAAATGATATACGACATGACAACCTTTGGATAATTTAATTTTTTACCCCACATTTTCCACCCCTACGGGCATACCCCTGGGGTCATACAAATAATTCCAGAAGTGTCATGCACATCCCTGTCCATATCGGCAATACTCCCCAAAGTTACAACTTTCTATCTGAAATGGTTTAGGAGGAGTTTCATTAAAACCGAACCCACTATTGACCTTTTGACCTTTTGAGCTTTTGGAACTTTGATCCCTTGGGCACAAAATTCCAAAGTGTCATGCCCATCCTTGCCCATAGGTATAATTATCTCCAAGGTTTCAAGTTTCTATCTTAAACGTTCTAGAAGATGCGTTACAATCGATAAGTGCATAGACGGCCGCCACACACATGGGTCGCATCATATAATCCCCACCTTTTCTTCGAAACGTGTGGGGATAATAAAACCCAATAAATAAATATAAAGAGTAACGAATAATAACGGTTAATAATAAGAGGTTAATCTTGAGCTAATCATAAGAGATCTGTGAATTTTTGCATTATCCTGTTTTTGCATTAGTTTCATTTTCATTTTTTTATCCGCACGTTTAAAAAACGATATTGTAATTGTCTCCGCCCGTCTGTCCGTCTGTTCATGTATCCGTCACACTATCTCCCCAGAAACTGTTGGGTGGAATTAAAACCAATTTGGTATCTGCGTTACCCATATGATTGCGGAGTGCAAAAGGCCATTTAAATTTGACTCCGCCCCCAGGGTGTGTGGGATGGCGGATGCATATTTCGAAACTAATTTGACTAGGATGTGTTTCTGCTAGGGGAAAGCAATACATATCATTCAAATTAGTTTCAAAATATTCAACAGTTTACCTGTATAGTTACCTTGACAGTGGGATTCTGGTAATTAAGCTATCAAAGCGCTAACATTGATTCCCTCGCGGATCCTAGCTAGAATCCGGACAGGCATAATTAGAAATGGACATTTCCAGTTTTAGCTATGCCCCGCCCATCACTATATAAGCTCCACCCACACCTCGTGGATGTTCGGATCGATTGATCCCTGAGCTCCCTGCCTATCAATTTCCAGAAAACCATACAAGTAAGCTATTAAATATTTTGTAACTAATTTGACTTGGTGCTGTTTCAAAATATTCAACAGTGATCATCAAATGGTAAAGACATACAATTCGTACAGCGCATCGGACTATTACGCGTTAAAGACGGACTATATCGAGTCATCCATGACATTATGAATTTGACGTCACCGTACTCGTCAGGTCGTTGATTATGACGTTTTATGACACCATATGATGGATAGAGAAACTTGGAAAGGTTCATTGGACCACCAACTAGTTCGGCATGCTACACTGTTAGAAGCGAATAGTAAGTTACAGGGTTTTTTGTGTCGAGAAAGCAACCATTGCCGACGTGAGACAGCATCAGTTTTGGATCTGCGGCATTTAGTCGCGAGATCATTGAAACGTAAATGAGATAGCAGTATAGGGGCGAGGGACAATGCGCAGTTACATAAAGCTGAGTTGGCGCTGAAGGTAATGAGTGAGAGTACAAGATGACGCCTGCTCTCGATGCTCGAATGCCAGTATAAGTCAGAGTTTCCTTTCAGGATAATGGCATGAGAACCATATAGCGGCATCACATTATGGTCTCTCTTGCCATTCTTTTTCAACAATTGCTTAGACTAACTACAGAAAACAACCAAACCGAGTGAAGATACTGAATTAACATGTATGTACTACCACGTCCTCTATATGGGCTAGAGATATTTATACTCCAGCAAAAACACCTTAAATGCGCATAATTCAGTCTCTACCCACGCGTACAGCGAAATGTGCTGTTTTCCTTCTGCCCGGGATTAGGTATATCACTGCCGAGCTACATCACCGACAACTAACATTTCTTGGTAATATTATAAGATGCCAAAACACTTCCCTATCTGACATCATGCTACGTCCGTTAGCTATAGGATCCAGTGTATCCCGAAGCTGGTTCAGGTATACTAACAAACTACTATCTCAATATTACATTCCACCTATAGCTCAACTACTTGACCACATGTCTGGGAAGGAGGCTTGGAAATCTATGGTAACATCTGTGATTGATGGCTACTGGAATGCTAGTCTTCAGGACGAGTGTAGTCACAAAAGCACTCTGGAGTGTCTTAATTTTGCCAGACTGGATATCGGCAAAATTTCATATAGCAATTGAAACAACACCAAAGATGCAAAGAGATGCTTTGTTAAATCTCGTCTCTTAAGTGGCACATACTTAGTACAAATGACGATCCATACATTTAGTAATTTCAATGTTGACCCAATCTGTCACCCCTGTCAGAGCGCCCCTGAGGACAACATGCATATGCTTACCTCATGTCCCGCTCCACTTAGATATAGGACGGACAGTCTGAAACAAATCAAACAGCTCCTTATTTACGCATTAGATATATCAACATGGAATCTAATAGCCTCTGATTTAATCTGCCTAACTCAACTTATCAGAAACTGCACTACGCTAGTAGTCTCTGGTCTCCTTCCTAATGGCGACGCCTTGCTCTGCAATATTGAAAATCATAGCAGAAGATTGCGTTACAATATACGCTGTGGCAGAACTTACATTTCCAACCTGCAGTCATAGTAATCCATATTCTCTATCTTTGGTTCATGTAGTATGCTTGTTTGATGGTAATGTATCTGCATATGTGTATTTAATCATCTTAATCATGTGTTTGAGTGTTTTAGTTGTCCGATTATTTAATTCTGTATGTTATTGTAATTTATTTTAATCTATTTATCATCTCTTAGTCCTCTCCCCCACTAATAGTTTTACTAGTTTTAACAAAACAAATTTTTACCACAGCTGTGGATGCTCCAAACTATTGGAGGATTATCCTTACTCAACAACAACAACTGAACCCTTGGGGAAACCCACCTGAACAGACTTTAGATGAATCAAAACGTAAAATCAAAATAACAGATAAATTGGTTTGTTAACACCTCGAACCCGAAATGTTGAATCGGAAACATTTGTTACAATGCACGAAAGGCCTGTTGAATATGCTTACCTGTATAGTTATTTTGAAATTGAAATACTGGTGATGCATTGCTCACCGTATTAAAATAGTGATCCGGTAAGGGGCGGTATAACTATTGTGATCATTTAATGGCTTCTCAGAGCATCTAATTTCCAATTTTCTCAGTGGAACATCCACGCCCCCCCCCCCGGTCTAAGGGGGGTGGGGGCGGGGTGAGGGGATTGTGGGGGGGGGGGGATTGGGGGGGGGGGCAGGGGTTGACGTGTTACCATTTCCTGCATAACATCCTTAGTTTGCTTCAACTGTTGCCCAGGAACGTTCAATACAATTTGGACAGAAATTTTTCAGAAATATTGGTCAATAATTGTCACTGACAATTCCGGGTCATTAGAATGTTGTCTTCACATCACAACACTACTTCTTGGTGGAGGTCCCAATAGAAAATTTAAATTTTGATTTGGTTGGAGGCCCCTGGGCAACTTTCCAGTCTGCCCAGTCCTAAATCCTGCCCGGGGGTACACAATGATTGAGATACAGCATCGTAGATTATGGAATATTTGCTACGGCGAATGCAGCATATTTTGTTTGAAAGATGCAACTTACGACATAAGTAATATGCTGTTTCATGTTATACTTAGTTTGCCTGAAAGTCGTCGATTTCAATTGACTCATCGTCTTCCAGTCTATTTATTCACAAATTATATCAATTTTGGTTGACTACCAGGGAACATGTTTTGGTGGTATTTTTAAAGCTTAATACAACATTAATTTGAAGGGAAACACCAACACGTAATTTTCAAAGGACACTAAATTATGCCTTGGTATAAACTTTTATAAATTAAATATATTATTTGCATATTTTCTAATTCCTTAGTGGTAAATTCCGCCATGGAAAGTTATTTTCGTCGATTTCCTATGAGAATCACGGAGTGAAGTCGTCGCGTGAAAGACTGTTCTGATATGGCGTCATCGCGTGAATTATCTTGTTGTTAATCATTGATAGCTCACAGCAGTTCATTCATACACCAATATAGTAATAGTATACAACAGAAACTCTAGTGTTTGTTAAAGGAAATCTCACCTTATCTTATACTAAGCATTCAGTCGATAGAACTTTCCACCGATAATCCATCCCTGGCATTCTAGCTTTTTAGCACGCCAACGACGAAAAATAGTCAGGCTTTAGTAGCTAAATATTGCTTCATTTCTACAGCATATGATGCCTGTCATGATTTACTTTTCAACCAATCGGAAAAGGCCTAGTGTTTCTGCCTCAGGACATACGCTCATTCATAGAGGTGTCAGCTATAGTTTAACAATGTGGTATAAAAGCAGTCACACAGGTAATCTGTTGAATATTTTGAAACCAATTTGACTGAAAGTTGTTGCTGCCATAAGCACCAACAATTTCCAGTCCAATTCGTTTCACTAGATTCAACTAGATGATAATAGAAAGAATGTAATGCATTGGCCCTTATACGACGTCACACACTATCGCTTGATGAGACAAAATGGTGGCGGTCACTGTTCAACATTTATGTGATATTACACAGCAGATAAAATGTGATACAGAAAAGGGAATGTGACAGGATAAGAATGATATGTATTACACAAAACCTAATTATTGTTGTGATATAACATTTGACATGTGATTAGCATCCCTTTAAACTAGAACATGAATCTGAACTGATGTCCAGTTTCCATGCTGTGTTAGACGCCAATTTCTTCTTGTCTGAAACAAGTGTATGCCGTAATTCTAATCCACGTGGTTAACGATTCACACGATGACGTCATACATTGAATGTAATGGCGTGTTAGAATTCATGATTGTAACTGAAATATTTGCAGTGAGAGTGTGTGGAAATCTGTCTACTTTAGAAAATATGATTACAACTTTTACTTTTAGCGGGTTTTTTTTATTGAAATCTAATTCTCGTTTGTGATCTCCTTTAAAGTAGACATTTCTATTAGTTTGCTTGTAAGACACACACACTCGTGCAAATGAAAAAAATCAATGATTACTGAGTGCGTATAGCTGTTTCAGTCATTCTAATGGCAGTTTCGGTAATGGTCCATTCCAGTTTTAGCTAGACCCGCCCATCTCTAGCTAATCTCCACCGACACCTCTCTAGTGTTGGGAACACTCGATCCCTGAACTCCCTGACTACCAATTTCCAGAAAACGATACAGGTTAGCTATTGAATATGTTGAGATTAATTTGACTGAGCGCTGTTGCTGCCTATGGCAGCAACAGCGTCCAGTAAAATTAGTTTCAAAATATTCGACAAAATGTTTATTGGAAACAAAGACATACAGTTCGTACAACGTGCTAGACTATTACTAAGACAGACTAAATCGAGTCATCATACTCATACATAATAATTATGACGTCATTTGATGGATGGATAAACTGGAAAGGTTCAGTTGTTCCATCTCGGTGATGGTGTTAAATGTGTCGTAACAGCATGCACCAGCCAATATTTACACCTGTGCAAAAGTTAAGCACCAGCAAAAACAATAGAACGTAGAAACATGATGGTACAACTAGGCTGCCATACCTTTTTTCCCCGCGTTAGCTGACATAATTCCAAGTACGAAATGCACATGCATGCATGACTTCACGCCGCTTGATGTCCGTGCGTGGCGGGAAACAGCACACGTGTTCAGTTATGTAAAAGTCCAGTTTGAGGTGTAGAACATTACATACAGATTTAGGCGACAAGATTAGGAATTTTGTGTTCATGACCGTGGTTTATTTGTACAGAGAGAATTAGCTCTTGATTGTGAACCGCTATGGCAAGACGAAGGTTAAGTGATCGTGTGAAATGGCAAATCATAGGCATGCATACCACTGGTATGTCATGCAGAGAGATTGGCAGACAGCCGAACATTAACCATACTGTAATCAGTCGTTTGATTGCAAAACATGGGCAAACTAACGAGGTGAAGGACAGGCCTAGATATGGAAGACCGAAGAAGACTACTGCCCGTGATGATCGAGCCCTAGTACGCCTTGTTAGGAGATCTCCATTCACCAACAGCAGAGTGCTCAGCCAGCAATGGGAAACGCGCAATAGAGTGTCAATGTATACCGTCAAAAGGAGACTGTATGCTGCTGGCATGAAAGCTAGGAGACCTGTCAGACGTCCTCTCCTCACTGCACACCACAAAGAGGAGCGTCTGAGGTGGTGCAACGAAAAAAGACACTGGAACATGAGATCCTGGAGACGGGTACACTGGTCCGATGAAAGTCGGTTCCTGCTTCATGCCATAGATGGTCGAACTCGTGTATGGAGGTCCAGACGCACGGCGTACGACCAACGTACCATCATGGAAGAAGTTCCATTTGGTGGAGGTTCCGTTATGATATGGGGGTGCATCTCATTTGATTGTAAGCTGGATCTGTTGACTGTACCTGGAACACTAAATGGACAAAGATATCAAGATTCCATACTGGATAGAGTTGTGGTCCCTCATTTTGTAAATCATGCACCTGGAACCCACCCTATATTCATGGATGACAACGCCCGACCACATCGTGCTAGAGCTGTGCATGAATACCTCCGGCAGAATGCCATCGAAACCCTACCATGGCCAGCAAGGAGCCCTGACATGAACCCTATTGAGCATATCTGGGACATTCTGGGAAAGATGGTGAGAAGGAGGGATCCTCCTGTGCAGAACCTACAGGAATTAACAGACGCACTCCATCTTGAATGGCAACGAATACCACAATGGCGTATCAGTCGGTTGGTGACCAGCATGAGACGTCGTGTCCAGGCCGTCATCCAGGCACAAGGTGGATATACCCGGTATTAATAATGACAGTCTCAAACTCGTGCACAGATGTTAAACTTCGTTTTCAGACACCATTAATGACAATCTAGCCACGTGTGTCAACTGTAGGGCAATAGTTGTCAGTTGTGTCAACGTAACCATATTTAGGCCTCGTTTTCAAGTTCAAACAAAAACATACAGTGTTTCCCCACCATCATAATCAGCATTCCTCTAGTTGCATTATTACCTCTTGCACTAAGATGGATGGGTACATAAATGTTTATGCTATTGCTTTCTTCATAGCACATGAATATACCCTCGCATGTGCGTAAAAATAGGGTGGTGCTTAAATTTTGCACAGGTGTATATGTAAATGTGATTTCTAAGAAATAGCTGATGTCCAAAAAAGGCTTCCGAAGATGTGAGATGAGTATGCTATAAATTTCGTAGACATAGGCGTGTGTATAAGGCCAATACACGTACACTCTGTTATATGGTAAAAGCCAATGCGTAGTTATGGTATGTATATTTCATTTGCCATGCACTGATTTGAAATGCTACAGGGAAAGATTCTTTTTCCTAGGTTAGCTAAGGCCCTACTAGAATCTGGCCGGATATGTCTTTCAGATCTACATGCATGAAATGTCTGGCAATCTACCGACACAAAATATGATAAAGCATTCTATACACTTTCTAATTCATCATTGTTTTTATCTTTAATAATGTGATTATCTTTAACAATGCTGCATTATTCAAATTCTCTAATATGCTATGTAACCTTTTCGTGGTTTCGTGTAAGCAGGAGCGTCACCACCTACTAGAGATGTGTATGGCAACGTATGGGGTGGCGGAGGGGTGGGGGTTGTGTGTGTGTGTGTGTGTGTGTGCGTGCGTGCGTGCGTGCGTGCGTGCGTGCGTGTGTGTGTGTGGGTGGGTCGTGATGGGTTGGGGTGTCTGAGAGGAGATTTCATCCTCCCAAAGAAAAGAATTTCAGTGTTTCCTCACCGGAAAATATTAGATCCTTTGAGAAGCCATGTCATGCATTCTTGCTGATTAACTGCATCATTATGTTGTTTTTGTTAAAATATCCAACAGAATATTTCTTTCATCATACGTATTAGGCCAACTTGGCCTCCACTCTCGACATCAACCACGGCTTCGCTTAACAATTTAACTCTGTAAACCCAGTGTCGAAATTTTAATGCAGTCATACCTGAAATCTGTTGTAAGACATACCTGGTAAGGTAGCAATCGCTCAATATTTTTAGCCATTGCTTTGTGGCACCAGATTACACAGCTGCAGTTCTTACAGGACAGCCCACCTTTCATAGAACTGACGTGTATATGATCAGATACCACTAGAGCATCGGCAAATCCAGAACCATTAGTCATTTTCCGTATCATTTTCATATAGACACACATCGAATAGAAAGTGCCAATCATACGATGTTCTCTGGGTGTTTTAATACGAAAAGGTAGGTCTTGTGCCTAAGTAAATCAGAGGTAGTTATGGATAACATCTACCAAATGTCTTCCCAAGCATTATTGGAGATCCGTAGACATGTTTAGCAATGATACATTCTGCTATTAGATGGTAGATTAGTGCCAGGAGCAAAGACGTGGGTTACACTACCTCCTCCGAGGGTGCTTCTTAACGAGTACAGAAACATAAAAATGGTTAAAGAATAAGTGAATAATAGGTAGATATGTACAAGAGAATCGATATACCAAAATAGAACACCATCTGGGAATTGAGCCATGACTGGAGTGGTGAAGCAAGACAGGAGACCAAATGTGTGCATAGGTGAGATACTGATCAGAATGTTGCCGGATATGTGATTATTCAGGGAATATTCACAAAGGCAGTTCCACAGATGATGGTAATAACATTGAATGTACCGAATCAGCATCTGATATTGATCGTGACTAATAGAGGGATTCATCCATTTCTAGACATTCCCGCCGATCTTTAACTATGCCCAGCACATATATAGCTAAGCTCCACCCATATATTTGCGCGTGTTGGGATCTTTTTATGCACTGAGCAATGAATTACCAGAATCACAAATTTACGGTAACTTTAGAGGTTAGCTGTTATATTGTCCATAGCAGCAAAAGTTTAATAGAATTTTATAAAATAGTAAATCCATCAAAAACATACAATTCCTACACTTGGCGGACTATTACAGCCTCATGACGAGAAATTCTCTGTCAATTGTGATGGATACGTCAATCTACATGTGACGTAATTAAGTATGACGTCAAATGAGTGACGGATCGGATCCATCTATGAAAGATGAAAGTCCACAAACATAGTTATTTATTGCCAGGCATAGAAAGGGCGCTAATTCGATTATGTATTACACTACTTTATTTAGATGCAATGTTCATTTCACATGCCAGGACAGAATAATTCACCTTTCCAGAGTATCCATCTATCATCTGACGTCACATGACGTCATACCCAGCTAAGCGGCGTGTAGGATAACATCATGATCATTAAGTCATAAATGATTCTTTTTATTTGGTCGTCTTCAACTCCTAATAGCCCGACACGGTGTAGGAATTGTACTTCTTCATAAAGATGCTGTTGAATATTTTGAAACTAATTTAACTGGACGCTGTTGCTGCCATGCTGAGCCTCATTTAGTCAAAGAGAGGTCCATTTCTAGCTATGACCCGCCTATCTCTAGCTAATCTACTCCCACGCTTTGCCCATATTGGGAGCGAATCCATAGCAAGCAAACATGAAAGTATGCACACTGCACCATGTCATATAGGCCTATAGCTTTACTAATTATCATTTTGTTTTTTCTCACATCACAGTCAAAGTCTTTTGTTCATTAAGTATATTTTACTCTCATGCTTTCCTTCCATATGCCTTAAAGATAATCGCTTGATTCTTGCATAGCAATCCCTCACTAAATCCACACGCTCTCTCTTATTGATATAGCTTCACCACTAACTCCCTCTATAACTTGGTTGTCTCCTGACAAGTCTCGCTTAGGTAACACCTCTCCGGTTCCTATCTTGATCCACCTGTCTCGTCCCATGCCTATTAAGTTCCTACTCATCCTGTAAAAATCATGTTAAGACTAATCACAAAGCACTATTATGTGACTAATGTAGCAAATGGATTCCTTTGACCTGCTCCAAACTAACAACCTCTGATTATTCCAACCTTGAAACTGATAACTCACACTGGTGGTGCACTACTGCAACAAATCAATATTTCCATACAATCACTATGATGACAACACAGACTACATGCTTGTCGTTTTAAATCCTTATTGCAACGTACATGTGCCTACCCAACATGAATCTGACCTAAGCAATTCGTTTCCGACCAGACTGACAGAAGACATGACATAGCACAACTACCCTGAACCCATTTGAACGAAACACATCCCCCATACAACCAGACTGACACTATACGCTAGCTTGTCTACATCTACAGATCACACAGTGGCAATATGGAAAGATTTATTGAATTAATTGGCAAAAGTTTGGAATCAATTCAAAATGAAAAGAAAACAGTCTACCTCATGGTTGATTACAATATTGACCTAATGATACAACACGGCTTCCACACAAAGATTTTTACAAACGTATTAAATGCTCAATGTTTCCATCCAACCATAATCAAACCGACTAGAATGGGTAAATCTTTGGCCACAATTATTGATAATATATTCCGTAATAACATTAAAGCCAGTAATAACATGGAGGTAGGAACTTTCGTAACAGACACCTCAGATCACTTACCAATCTATCTCTCAAAACCATTCATGCATGGAAAAATTAGGTACAGAGAATTCAGTGAGGACAAAATCTTTAAAAATCGCCCTGTTTGGAGTCGATTGGAGTATGGTCACATATATTCAGTCTTCTGAAGAAAAAATTTATACACCACCTTATAAGACTCTGGCTCACAAATGGACCGATAACTGCCTGCCACAAAAAGACAAACTTTATTTGCCATTTATTAAATGTCAAACATAGTATATCGAGCTGCAATTTAAGAACTACAGACAGAAACTGGACCAAATAATTAGAGCAGCGAATACGTTGCTAATGAAATAAATTTGAACAATCTAAAAATGACATAGATGAAACATGGAAAATAATTAAATCACTGTAAAATATTGGCAAAGCACAGCCGACACAATTTCATTACACAAACAAAAATTTTACCGATGACTATGAAATTACAAACGAATTCAATGATTATTTTGTTAATATAGATCCAACTCTTACAGATAAAATAAAACCAATGTCCGGTAATAAATACAGTGAATATCTGGCAGCCAGGAACCAATTTTCATTTTCAGTTAACCTGGTCAGCAATCAAGAAATGTTTAACATTCTCAACACACTTATCCCTGCAAAAAGCGCTGGCCTTGATAATTTCAAATGGCGTATTTTCAAACACTGCATAATAGATTTCCTAACACCACTAAATCACATACGCAACCTATCTATCTCCAACTCAAGGCATTTTTTCATCAAAACTAAATTCTACACGAGTACCACCTAGAACAACTTATATATAATCGGCTTACAAATTACCTAGACAAAAAGTCAATCTTGTATAAATCACAATACGGCTTCCGCGAAAAACATTCAACCATGCTAGCATTAATAGAAATGATAGAAACTTTGTTTGACTCTATTGAAAAGAAAGAACCTTTCGGAAGCATTTGACACCATCAACCACAAAATTCTACTAGACAAACTTGCCTATTATGGAATCAGAGGAAGTGCACTCATCTGGTTTCAAAGCTACTTAAGTGACGGAACGCAAGGTGTGCAATTTAATGCAACTCGCTCCAAAGATAAGATCCTAACCTATGGTGTTCCTCAGGGATGCAGTCATGGTCCTCTGCTGTTTCTGTTTTACATAAATGGCCTACCCACTACCCACAAACACATGCCACTAATACTATTTGCTGATAACACCAATGCCTTCTGTTTTGACGAAGACATAATTACATTATATGAAAAGGCAAATAAGGAAATGAAGAAAATTACTAAGTAATTTTCGCTGAATAAGCTATCATTAAATGTCGATAAAACAATCTATTTCAAAATCCAGAGCGATTAAATAGAGATGTTGCAAAGAGTATGTATGATGCATGTATGATTACTGTATTCTGCGTCTGTAGCAGTAGAAACATCCTACAGCTGCAATCAGTCCTTTTTCGCTTTTGCCCACTGCGTCTTGTCCTCAGCCGAAACCCTTAGCTTCCTCAGGTCCATTCTTGACTTGAGTTTACCGAATCCTACTTTCTTGAGGTCACCTCGTAGCACGGTTAGCAGATTTATGCAATGAATTCCTCTCATGGCTTTGTATTTGCTGGCTCTGAGTAGGGCGAATTACATGGCTCTCTGTGCTGGTGTATGTTCTTGCATCCTTAGCACATGGCCAAATATGGCCAAAATACAATATATAATTATATACGAATATATATCTTTGCTGGGCGACATTTACAGACAGTGGCGACGTATTACACATCTTGTATAGTGCCTCGTTGGAAATTATGCTGTCTGGCCATCGGTGTCCAGTGACGGTGTGTAGGTGTTTGCGGTGGCAGGCATGCGCAGAAATGTCAGCAGTACTGCAAAGCAGTAAGCACAGGATTTTACTTTTCCTCCAAGGTTCGCCGCCACGAAGTGGGTCGTCATTTTCTATAGCATCATTCTTTGTCGATAAGTATATGTGGGTGAACTCTGTTTTGGATTCATTCATAAAGAGATTCTCAATTTTTAGTTTGCCTGCAGCTATTGGGTGAAATTCGTCAAGGGCTTTCTTTTCCTAGTCCATGAAGTCCACATCGTCGGCATATTTCATCTCTAGTGCGATACCCAGTATTAACACCGGGTGAGGGGGGGGGGGGGGTGTTTGGCCTTCTTGAGTTTTCAATGCAGCAGCGAGGTAATAGGTGAAGAGAACAGGGGATAGATCATCTCCCTGTGGGGAGCCGATTGATATTTCAAACTCTACAGACTTCACTGACTTGGCTCGTACTCTCAACTTGGTGTCTGCAAGTAGTAGTCTCACTAGTCGTAGCTCATCTTCATTGCAATTGGCCTGGCGTAGTACATCTAGGATCTTTGAGTGGTTAATTGTGTCCAAGGCCTGTGACATGGCAACGCCCATTTTGTGGAAGTCCCAATGTTTGGACATGACTACCGACACAAGCATGCGTTTAGTCCATAGAATGTCTGCGCAGCTTCGTCCACGTTAGAAGCCACTTTGACATGCTCCGGTGAAGTAAACGATCTTGTCTCGGATGCGGCACAGAGTAACATTGGATAGGATTTTCCGTATGCTGTTGAGGAGCACAATGGGCCGCAGATTGGCTGGCGGCCCCGGTGGCTTCTTGGGCTTGGGTAGCGCGATAAGGGCGCCTTGGCCTACAGCGTCGATGGGAAGGTGGTGCTTAAAAGCTGAATTGATTAAGTGCGTGATCGGTTTTGAAATAATGTCACTTGCATATTTGAATGGTTCATTGCACATGCTATCACGTCCAAATGCACGTCCATTTTTCAGGGCTTTAAGTTCCTTCTCAACTTCCGCTGTTTTAATTAGTGTTAGTACTGCCTTGGAGTTTCCTGAGAACGGTGAAAATGCTCATCAGCGTCGTCAGTGAACTGTTCCTTGAATCATTCTCGGATCGCCTCAGCTTTTCCGTGGTCAATCCCGATAAAGCGCCCTTCAGTGTTGTGTGCAGTGAGTGGTGGTGTGTAGTCAGCAACCCTCAGGCTCGGGCTGCCCGAAACATTTTGTGGCAGTCATCTGTGGCAGTGATTTTATCTGCTAGTAAGTCTGCTTGTTGAATAGCAAGATCTTTTACGCATTCGCTAATGTTGCGCATAATAATATTGCGCTCCCAGCATAGTTTGGTGTGGTCTTCACTTTGGCCACTTTGATAGATGCGCAGCCGTAACTTTCTCTGCTCTGCTGACAGTTTTACTACTAGAGGGTCGTAAGTATACCCATTTTGGTTGTTTTTAAGAACACCTATGGTTTTGGTAGCGGATGATTCCATAGATTTCAGTATTTTGGTTAGGGCTTCGTTTGGAATGGAGCTGACATCGATGTTAGCTATCTGCTCCCCGAGGGCTTTTTTGTATGACATTTGAGTGTCAGTGTCGCTGATGAGCCAGGGTAGGTTGTAGGTGACTCTACCCTCTTGCCTGGTATGGTGTTTATATATTAGGTAGAGATCGTTCATCTGAAGGCGTGTAATGACTAGATTATGGTCAGAATTGAGGTCTGTGCCTCCATACGAACGCGCGTTCCGAAGTAACAGTTTTGCTTCTGCCTTGCATAGTATGAAGTCTATTTGTGTGAAGACAGCTGTTGTAGCCTTGAAACCTTTTGGGGCTTTGCGATCAGTAATGTGTCCAGTCCCTGTTGTCCGGTGACGGCATGGGTGTTTGAAAGCCGTATTTGTGAGCACAGTTTCTTGTTTGAAGAAGGGTAGACATAATCCGAGTTGCCTCTGCATGTGGATATCAGCCCGCAATCCTTGATGACTTAGTTTCCCAACAAAGTTGGTACTTACGGAGGAGACCGGCGTGAAAATGTTATCTTTCTCTCCGTTCCAAAGAGTAATGTTAACAAAAGGAAATTTAAATATACTCCTGAAAATTTAGCGAATGGGGCTTCTTCAATTTCCTTTTGTTAACGTTCCAAAGAGTAATGTTAACAAAAGGAAAATGAAGAAGCCACAATCGCTAAGTTTTCAGGAGTATATTTAAATTAAAGAACCTGACTCAGGGTAAACAAACTGATACAGTAACTGAAAAAGTAGCAAGGGGCGTGTGTCATCCAACGACTAAAACCATATATGACCCACGACACTGTTAAATCAAAAACGTGCAAAAATAAATTATCAAAATTTAAAGCCTCCTGGAAAAAGCATTAAACTATTCACTAATCCTGCAGAGGGCCAAACCATTTTTAAAACTGAAAAACTGCCTAAACTCAAACACATCGGAAAATCACAAATGTTTATTATTGTCAAAGTATTTCACATTGCCCTACCAAAGTCTACCACCCCATCACACACAACATCAGCATTCATCAACATAAACACAAGAACAAGACATAAATAAAAAATTTTATAATCGACACATACTAGGAGCCGCATAAATAACATTACCAAGACCACACAAAATAATCAACACCAAGGGTGCTACTGCTGCTGCTGCTGCTGCTGCTGCTGCTGCTGCTGCTGCTGCTGCTGCTGCTGCTGCTGCTACGTCGACGACTACTGGATGAACCCAATTGCTATTACCACTATCAATACCGCTACTGAATATTATATTAAAACGGCTGGATGAGCTGGTATATATAACACCGTCATAGCCTGCCCAATAACTTACCGCCTCCTCGTCCGCACCCCATATGTGTTTTATAATACGATCTGCTAAATGCAATGTTTATCCTGATATGTAACCGCCTCTGCTGCCTGAATTGTTACTGTTCTCTCTATATATGTAAGGTGGCCACCAGAACTATAGGTTGTGACCTCGGCGGATAACCTGGATTCAATTATGTAAACACATGGTGCTGTCAAATAAATCTTTCTTCTTCTTTTCGTTCGCTGATCATACCTCCAGTCCTGTAAGTGACTATCGACATGATCATAAGCGTTAAGTGCGTGTATCCATAGTTTATTAGAGTGCGCCGTGCGGCCTGGAACCTCGGTCTTCAGCATTCGAGGTTTCTGTCAGCGTTACCTCACCCTTACCTCCTTTAGTCGCCTCTTACGATACGCAGAGGATACGGAAGGTGTATTCTAAGCCCCACCTACAGGGTTGGTCAAATAAATAATCTTTGTTTTGATTTGATTTGATTTGAAATCCCTGAGTCTCAATTTCCAGAAGCCTTAAAGTCTATTCAGGTAAGCTGTTGAATTTTTTGAAACTAATTTGATCGGGTGTTGATGCTGCCTCTGCCAACAGAATGGTTATTCAATAATAAAGGCATACACTCCATGCAACTTGACGGACTATTAAGGGCATATAACGTCGTCGATTATGACGTCAATCTACATGTGACGTAATTCATTATGACGTTATATATTTAACTAATAGACTGGATTCCTCTAATCTAGTTAAGCTCCGCCCACTTTGTATATGCATTTTAATAGAGTTTAACACTTTGAACCCTGAACTCTCAGAAACCTGATTCACGGTAACACTACAGGTACGCTGTTGTGTTTGTTGATGCTACTTTGTCCAATTGCAGTAACAGAGCCCAATTAAATTAGTTTCGAGATAATCAAGATAAACCTTGTTAAGGGGATGCTAATCTCATCTCAAATCGTATACTGCACCGATAGATTATGGTACATAGATTCCATATCGCGTAAATGTTAAAGAGTGAACGCTACCATTTTGTCGCCTCAAATGATAGTGCGTGATGCCATGTAAGCGCCAATGCATTAGATTCTTTATTATGTAACACTCATATCAGTGAATATTTTGAATCCAATTTGATGGCAGCAGCAACTTCTAAATTCTAGTCATATTAGTCTCAAAATATTCAACAGCTTGCCTGCGCGATTGCTTTCAAACCACATTGCCAAACCATAGCTGGCACCCCTATGACGGAGAGTATATCCCGAGACGGACAAGCTAGGCCTTTTGTGATTGATTGAAAAGTAAATCATTACAGCCATCATAGGTTGTAGAAATGTAGCAACATTTAGCTACTAAAACCTGAATATCCTTCTTTAACGGTATGATAAAAAAGCTTAAAACTAACTGCAGAGTTTATGAGTGACATATAGATCACCTGAATAGCTATCAAGAGATGAGATTAGTTATCCTTTAATTGCCAATTCACCATTAACATTTAATTCAGACTGTCGTTGTTGGATCTTTTCTCTTTTCATGTCGAACCGACAAAAACCTACGTCATTTGATTGTGACGTCATTTATTCGGTGATATATTTTGATTTTGATGCCAGATAATTGAGTTCCAGATCGGATCCCTCAGTTGAAGTTCTGTTGGTACGCTAATAGGTTTAAGCTCTTTAAGGTCCAAACTTTTCCAACAGAATCAAAGTATTTGCTTATTGAATGCCCATTTGCAGACCAAGATACGACTGTTTATTTGGAAATTTATCAGTGGAATGACTGGCTCCATTATCGAGACAGTCAATCATGTGGTAAAATTTCAAAAATAATATTCTCGTGGCCTACAATTGACCATTCCTTGAAACTACTGCCAAGGCCAGTTTGCCCAGCTTAGCCGTAAAAGCGTTAAACTAATATTTGTGTACATTTTAAAAATCAACCTCTATAATCATACAGTGTATGCTTTGACGTTGTTACCAAAGTTCATGGAGAATAGTGTGTGTTGTAATATTTAAGGCGTTTATATGCTAGTTCCCAATGCTAGGGTCTAGACTCACGCCACGACTCATGGAGAATACACGTAAAGCGGTTTAAATAAGGCCGTGTTCTCACTAGAGAGTTAATCGGGAATAACGCCATGCCTCAGTATGGTTTCACGCCGCGTAAGTCCCTAGTGAGAACACGGCCTAATTTAGGTCTTGTGCTCATACAGCCGCTATTTCTGTAAATGCCAGATATATCGACTAGCGCCCTCATTGGGCTGCCCCTTATACCCGAATAAATACGTCACTTATTTCAGAAAATTAACCTCACAAAATTGGCGGTTTATCTTCCGAAATACCGTTATAGCTTCCGTGTGTTAGGTAGCATTACGGTCTGCATTGTCTCTCACTTTCCGTTGGTTAACGAGTCAGTCTTCACTCACGTTCCGCCTGGTAGCCCTATATTCTAGTCCAGGATTATCTTCCACCAGTGTGAATGCAAACAGATATATCGCCTTTATATTAACCAACATAGTACACGACATAGTTAAATAGGAATAGGCAATGACAAAGAGGCCATAGGCCCTATTCTAACTAGAGACTTAGTCCGTGTTCTCACTAGACAGTTAATCAGGAATACCGCCATACATCATTATGTCGTTATTCCTGATTAAGTCTCTTATGAAAACATGACCCAAGGCCGTGTTCTAACGAGAGACTTATGCAGGAGTAACTCCATACTGAAGTATGGCGTTATTCCTGATTAACTCTCTAGTGAGAACACGGACTAAGTCTCAGAATCTAACCTGTGACAGGGTAGTTTAATTCCCTTTTTACTGTGTAAAGTCGGCACTTTTGTTTCTTGCAACTGAATTTATGACAGAGTTTTCCCATTTATATGGATTATTAGAACAAGATTTATGAAATATTTACGACCAAGTAGCCTAATTATCAACATTGATGTCACTATGATTTTCTTGTACTCTTTTATTATTTCTACCTGATAATAATCTGTAATTGGCCATCTACATCTAAATTGGAATAATTATAATTAAACATTGTAAGTTTAACTATAATCGTCTGATTTTCTACAAAATCTGACTATCGTTATGCGAATGATGAGGAAATAAATGCTGTTTAAGGGATTATACCTGATAGGGCTATAGATTTAATATACGAAACCATGTCTATAAAATGAATACAGTGGGTCAATACTCTCATTTTAACATTAATTCTCGTATATACGACTACTCAATATCCAAGATGATGCAAATTTTGTATTTCACAAATATAAAAAATGTAAACACAAATCTGAAGCTCACTGTTGCTGCCACTCAAGGAAGGTGGTGTCTTTACGCAACCCTTTTCCTACATAGGAATACATTTTAAGGCTATACACTACTGCATTTTTCAAAGGAATGCACTCTTTCAAACACATGTTTGAGAGAGGCGGTGTTGTGTGTTCCAAAGAACAAGTAATCGAAAATGAAGGTCGCCTGTACCAGAATACCATGATTAATAAAACACTGCTTGGTGTATATCTTCACAGATATAAATACCTCTTCGAGGCTGTGGATTCTTACCTTTGTTTGTTTGGTTCTATTATAGAAAATTACCGTAAATAAACTATTTAAAGAAGCAAGAGAGACTCGACAATGGCACCATTTCATCATGCACCGCTTTTAAAAAGAATGTTTTGAACACGCATGCAATCTGCATATAAAACGTGTAGTCTATACACAAGTTGCATACAATAACATTCAATGCCGATTGCATGATTATACGGCAATATATAGTGCGAGATGTGAAGAAAATTCTGCTTCCAGAAAATAGTTTTCTGTCATTTAATGCATAAGCCTTAAATAGGAACATGAATGTTTACTATCTTCATCATATGTTTATTGTCAGTGTGCTTTAAATTTGCCTTGTTTCAGATTAAGTTAAGACATCCGTATTTTGCCAATATATTTAAGCGCAATTAATTTATCAATATATTTTCAGTTGAAATCACAGTTTACAATGGTGAGAGTCGCTTACTCAGATGCTTCTACAAAGCACTGGAATAAAACTGACGAAGTTCAATTAGCCATATACCTAGGAAGCAATGACTATATACCAAGGTTTCTCTACAAAGAATTTCCTATCACGTTTCTTCTGATTGGTGCCATCCTTAATCTTATTTTATTTTATTATCTCATCGCTTCAAAGAAATACAAATCTCCGGTATTTACTTTTATTGCGAGTCTAACAATTTCCGATACCATATCTTGTATTGGGTTTGCTAGTTGGGCCGGACTTATTCTCCCCTCAGTCATTTTGCCGCACCCAACTTTGATATGCAAAATAATATATTTCACAGGGAACCTTGGCGTCGCTGCGAGCTGCTACCATTTGATGTTTTTCTCAGTTCTCCGATACTACCAGCTCTGTTTACCACTACATGCGCGTGCCAAGGTAACCGCTGGCCTGATTTTTAAAATATGCCTTGTAATATGGATTGCCAAAATTTTTGTAAATATCACAATTACAATCCACTATGAATCAATTAGAGTTATTTACAATGAGCACGAAGTATCGGTGTGTAAATTTGTGGGAAATGTTTCAACGCGGAATTTGTGCTATTTGATTGTAAACACTGTTATACCAAGTGGCACGATAATAATTATGCATGTTCTTAAATACATCCGCCTAATGTGCCATGCAAAAACAGTAGATGTGCAACAGGAGAGACAAAATGCAGATGCACGTGCTGTTACCATAGTTATCATTCTGTTTTTCATATTCTGGTGTCCGGTAAATATCTATGCAGTAATTCACACCAAGGCTCGCGGGGAAGACGAATATCAAGATAAATTATTTCTCACATTGTGCTATGCGATAGCCTATAATAGCTGTTTGAATCCAATTGTGTATGTGCTGGCCGCTAAGTCAATAAGAGATGATATTGTACATTTCATGTGCTCTCGAAGCAAAATGTTCAGTAAACAAACATGATATGAATAAAAGAACCACAGATGAACAGTCTGTAAAACAAGTCGGTATGTCACCATATTGGTTCCTTCACTTGCCCCCCCCCCCACCACCACACCCTCCGATCAGTGATTGATTAGAGATTGGTAGCTGGTGTTGATCTGGCGCCTTAGACTATTGTCATAATTGTATAACGAATTGCTTATTCATATGTAAATTGTACATTTACCTGTTCAGGTTTGATTTCTCTAATGTGTTCGGGGAGCTTTTTCAATTCCTGGCTTGTCATAGGTGTCATTATTTCGTGTGAGTTTTCCCTAGTGATATGTTTCATGATTGTTCATAATATTCTTATTATTATTCTCCGATAATTATTTCTAGAATTATCAATATAATTAATCTGCGAAACAATCACATATTATTGAAATCACTCAGGGTCTTTCTTCTCCTTCTTCCTCTTCTTCTTCTTCTTCTTCTCCTTCTCCTCCTTCTCCTCCTCCTTCTTTCTTTCTTTCTTTCTTTCTTTCTTATTCTTCTTCAAAAAGTTTGGTCTGCATCTTGTCCTACAGTTTTCATCTGATCAACTCCAAATTTGGACAACTTCTGTGTGTGCTATTATTTTATTTTGGATCCGTCAATAGTTTTCGAGCTAACCACCTTTGAGTGGGCAAGAAGTCCCATAGGAAATGTATGGAGATTTTCAGTATTGATATTTATACCGCTACTACACCTAGGGTTTTGATTGGATCGCCACTATACGTGGTCATAATGTTACTATTAGAGTCCTGGAGGTGCTGTTTGATCTGCTAGGCAGGTGCCCAAGTTGACGGGTATTCCCTGGTCATCAAAATTACCAGTTTTCATTTTTGGCATAAATTGCACCCCTTTACCCATCAGGGTTGGGGTCAATTCCGATTGGAATTGGAATTGATCATTCAATTCCAATTCAATTCCGGAATTGGAATTGGAATTGATAAATCTGAGGACTCCAGAATTGAAATTGATAAATTTTAAGACACTGGAATTGGAATTTGATTTGGAATTGATAATTTGAATTGACCGGAATTGATAAATTCCAATTCAATTCCAATCAATTCCAGTCACATTGGTCATAGATTTACTGAACATTGTTGGCTATAATATGCACATGTAATATCTGTAAATTATACACTGCTGTTTATATGCCCTTAATGCATTTCATCCTAAATGAACTATATGATAGCATTTGCCACATTTCATTCTATATGCAGGTTGATGATAAGTATTATGCCAGCTGTTATTACATGCTTTATTGAACATTTTACAATTTATTTGGTTGAATACTTTTGTCTCCTATGGCTGCAACAGTTTCCGTTAAAATAAATCTTAACAAGTTAGTTATATGTTTAGTTTGAAGATTTAGAATTTGAGATTCTGATAATTCAGTGATGAGCAAGTTAGCCCTTAACCCTTTAACACCTAAGCCGGCCAAAACACCTTCTGCAATGAGTTTGAGAAATTTTCATTGGCAGGCCAATGGAAGACTATTTTTGACAATTTACCGCTAGAGTGGCTTGCTGGATAACTGAGCCAGTAATTCTAGTGGTAAATTTTCAGAAATAATCTCCCACTCTCTGAATTGACAAAATAAAGATCAGATAAATGCTATGAACTGTAATACATTATTGAATTAACTCAATTCTCCATGACAAGTGACCAATTAACCTTTTTATCCTATGTGAGCTTTGTACCTCCTTTATTAAATCAAAGCTTCTGATCTTGAACGTATTTCATTCTGAATTCCCTGGAAACAGGGTTTCATCTCTATGAAATCATGCCATCTTTAAAATCATCCAAATTGGTTAAAATGATTTCAGATATATAAAGTAGAACCAAGTTAACCAAATTGTGTTAAAATTATTCATCAAGATGTTAGCAATAGTGCTCAGTAAAGGAATAACTATCATCTGCATGGAATGAAATGGGTGAAGAAAGCAGTACATTACAAGATAATTGCCCTGTAATTATACCCTCCTACATAACAAAGGAATCATTGAACAAACCCCTCTGTGAAATGTTTCAGCTTTTAAAACACAGACACCTGGACTACATGTGTTATTCAAACTCTACATACATGTGCTCAGTACTCTCACTCAGTACTGTACTATATACATTGTATTCTAATACTTTTTAATGCAACATTTATATAGCCAGGTTTACATGTGTCTATAATAATTAGACATGGCATTAACCTTTAGCCCTACTCGACATTAAGCTATAATTAAGCCGAATGGACTAGAAATAAGATCTGCTGAATGTTGACGTTTTGGACAATAATTTGAAAGATATAACTAATTATTGGCAACAACAATTTTTATTCTAATTGTTTTAAATATTAACAGAGAAGTCAGCCAAAAATGCCCTTTGCACTGGTCTTGAGGAACGATCATATATATGTATGCTAAGAGACTAATTTTGAAATTTTACTATTGGAATGCCTGATTCCTTGACTGAGTCAGTCAGTGCACTTACATTTAAAAAATAGTCTTCTCTTATCCTGCAAATGGACATTTCATAATGATAAATCTAGTTTTTCTTGACCAATCTTGGGCATTAAGGGGTTAAAATATAACAATGTTGATCTCAAGTAAATATTGGTATGGAATTGGAATGGGTAAAATGGAATTGGAATTGGAATTGGAATTGAACTTGTCTGGGTGGAATTGGAAAATGAATTGTGGTGGAATTGGAATTGATAACATGAATCGAGGTGGAATTGGAATTGATAAAATGGAATTTACCCCATCCCTGATCGGAATTAACCCCAACCCTGCTCCTGATGTAAGTTAGAATAATCTCATTGTAAAGGCATAAAACCACCCTGGCAGATGCACAACTCTGTACATTTAAGTGCATTCTGGGTTTTTTATTTGCAGCTGTTGAGACATGCTTTTTTGCAAGATGAGCTCTTGGCATGTCTTACCGGCTTCCGGTAATGCTTTCCACTGTCGTTTTCTTTCCAGCCCCAGCCAGAAAGCCACGGTACGATAGGATCCTGTTCAAGGCATTGCCCCCATACATTGATACACCACTCTCTTCTCAAAAGATCTGGACCCTTGAGAAAATAGATGTTTCCTGGCGTCATTCACTGCCAACAGCTCATAAGTCCTGCTATATAAAAGTACAACACACGTTTGGACCTGCTCAAAGAAAATTTGTTGGATTTCTGCTAGATAGTTGGCTACGGCTCAAAGGGTATTTGTGAGTTGTTCGAAGACATTCCAAATCCCACAGCACGTATTCCTCCGACGTCCTGTGACGCACGAGACAGTATCACAACCAATTAGGCTATGAAACATGGGAAGAGTCATCGAATTTTCAGGGCCAATATTCGCAAAGACACTATGGGCAGCAGTATATCTGAATGACTTTTCAGTCCCAAAAGCCACCCATAATTATGTGATATTCATCTGTTTGGCGACACACACAGCTAGAACATCAACATCGGTAGCCAGTGAGCGAATGCTTACTTTTGAGTGTCCATTCTACACACAGTCTTTAACATGTAGGAATATCCTGCTGTCAGCTTCCTCGTGGCTACCGGTTGTAGGTAACTCATGTCCTTACCACAATATGTAGACAATACTTGTGTGATGAATGTGGTTACAATTTCTGTTATATCTGGTGGTGACGATTTGGTCATGTATTCTGCCAAGTAGAGAAAACGCTCCATGTTAACATCAAGCTGAAGGTATGCTGACCATTTATTTGGCAGTCAGCGGGGTTATATCGAAACACGTCGACGTTTCCCTGTCCCTCTTTTTTCCCGGACAGTTTGTTTGAGACTTGTTGGCAAATATCATCTCTCTTAGGAACGAATATGGGTATAGCATATTCGTTAACATGTGCACAACAGTGGCACTGTCTAGGATTTCGGCATCTACACCTGGTTTATTTTCAGAGATCGTTGTATTAGACTTGCGATTGGAGACAAACCAGTAAGTCTGGACTCCAGACACGTGATTGAGGACCTAAGTAAAGCCTGGAGAGATGTGCACAGTTTTGTTTCAAAGACACTATCTAACATGCAGTATTTGTAATTTTGGACGGTGTTTCGTTTGAAACACAAAGTGACACTTTGTTCTTAGGTATGGTGTCAGTGAGTGGCACATGACAGCTAGCAAAACGCTGTAAAACAAATCCTCATACTGAGTTTGTACTGAGTTTGTCCAAAAGATTCAATTAGCTTGACTGCACATAGTATCACTCTGTCCATGATGCGGTTGATGTCAATGTGATGTAACTCGCCACTGTCGTCAAGGAAAGATTTCTCCACTCCACAAATATTTTGGCCATCTCTTGGGTACTTGCCACAAACTCTTTCTGAGTTGCTTCAATTTGATCATGGGGTTTTGTTTCATTTTGGGCTGGTAAATCTTTGAATTCCTCGGCCAGTCTGTCCCCCCCCCCCCACCCATCCGGTCCACCGAACTTCCACCTTAAGAGCGCACTAGGATTTAGTGTCAAACCGAGAGCACCACATCCCCTTTCACCAGTTGATTCAGCTGTTCATCACACTGGTCAAGGGCCAGAGACGAAACATTGTGAGACGTCTTCTGAGCGGTGATATGGCCATGTATGAGCTCAGAATAAATGTTATAGCTAATCGATGCGATCCAGCGAGAGAATCCATGGAGCCATCCTTCCCAGACACTCTACATAAAGTTTGAAGTCACCATTTCTGAGAGACTATACAAACTCTAGTAGTAGGAGCTCTATCTTCGTGGTTATGTATCACTACTTGGATGGTGGTTGCGTTTCTGCCCACATGACTATCAGTGTATTTTTATATGCTTGCTTCAGAAGAATGTGATGAGCGATAACGTTTACCTGGTGGGGCCATCGTGTTTGTGTTACAGGACTGGCACTAATCATAGATTCTGCCCTGTCTGACATCGTAATATGCGTATCTATAAGTGCCTCGCACCACCCAGTCTCGTCGAACCATTGATAGAAAGCGTTCAAATCATTCATTTTCGATGTGTAACCCATCGTTATTACATAATGATCCTCTCCCTATTTATCTGACCATGTTCATTGTGCCTGTTTTGTCAAGGCATACAGTCATTGGTTAGCAGTGGTAGCATAATCCTGCCTAGGATTAAGATGTTGCATAGTCTTACTGGCAATTCCCATGGAATGACAAGCCATTGCGAGGGCGCCCATGGGATGTTGTCACTTTAGTTATAGACACCTTTCCAGGCAGTTCTTCAGTGTTTTTCAAAATACTCTCCATAGCTACACATGATTCATAAACCGCAGAGCCTGGGTGTAGTATGTCCTGAACTGAAGGAGCGTTGGATTCACGGGCTGCAATACTAACAGGGGGCCGCAGAATAATAATCTGGTAAGAGACATATTGCTAAGCTGTTAGTGCGTATTAGTAGTGGCAGTTCATTATACCTATCTTCCCCAGAGGTATCGACTGTTGGATGTTGGCAAAGTGAGAGGGCAGTCCCATGAAAACTGTCAGTGGCTGAAAGTGAACTGGTGTTGTGATCAATATTATCAAAAGCACCAGTAGTGAACAAACTTGCCTTTATGGTTGGCGGACACGCAACGTCATGGGCATGGCAATACTTGCACACCCTGTTAGCTATATCTGTCGATAATCTCACTAGTCTATCATATGAAATACACATTCCGTATGAGGGAAGATCCGTTATTAGCTCTCTGCTGTGCGTGTTAGTATTTATATGTAGGCCAATGTATATGGGAAATGGGGTCACATTTTCCTTACTCTGTCTAATGTGTGATTTATCTCCTGCTTTTCTCGGATGCTTAACACTGTTGAAAATCAGTAATTGGGACCGGTGCTGGTTTTCGGTTTGCTCCGTTATCTTGGGTCACTCCAAAATAATATTTGCCAGTGCTCCTAGCGTGTGTGGCACCGAATTGCTTTGATACTGTGTATTAAAGGAGCCAGCGAATCTGTACCGAAGACATTCAATGATCATATCACATCGGACTATTTCAGTTGCCTTAGCAAGTATCATAGCACCAGTTTAAAGGGTTTGCGTGCAAGCTTTGCCTATGCCAAACCAAAGATCTTCATCAAACATGAGCAACAACGTCTTCCCCTTCCCTCCCAAATGAGCTTTTAGATCTGGAACTAGTTTGAAAGGTTTCTCTTTTAGTCGTTTTGCTATTCACACGACCGCATGCATTTACTTCCAATTGTTCCTGTCGTATGTTATACATCTGGACTAACTCAGATAAGGAGAACACTGGCCACACATCTGGGTCTCTTGTATCTTCAATGTAAGAAACCAACTCTACTAATACAAAAGCTTTCAATTTAGCTTCTATATCTGGACTGGAAGATGTAATGGGAGAAGTTCTCGGATGACCAAATAGACCACTCAGGCATGATCTGTGGTAGTACGCTTCTTGTTCTAACATGCCAGAATTTGTTAATTTTGCAAGCAACGATCTATCATTCAGGAGAGTTGATGCTGCAATTCGAACATGTTTATCAATTTGCTTGGTAACAGCTTTGTGAAGTACTTCGTGCTCGCTCTCTCTCGCTCTCGCTCTCTCTCTCTCCCTCTCCCTCTCTCTCCCTCTCTCTCTCTCAAATGACATAATTGGACACGAAGTCACTTCATCTTCCATTGACATATATTAAGATGTAGTAGTAGTAGTAGTAGTAGTAGTAGTAGTAGGAGTAGTAGTAGTAGTAGTAGTAGTAGTAGTAGTAGTAGTAGTAGTAGTAGTACTACTACTAGTAGTAGTAGTAGTAGTAGTAGTAGTAGTAGTAGTAGTAGTAGTAGTAGTAGTAGTAGTAGTAGTAGTAGTAGTAGTAGTAGTGGTAGTAGTAGTAGTAGTAGTAGTAGTAGTAGTCGTAGTAGTAGTAGTAGTAGTAGTAGCAGTAGTAGTAGTAGTAGTAGTAGTAGTAGTAGTAGTAGTAGTAGTAGTAGTAGTAGTAGTAGTAGTAGTAGTAGTAGTAGTAGTAGTAGTAGTAGTAGTAGAAGTAGTAGCAGCCTGTCATATAACAACTTGAAATGCTCAAAGCATGCATATCTACCAGTAATGGTTTATCTTTTCTGTACTGTGCCATTTGTTCTTAACTACTAAAAGATGACGGTGATAGCATGACGTCGGGTGGGTAGGAAGATGATTAGGATGTGAAGATTCTCACATTGGGAGAAAATTGTTGTTTCTGCCACCGACCAAAAACAACACACTGTTGTAAGACAAGAAAACAAGAAAAATTATAATTATTTTCGAAATTAATCTGATTGGAAGCTATTGCTCTCTGAGCACTCCTGTCAAATTAATTCAAAAGGAAATTCAACAGACTGTGTATGACTATTTGCATGTAAATAAACAGGGGTGTTTATCAAAGAAATTGGAAAGACATGTATCCCCCACCCCTCGATTCGCATCAAATGACGTCCATGCTTAGTAGATCTTGATCTTATTACATGCATTTAGGCTAGAAAGATTCTAAAACATACCTACTGAATGATAATCTACAATAAAATAATTGTTGTAAAAATATTAATATCTTGGATGCAAACCAGACTAACCAGTGTTATTATCTGTGATATTTTACTCAATCCATTCAAGTAAGATAAGATGTAGTCTATAACAGTTTTTGTTAATGTATACTACAATAGTTGAACAGGAAACACACTTTGATGGTGCAAATTAAAGATGTTTTATTCTGTAATCTAAATCTGTTCACTGATATAAAACATATGCCGCCCCATACCATGTTTTTGTTATCTCCATGATATTTTGATGAATATTAATTGGATAAGTTCAACTGACATAACGTCTACCATAAAAAAAATTAATTATAATTTAATAGTCCGTGACAATGTTACGACTTTATCGATTTTCTTCTAGAAAATGGCATTGTTGCGGCTATAAATTTAATCTACACTTGTAACTTGAAGTACGAGTAACACACATTTTCCAGAAGCAAACGGGGAAAGCAATTATAAATTTCACAGCCATCTGAAGGGCACATTTATTTCTATAATTGCAGGCGATGCATAATCGCTAAAACTATTTTAAATTTGCAAGGCTATTCGCAACAAAACATCTAAAAGTCATGACCATCACTAAATAATTTGAGCCAAAGCAATCAGATACTTTTTCCAGTCATCGTTTTCCGTTCCCTGTAGATGTATGGTCCATTATTGCGACGACACCGGCGCCGGCGGCGGTGGCAGCGGCGGCGACTACGACGACGATGCCAGCAGTAAAATGAATTCGGTGTTGTAATAAGCTGGGTAGCAAAATGATATACTACCGCTTCTGGGAGTCACTTTTCGGCCATCTCCGGCTCCCACCAGCCTTTCTGTACTGGGGGATGCAATTAAGCAGCTAAGACCTTTGGTCCCAAAAGCAGACAGTCCGTTATAGACAGGTCGGATAACAACCGATTAGTCCTAGTTATCAATTTCTTGACATGTGGCAGATAACAGGATGTCAGATAGCACGCACAAATGAATGCACGCGCGCAAGCAGGCAGGCACGCATGCACATACACACGCACCTATCCGACGAAATGTAGGCCTACCAAGACACAATATCACACCAATTTCTTTGGCTGTCCATAAAACTCAAAATCTTATCCAGCCCCGTGAGATTCTGAGGATATATATTGGCATAAAGTCAATACGATGCTTGTCTCAGATTGATTCTACATATTTACCATAATCCTTATATCTCGCCGAATTTAACAATACACTATTTACATGTCAAATGTATGATTGCTTTGAAAACGAAGCGATTAAATCATTCAAATGAATGCTGAGATTCAAATAAAGGAACGCTACAGATTAAAGTCTACGTTAATACCATCACACACGTGTTCGGGGCAGACCGTGATCTTGAGGAGATTTAACGTCATGCGTAAGCCTATATGAAATCAGACGCGTGTACGTGCCTGTATGCGTGGCTATGTGAGACCTACTCACTGTGCGTGCGTGCGTGTGTGGGTGAGACCTACTCAGTGTGCGTGCGTGCGTGCGTGTGTGGGTGGTGTGTGTTTGTCTGTCGAGGTGATGGAGTCATTCGTGTACACGTTCAGGTTAATCTTATTTTCACTCAAGCTTTACAAAAGCATATGAAGTAATTATTTGCAAATGTGGTATTTGGGATATAATATTATTTGCATAAATATATTGTAAAATATTATGAAATCATTATAAAATCAGCATGCCTATAAAATATAAGCAGCGGTAGTATTAGTCATAGTAAGGGGTGGAAGTAGTAGCGGCAGTAGCAGCGGCAGTAGCAGCAGCAACAGCAGCAGCAGCAATAGCAGTAGCAGCGGCGGCGGCGGCGGCGGCGGCGGCGGCGGCGGCGGCAGAAGCAGTCCAAAATGAACAAGATGGCTGGAGATGTGCGCAGGATATCAGTAGGTGAGAGGCTGCTTAAGATCAATGAAAGTTCATGTAACTACGCGAAAATTTCCGGCCGACCTATTCAAACAGAAAACGTATTTCATGAACCGATGAACGGCAAAACGCACATCACCAAAAAACTACGATCCGAATAAGCCCAACATCCAAATCTAGGCGTTTTGTTAAAATCAAGTGTAGCAAATGTCAACTCGTTTCCAGTGCAGTTATGTCATTAAAGCGCACCTTGACGGTGCCATTGAGCGTTTCTAACACGAGTGCGTGATTACATAACTAACACTTGACACGATCGCCATTGATTAGTCGCATTCCTGCTGAACTTATGAAAATGTTTATAGGACAATTCCGGGATGGGTAAAAGTGGACTTTACTTGAAAGACAAACATGTGACTAACATATCGGATCCTAAATAACAACAAAAGATAAATAATAGGAAGAATTATAGCATCGTAAACATGGGAGTATTTCATCTCTCGGACCCTGACATTTTCTCGCAAAGAGAGCGAGATTTCACAAGATCGTGACGTCATCCCCGCTCCAACGCTATCTTTGCCGAGCACGAAGGCTGTACAGTAAATATAGAGACCTAATATGTGCTAATTTGTAATCGTTAGGACGTTGTCCAGTTAATCTAGTAAGTTTTTCAAGGAATTCTGGTATCTGAAGTCGGTGAGACATCGTTAACCCCAAGACCGTTGAAGTCTAGATTACAGAGATACCATTGTCTCTATCCTATCAGTATGTGTTCATTTTGGTAACGATGCTGCTGTAAGTCATTGCTGTGCACAACAGCAACACGTTTCAGCAACATTTTTTTTCAAATGTACCACGGCCCTATCTCTGTAAGTAGGTGATGTACACTACGCGATGAGGTTTAAATGAAATGGCACAGTTGACGCGTTGGTATTGTCAAATTACTCAACCGACTCAAGATACCGTTATAACGCATGTCGAAGAAAGTGTAAATATATGTTCTGAGAAAACATATGATAATATTGCCGGAACCACAGAACCGATTGTAATAATTCCGATGCCTACCTGTTGCTGAAAATCCGAAGATATGTCCAACGTTAGGGATGCTAGAATCGCCCAAGTGGTTCAAAAGATACAGTCAGCTGGATAAGCTAAGCCAGTAAAATTGTCAGACACAAATCTTAGGATGCGCTCTATCTATCATCTTATATCAAAATACGTATTACAGCTACTATAACAAAATTTGCCGTGTCGGTGCTTTATCGTCTTATCCCATAACTGGGATAGCTCCGTCAAAATATCTTAATTATTGAAATTACTACAGCTTGCCGGGAAATATTCATCAGCCGCGGAAAATTCCCAGATTTTATGTAAAAGTCTTAATGCATTTGATGATATCTCCGCGTGAGCAAAATAATAATTAGTCAGGCAAATAGCTGTTTCTTTCAGCTTTAAGCACACTCCAATTTAATGACAATACGCAAACTATTTCCAAGGATAGAGCCTGTGAGACAAAGGCACGCGTACTGAATTTGACCCAGAAAAGGATACAATATTCTCAGATAGTATCTTAGATGATTAATCTGTGTATATTCCATTCTTTTGAGACCCTTGTCCGAATTTAACATCCATTATATCATATTAATCCCAAAGTTGGCACTTAGATCTCGGAATCCTTGGAATCGCATCAACGGGTCCGTTGCTATTATCATTTACGTACACTTCCTTAAACTATGTACCTGCATCTATCGGCATTGCGCCTCAATTAATCCCTAGTGGTGGTGCGGGGATGTTAAAAAAAACTTGATTGGTCGATTTGCTTGGCGGCCATATTGGATGACTAATTTTCCCAAATTGTACTTCTTCCGAACCTCTGAATTGTCCGGCAATTTGGTAAATATGACTAGCAACTGGGGTGGGGGGCATTCAAGTTTGTTCAGGGTCGGTGGGGTGGGGAGTTGGTATGTTAGGAACGGGCTGCCATCGACAAATCAGAATTATCGTATTGGAGACCAAATTGGAATTTATTATTTGATGGATTTTGAAGCCAAGTTTGAATGTATATAGGTTCATGGGTATGGCGATATACAATTGTGCCGTTTCCGTATGTAAGATAAATGGGTCGGCGGCCATCTTGAATTCTTTTGCCGCCAAAACCTGATCCTATAGAATAAGAATGGGAAAATGTGGCCGATTTGCCTGGTCGACATCTTGGATCTTACGAGCTCCGAAAACTATATGGGAAATGAATGTGAACAGGTTTAAAAGCCTTCTTCCCAAGAACCACTTGGTCGATTTTAATCATAATTGGTACGGAATCGAGATCCAAATTTGTTCAAATGAAGCTGATTGTTCAATTTGGGTGGCGGTCGTCTGAGATGTTGCACTATTTTTAGAAACACGTTTAAAGATATCTGAAAGTGCTTGTTAAGAGTATAGATTTAAAGTTAATCATGTTAGAACCAATGATAAACTATTTAAACAGCGCATTTATTATTATTATTATTATTATTATTATTATTATTATTATTATTATTATTATTATTATTAGCCAATTTTACGAAAGAAATTCCCTTAAGCAACCGATAAAGCGTGCAGTTTCAGTCAGCTCTCGATCCTCTTGTTTGTATTATTTTACACTTGCACCGCAACAAAGCTGTGTCGTCAGCCCAGCGATCGCTCATTAGTTGCGACATGTCTGCCTGTCTGCCCGCCCATCACGCACGCCCTCCCGCCCACCTGCGTACCCGCTCACCCACTTGCCAGACACTTACCCACCACTCACCCCACCACCACACCCCCGACCCATTGGCCGTCCAGCTACCCACCCACCGCCTGCTGTCTGCCCGTCCGCCAGCGCGCCATCCACACTGCCAGCCCACCCACCCACCATTCAATGTTGCAGTACGTATCAGCTGCTGAGAGAAGAGATCTGGCCTTTGTCAACCTCTTTTCTTGAAAAGCTGTATGGGCCTGTGGAAGAACTGCAGAAAACCACAAATTTCATCTTGAGAACAGCTCTCCAAGTGTGATACCAGCGATCGAAAAGAAGAAGAAGAAGAAGATTTACACTATCGACGTCACAGTACGGAGATCACGGCGCCATAATAGAAAATATGGTTTATGGAACCTGGCATTTTTCGTTGTTTAAAAATGGTTACGTTATTTATAAATGCTCGTATAAACAATTTTAGAAACGTGATTTAAACCCCAATGCACCTCTTTTTTAGTAAATTTCAGTTTTTGCCTTATAGGCATAATCCCTTCTTAACCTTTGTTAATTAAAGACTTCCTCTTAATTGACTGTTACAGATGGTGTAGCGTGGATTGACCGGACGGGTACCGGCCGTCCCAGCCATGCTGAGTATGGGGCGCCCATGCTGGATTCGTTCCAAAAGCGCACCCCCTGGGTAGAGCGATATGTGTGTATAAGCCTATACGAGAGGCATTTCGTTGAAAGTTCGTTAGAACGCGTGGTGCGCATGCGCTCACGCTGACGTTTCCCTAACAACACCTGTGTCGAGATTGGGAGCGGGTATGTGCCTATAGTGTACCGAGTCGGTGATCGTAAATACCTTTAATCTAATTTTCGTGGTACTTGGTACCAGCCAGGACTAGAATTTGAGGAGCTTTCCAAAACTGTAAACCATTTTAAAATCGGTCAAGAAATGGCCGAGTTGTCGTCAAATCTCCCAGTTAAAATATACTTTAAAATATTGCTATAACGTCGTAATCGCGTATATATACATAGCTAAATACACAGTGATTTGTGTACACGTGACCTAATACATTACTACGCACGCACGCACGCACGCACGCACGCACGCACGCACGCACGCACGCACGCACGCACGCACGCACGCACGCACGCACGCACGCACGCACGCACGCACGCACGCACGCACGCACGCACGCACGCACGCACGCACGCACGCACGCACGCACGCACGCACGCACGCACGCACGCACGCACGCACGCACACACACACACACATACATATATATATATATATATATATATATATATATACATATCTAAATACATAGGTATTTGTGTATACGTCACGTTGTTCTAGTACGCTGATTGGCTGGTACATCGGCCTCTGATTGGTCGAGGCAGCCAGTACTGACGTCCCAGCGAGTATAAAAGGTGGTGAAATTCGAAGATCAGGAGGATCGTCGGCGCGGAAGCCGAGAGTCGAGAGCTGACTGGAGGTGTGGACTAGACGAGTGGACCGGAATACCTGCGGATAACGCGATACATCACATCCCCCGTGGTTCCTTGTGGCTTTGAGTTCACCCTCACATAAAAGCAGTTCTCGACACCCCACATTATGTTAATTTTGGATGCTCCTGGACGGCCATCCGGGAGCAAAATAAACTAAAGTAATGGTTCCCAAATCCAAACAATAGTGAGCGGAACTTCTGCAGGAGGGCCCTTGCGGCCCGATATGTAACTCTACATAAGGTAGAGCAGCAATGTTTCTTGGTGGATGACTCGCTGGATCTGCCAACCACGCTAAAAGTGGACTTCAACTTCCGCATTGCATGTTGTGTGTGATACATTTTAACTTTTTGACCGCAGTTGAGTAGACTTTGCCCGGTGCGCCGCTATGCGACGCACCCCGCACCGTGTGCTTCAATATGTACATGCATTAATTATATTATACAAATAACCCTCTCTTGTTAATGGGTTATGCTTAACTTTACTACTCCATCGCCGTACGGAAACTTTCTCACCACCGTATAAATTATGATTTAGTTACAGTGACTATCTAATAGACATTACTTCATTGCTATGTTTCACTGTCCTGAGTTCGTACCATGTCTACCCTGGAGTCAACATGCGAAGACCAGCCTGCGGAAATCATCTGCGGGGATCGCATGTGGAAACACGTCCAGACTCAGAGAACATGTCGACTCACGCTGCGAATATATTAGCGCCTCAATTTCAGTAACACATAGTAGCCGGTTCTGTCAAGTGGCTATTAGGTAATCAAGTAACTATACATGTTATATTTAATCGATCTATAATTTCCGTATAGGGTACTGATGACTAAAAGGTACCGTCCCGGTCCTAGGACCGCAATTTATAATTTCTTTATTACTGTTCATAGTATCCTTGTCCCCTGCTAAACGTGCTAGGTCTCAAAGTAGATCTAAGATCTCTGATCTTGGGTCGGGCGCAGGGGTGTAACACTTTATCTGGGTACCAAGCCAGGTATTTGGAGCGAGTGGCCAACCATAGCACTAAACAACTCATCTTTCATGACAGTTAATATTATGAATATCCATCATGGTGCTCGCCGTGTGAGTTCCCGCCAGGTATGTGCATCACCGGGGCCCCCAGCCTCGAAGGGGTCCACCCAAGCTACTGGTGGTAAAGTTCATAGACCTTGGAGAAAAAGGAAGAAGGTTGTCCAACCTAAAGTACAAGTAAGCAAACCGCTGACTATCATGCAATGGAATGCTGAAGGAGTTCTAACAAGAAAACGGAGCTTAGACAAATTCTCAAGGAGAAGGACGTAGATGTCGCATGTATTGAAGAAACTCATCTAAATGCCAACAGAAGATTCTATATAAGATGATTTCAGTGCTTCAGATCTGACAGGGATGGAAGACATAAAGGAGGAGTCATAACCCTGGTCCGGAATAACCTGAATGCCATTGAAGTCAGGAGAGACAGGGACGGACCTGAACTTCTCACAATCAAGATAATTCCAGAGAAACATCCTATCACTGTTGTCAACTATTACTGCCCTAATAATCAACCATTGAATCCCAGTTCACCCAGATTCAAATATCGTTGCTAGTGACCTCAACAGTCATTCTCAGTTAAGGGGCTATCATTCTACTGATAGGAGGGGTGAGGACATTGAAAATTGGATGGATCAGCAGAAGCTGATTCTCTTGAATAAAGCAGATGACACCCCCCCCCCCCCAAACATTCTACTCAAGATAATGGCATACCTCAAGTTCTCCTGATCTAGCATTTTCGACAGTAAATCTACATCAAGAATCTTTGCGTATTGTTGGGGAACAGCCTGGAGGCAGTGATCACCACCCTGTTTTAATTACCATTAACATGGAAGTTGAGATTGATCGGAATCAGACTCCTCGATGGAAATATAAGAAAGCAGACTGGGACCTGATATCAGAAAGAGAGTGACAGATTGGTAAAAGACATTGATGTCAAAAAACAAAATATCAATAAAGTCGGTAAAGAGCTTAACTCTGCTTTATGCTCTGCTGCTGGCAAATGTATTCCTAGGGGATCCAGGAAAGACTACAGACCTTACTGGAGTATGTCTCTGCAAAAGTTACATGAAGAAATGTCCAACGCAAGGGAAATTGCAGAGAATGTCTCAACAGAAGCCAACCATGTGAGACTCCAACAATCCAAGGCAAAATATCTGAAAGCCAAATTCAGAGCCACCAGAGAATCATGGAGAGAAAAAACGTCAAGCTTAAATCATGAAAAAGACACGAACAAACTCTAGAGGCTTGTGAAGCAGCTTAACGATGAAAACACCAGAGTACCGAACATAACTCTTGAAGAGGATTATGAAATTAAAACAGGAGACGCTGCTGCTGAACACTTTGCTTGTATGTTTCAGAAAGTAAGCAATCTAGATGTGGCAGTGAGTTGTATAAAAGCTGCAATGAAGTCTGCAAAGTGAAACGAAGACACACAAATACATGCCACGGGAATGGATGAGCTTCTGACCATCAGCGAGCTTGAAAGTTCTGAAAAACAGGAAGTCTCCTAGACCAGATGGAATAACCAATAATGAGATGTTGAGGAATCTGGGTACTATTGGAAAGCACAAGCTTTTGGAGATTTTCAACCACAGTTGGTACACAGGAGAAGTTCCCCAGTCATGGAGAGAGGCCAACATGATTCCTGTACTGAAAAATGACAAAAATAAATCCAATGCAGCAAGTTAACGACCTAACAGTCTGACTAGTTGCACTGTCAAAGCCATGGAAAGAATTCTCAACCAGAGACTTCTTCGACATCTTGAAAGCAAAAAATCTCTTAGCGAATGAACAAAATGGCGTAGATCTACTGAGGATCAAACAACCTATCTGACACAGTCTATTGAGGAGGCGTTCTAACAGAAAAAGCATACCATCACTGTGTGGGTTGATCTGCAGAAGGCATTTGATAAAGTTTGGAAGCATGGACTCCTCCAAAAGCTCAGGACCAGTGATATTTCTGGAAAAATGTACAGCTGGATATGCCAGTATCTCCACAACCGAAAGGCATCAGTACAGCTGAATGGGATGAGCAGCAAGAAAGTCCTGCTACGACATGGTGTACATCAGGGTGGTGTGGTCTCTCCCACCCTCTTCACAATATTCATCAATGACCTGGTGAAGAACCTTCCAATGGGAGTCAGAGCTGCATTGTATGCTGACGATCGTGTGATGTGGAGCAGCGAGGAGTATGTGTCAACAGCCAATTACCGCATGCAACTCGCAATTGATCACCTCAATTCTTGGGTTACAAGATGTTTTTTCCAGATCAACAAAGAGAAGACAGTCGCAACTCTATTCACACTATCCACTAAAAAGGAACACAAGACAAGTCTGAAATTTGGTGACTCAGTTTTGCACTTTGAGGATGAAGTAACTTATCTTGGTCTGATATTTGACAAAAGACTAACCTGGAAGGCACAAATCAGAAAAGCTGAAGGTATAGCCAAGCGTAGACTGGCAGTTATACGGAAGCTCTCTGGAACAAAATGGGAAGCTAACATGAAAGTCCTGAAACAGGTTTACTCTGGATCAGTTAGGCCAATCATCATATACGGCTCATCATCATGGATGACAGCTGCTACACGCACCCTTCAGACATTGGATAAGGTGCAAAATCAGGCTATTCGTATCATAACAGGGTCTATGAAGACAACTCCAATAGCAGCGATGGAAGAACTTACCATTATCCAGCCACTCAAGCAGAGACGAGAAATCAAGGCCGAGATTCAATACGAGAAATTCAAATTGATGCCTCACCATCCTATGCATATGCTGACTCACCAAATGTCTAGAGGAAGGCTCAAAAGGAATAACTTCTTATTAACTTCAAAGAAAATTGAAAGAAACAGAGAGTCGGGCGTCTTTCCCAGATGTAGAAACATAACTGCTATCTCTGAGAGGGAACCGTCGAAAGCTTCTGAAATAGAAAACACAATTTCAATCTGGCCCTCGATTCCAGCGATTGAAAGCAAGGGAGATCAAGTAGAGGTGACAAACAAAGTTCTTGCATTGAGTCATATTGATACAACGAAAAACCAGAAATGAAAATATTGTCTTCCTGACAGACTCCCTCTCAGCGCTCCAGGCGCTTGAGAATGGAAAGGAAAGTACAGATTTAATTCATGAAAATCTTACGCAACTGGCTGAGGAGAACAATGTCAACTTATAGTGAATCTCCTCGTATTGTGGCATATTAGGAAATGGCAACGCTGATCAACTGGCTAAGGAAGGGTCAAATAAAGATCAATTCAACCGGGATGTTGAATTTAAAGAACTGAAGCATATCATTAAAGCCACAAGAACCACCAGCAGGCAGCATAATAACGCAATACATAGCCTCAGTAGGGAGGATCAGACATGTATCTTCAGATTGAGGACTGGTCACAATTGTCTCAATGTACATCATCACCATCTCAAGATTACAGATTCTGCACTGTGTGAGTGTCAGCAGGCAGAAGTAACAGCAGAACATCTCTTGCAGCACTGCCAGTGATATGAACAGGCTAGGAGAAGTTTCTGTCCTATTGAAGTATCTTTTTAAGAGAAGATCAGAGGAGACAGAGACAGTTTGATGACTGCTTCAGCTTTCATGCACCAAATAAGGAAAACAGTCTAAGATTACCGTCATGAGAAAGATGAACGCAAGGAGAAGAAGAAGAAGATGTTATCCTTGTTTACTGTGGGTGCTTTAACTAACCACACCGTTTAGGTTATTGACCTATAATACACTTCCTACCTCAATTAATCATCATGTAAAAACTGTGATATTGTTTCATTGCATTGATTAGTTATGTATATGGCAGGTAGCCATTCGGTTGATATGTGTTGTTTATTTGTAGATAACGTAGAACCGCAGTACACTAGGAAATACTAAACAGCAACAATATATGCATCACTTATTCCTGCCATCAACAATTTTACACTGAGGTCACTGACCATGCTCTAAATATTCGAGCCCGTCATGCTACCATCTAACCTTACTATTCAGCTCGATAGGATAGGTAAATGTGGTTAGGGACAATCTCTTCGTTAGGAGACACATAGTGAACGCCTCTTTTCCGGTTGTTGCCGTAATCTAGTCCCAGCAAGGTTGTGTAAAATTGGCCAAATACCTCCGCATGTTGGACTGATCTGACTCTGGGAAACTATCAGAGGTTTACGAGCGGTGATGGCCAAAGTGCGGGTTCCCATACATCTCCCCTAACCTCCCCCCGCCCCTATCCACGGATGCTTGTTAGCTAGATACTTTGCCAAAGAAGGAAAGCATTGCGAAAACATAAATGTTATGATTATAGGATAATATTTTATTTACTGGCCCGCAGTGCATATTGGGCATATTAGAACTTACCCCTAATGTCAGGTCAAAAGTTAGATCCATAGGACTGGTGAAGGACGAGACGCGTATCTCCACCCAACTCATTGCAGTGTCTGGGCGGGATCTTGGAATTTGCCACGCCCTCACGGGAAGGATGCTCGCAGTGGATATTCGCCTCTCTACCACCCCACCCCCACCTTAACGATATGTCAGTCATTAAACTTGCTTGTCTACAATGTAGCCATCGTCCGGTGATGTTTTATGTGGCTACGGAGCAAGGTACCAAGACTTTCATCGAGTTCGGATATGATGCGAAGTAACATGTAAGCTTGCTGTCCATGTAGGTAAACGCTTTCTAAAGCAACCCACTGGAAGCGGGGCGTCTGCGCCCATTGGATAGTAATATCTAGTGATAGGTAGGAATCCTTGCCAATTGCGGCCAAAACTAGTTCTTGTTTCTAACACCTAAGTGGTGGGTTAAGAATAGCAGAAGGCCCGCATAAATAAAAACAGCACCTACCAATGTAGTATCTTAAAATAACATAAGACGGGGACTTGTGGATCCTTCGGGAGCCGCTTGCTCCGTCTTCACGTAAACCAGTATCTATCACGTTAATTATATTTTCACTAGGATGGTCTTTTTCCTCATCATTTGAACAAAAGCGTGGCCTTTTTTGCAGGCTCTTTTCCTCCGCTTCGGCGTCGAAGGCATTTTCCTGTGACGGAGGCCCGCGCAAGGCACTTGCCTCTCACATAAGTGAGATGTCCTGGACGGAGGCCCGCGCCAGGCCACTACCTCTCACAGCATCATGAATCTCTTTTTGTATAGTGGAGGTATAATAACCTATATTAAGTTAATCAGTGGTCTCGTTGTGCGCGTGCTTTTCTTGCGGGGATACCTATGCGGATTTACGAATCTATTTAAATGAGAATGGTTCAAATGCTAAGTTGAGTGACAAGGGCCTGTGACACTCAACTTATATTATATATATATATATA
Organism: Chaetoderma sp. LZ-2023a; assembly: GCA_034401795.1. Lineage (NCBI taxonomy): Eukaryota > Metazoa > Mollusca > Caudofoveata > Chaetodermatida > Chaetodermatidae > Chaetoderma > Chaetoderma sp. LZ-2023a. The sequence goes on from CM067365.1 coordinate 9,705,578, forward strand.
TATATATATATATATATATATATATATATATATATATATATACCTTACGTGATCCATCTACATAAACACAAAGGCACATAACCAGCCATACATGTGATACTATACAATATAGATTATTTGGCACACCCAACAAGATTTCAGCATGTTTACTTTTTACATTAGTATGGTAATAATAAATAAAACTAGATTAATCGGTCGATGACGTGTCATTGCAAATCCCCACGTTCACCGCCTTGAACTTTTGATACAATCCACACCCCACCCTCGGGGCGGAGCCAAATGTAAACATTCTCCGGAATCATATGGGTAACTCACATACCAAATGTGGTTGCATTTCGTGCAATAGTGTCAGAGGAGTAGCATTATAATCAATTGCATGACAATCTTTGTTTGACATTAAATGGGAACTCGTTTGTCATCTTTGATCTTGTAGCCCTAACTTTAAAACAATAAATATTATCATACAAACAAACTTGTGAGACAATATTTACAGAACATATTTATTTATACATATTTACACTGATCATAACATCTAGACTGTAGTTGAGAAGAATCGTGGTGGTGTTAATTTACGCATATGTTCTCTGGTTTACCGATACACTGTGACGTTGTGACATAAATATTTGACATGCAATTCTAATCGATCCTAGCCAATTTTCCTCGTCTGCCAAATCTGGCTGTTCTTACATTCCAGTCATATGGCCAAAAATTGCATATTCCTAAGCATGCTTAGTGATCAATGACCTAGATATTTGCTTCTTTGATCTGACACACACACACACGCACGCACGCACGCACGCACGCACGCACGCACGCACGCACGCACGCACGCACGCACACAACACCACCACACACCCACCGAGCGCAAAATGACATCAGCATTTGGAGGCGTGACTAATAATAGTCTTTATTTAATGAATGTATGGGTCAGTTAATTGATTTTCTTGATACACCAGAAAGAATACACACCCACCCATGCAAGTACACATATGCACACGCATACTGTAATATATATTACAAAGAAATCATGGCAACCAAGGCAATTGATGTATCTACTTTTAGCTATGCCCCGCACATCTCCAGCTAAGTTCCGCCAACGTTTTGTGTTTGGATCGATCTAACCCTGAATTCCTTGAATTACAATTTCCAGAAAAATTATACAGGTACGCTGTTGAATATTTTTGAACTAATTTCACTTGGTTATTAATTAGTAAAGACATAAAATTCGTACACATGTGATATAATATATTATGATATCATATATTGAGTGAGATATTGGATTCATCCATTGAAATGATAACGTATCATGCTTCATATTGTGTGTTGTTTCTCAATCGATCAATACGTACCATTACATTACTCTATTGATAAAAACCAACTTGTTGATTGTGCTCTACTTAGGCTACTTAGACATTCAAGTCACTATGGACTGTAGGGGGTGGGGTGAGACCGCCCGGTGCCGCCAGTGACGGTAGCGTGCGTCAATGACGGCCTGGCAGTCAATGGATGCACTTGCCCGGGTGCAAGCAAGAATGACTAAGTCAAGGAGGCGGATGGTCATTGACCATGAGCGTCCGGCTGTGCCCATCAGGGACAGGTTGCTTAGAACACCCCTGAATGAGCACTGTATCATTGCTAGCCAAGCTCGGGCCATCGCAGAGGACTCTGCCAACATTGCGCGGAATCGATTAGCAGTTAATATGCAGCTAGGGCTAGGGCACCAAGCACAGGCTCCTGGACACGCAAACAAGCTGACAGTTGACCAGTCTTCAGATAAGCAGAAGAGGAGCATGGCGAAAGCTGCGTTTTCTTCTAGGATGAGCACTGGGCCTTCCTCGCATTGGAAGGCAAAGAGGGACAGAAAGACTAAGGAGGACCTCCATATGCCCTAGTCGCAACCCTGAACGCCATAGATGCAGGAAGGGTAGGGGGAGGGCTTCCAAGGGTGGAAAGAAGGGAACGAACGTACCTGACCGTATGATAGCTCCTTTCACATCCAGCTGGGCAGCACCTGTGCGACAGGAACAGCAGTGCCAGTCAGATACTGCAGGCCTAGGCCAAATTGGCTCTATCTTTCCTTTGTCAAGAGGGAATGGGGGTGGAGATGACCGCGAGCCACCCGCCAACCTTGGGCGTCAATGCACCTATCGTGGATGGAAGGCACATGCGTTTCCCTGAGGCATGGCAAGATATCTTGTCAGACAGTCTGGTGCTGGGATTGATATCCCAGGTTACATGCCAGAGTGGTGGGATTTCCCACCACAAAACCTGTCATTGGCACCTGTCTGGACCTCCATACCAAGGGAACCAGACAACTTAGAATCCATTCAAAGGGAAGCGTCAGGCTTGCTTCTGATGGGAGCAATAAAGCCAGCAAACCAGACCACTCCGGTCTTCTATTCGAAAATGTTCCTTGTTCTCAAGAACACAGGGGGTGGAGACCGGTACTCAATCTCAGAACATTGAATTGGTTCATCCATACACCTCGTTTGCAGATGGAAACAATGAGGGCAGTAATGGCGGGGTTGAGGAAAGGAATGTGGTGTGTGGCGATCGATCTGAAAGATGCATACTTCCACATTCCAATGAAGGACAGTTTTCACAGGTATCTATGATTCGCATTCAAGAATCGCGTCTGAGAGTTTGTTGTACTTCCATTCGGCCTGTCGAGAACCCAAAGGTTCTTCACAAGAGTAATCCTAGTGGTGACGGCGTTTCTCAGGAAAGAGAACGTGGCACTTTGCACCTACATAGACGACTGGCTTATCAAGGCGGACACGCCAGCCTGGCTAGAGATGGATACTTTTCTGACTCTGAAATCGCTTTCAGAGCTAGGATGGATAGTCACCAAGGAGAAATCCGAGTTGACACCAACTCAACATTTCGCCTTTTTGGGGATGCGATTCGATCTAGAGAAAGGCATGGTATGCCCATCGGAGTCTAGATTGGATTCTCTGAAAGCCATTCTCAAGAGCAATCGAGTGGGAAATTACATTCAGGCGAGGAGATTTCTCCAGATGATGGGCATGATAGTCTCTATGGAGCAGGTTATCCCGTACACTGCTCTAATGAGACCCCCTATCCAGTTATATCTGGAATTTTTCTGGAAACAGAAGACAGCCCGTCTATCAAAAACAATACCGGTTTTCGAGCCGATCATGTCGCATCTAGCATGGTGGAAGGAGCTTCAGAATCGCCTAGTAGGAGTTTCGCTTCACCAACTCCACTCCACCCCCAGCTATCCGTTTATATGGACGTATCGCTGGAGGGATGAGGGCCTGTCTGTCAGAGTCATCTGCATATCAATCTGTTAGAGATGATGGCAGTAGAACTGGCACTGGAGAGATTTCTTCCAGAGATCAGGGGCAAGGTGATATTGACACAATCGGACAATTCGACAGTAGTATCATACATAAATCGCCAAGGCGGGACCAAGTTTCCAACACTGTGCATCAAAGTGTGGCACTTGAATCAATCGTGCAGAAATTACTCGGTTGCTTTGAAATAAACTCACATTCCTGGCCGTTTGAACATTCTGGTGGGTGCTTTGTTTCGCAGACAGACAAATCTGCCAACAGAATGGGCTCTCTCAACCCTCCGGTTATACAATGGAGCTTCGCCCATTGGGGCAAACCAAACGTGGACCTGTTCGCCACAAAGGAAAATGTTCAAATCATGACTTATGTCTCGCCGATTCCAGATCCAAATGCTGTCGATACAGACGCTCTAGTGAGAAGCTGGAAGGGGATGCGTACCAACCCACCATCCTTCTCCCGAAGGTGCAGGTGAAGATCCGAAAAGAACCATGCCGCGTCCTGCTGATAGCTCCATATTGGCCCAGCATTGCGTGGTTCACAGAGCGTCTGGTGCTATTGGTAGGCAATCCAGTGCAGCTGCCCGAGATTCCGAGCATAATACCTCAGGCTAAGTGCCGGTTCCAACACGAGCGGCCCGAAATGTTTAAACTAACCGCATAGATGTTATCAAACAATGTTCCACGTTGGAGGGCGTTTCTCAACAGGCTGCGAGTTTCATTGCAGCTGCGAGAAAGTAAACCTACAAGTCATATAATAACATGCTTAACAAATTTGCAGGATGGTGAAAAAGAAAGGGCGTCAATCCCTTTCAAACATCTGTTCAGCAAATAGCAGACTTTCTCTGTGAGTAATTCCATAGTAGTTTAGCTCCCGTCACAATTGCTCGATACAATTAACCTTTCCAGAGTTTCCATCCATCATCAGACCTCGTATGACGTTATAATGAACTCAGCACGTGTATGATGACGTCATAATCATTACGTCACAAAGGGTTCCATATAGACAGTCACCAAATCTCAAATGGTCCGACACATTGTATGAATTGTATGTCTTTGCAATTCTTTGCTATTTAATGAACATACTGTTGAATATTTAGAAACTAATTTGACTGGGCGCTGTTGCTGCCTTAGGCAGCAACAGCGTCCAGTCAAATTAGTTTATAAATATTCAACAGCTTACCTGTGTAGTTTTTTGGAAATAGATACTTTAGATATATATATAATAATAATACTTGGTGATACGTGTTGCATGCCACTTTATTTACCCGTGGTAGGCAAGTAATTCGGTGTGATTAATAAAAACATACCTCATAAGGGTATGTTACATAAGTAATATTTATATACCTTGTCCTTTTGTTATTATATTTTTATATATATTTAAACTTAAGTTGTGGTACGTTGGCGCTTGGGTGTTCTTTGCGGAGATTATGATTATCCGCACTAACGGGAACACCCATGCGAGCTATTGTTTAGGATCATATACTAAATAAAATTATGGCACGCACCGTAATATTAATAATAAAAAGAACACAAAAATAAGAAAGGCCTGGAAAAATAATTCCAGGTCAAAAATCGAAAACTAAAAGTACGGGAACTATCGTATCTTTAACTGACTGCTCGTTAGACATTCCATTAGGCCTACAGCACTAAGCGATGCACTCCCCCATGAGTGTTCTTGCGGAACTCTTGTTTGCGGAAAACAGCTTGCGGGAACCACCCTGCGGGAACTTTCCAGCTTCCGGAGAGCGCATCATGTCATGTCGACTACAGATCTACGTCTCAATTTCAGTAACATGGTAGCCTAACTTTGGAATGACTACCGAGTATTCAAGTAACTATACTTCACCGTTTAATTATTTCTCTATATATGTTTTGTTAATTATCTCGTATCCGTACTAACGGTTCCGATGACTAAAAGGAAACGTAACGGTCTTAGGATCAATAGTTATAATTTCTGTATTTGTTAAATAGTTATTTTCATTTTCCTCAATGTGTTGCTAACCGCACTATAGTAGGTTCGTCAACCTGTATTACTATATATATATATATATATATCTTAATCATTGCCACCGTATTGTTTGTTCTGGTTAGATTACGTAGGTATATGGCCAGTGGCCATCCGTTAAATTGTTTTGCTTAAGCTATAGGAAATATAGGAATGCAGTGCACGTAGGAAACACTATACAGCAACATTTCTATATGCAGCATTTTCTCCCGCCACCAACAATTTTTCACTGAGGTCACGGTCCATGCTATAACTCTTTTAGCCCGGCATGCTACCGACTAAAACCTTTTCTATTCAGCTCGATAGGATAGGTTCAAAATGATTAGAGACACTTTCTTCATTACATACTGTAATATATTCTTCTCTTCCGGCAGTGCGATAATCTATCCCCACACTCCGGTAAGACTCATAACTCCAAGATTTTGTCTCTCTTCATATTCCTCTTAGCCTTGTGGCATCTTAATTGTTTGGACGTCCCTATCCGGATCATGGGCTTAGCTGACTCTGGGAAGCAATTGGGGTTTCTGAGCGGTGATGGCTAGGGTGCGGGATCACACACACACATTCCCGTGTATCTTCAGATACTTAGTAGATAGTACTTTAAGCCAATGTAGGAAAGAACTGCGAAAACACATGTATTAATTCTTATTTTATTTACTGACAACCTTCCCGCACCGCAGTGCAAAACTGGCAACTTGTATATAAACCTAATGACAGGTTAAACGGTTAGTTCCATAGGACCAGGTGGCGGGCGAGACACGTATTCTCACCGAATTCTGTTAACATGTCTGGGCATGATATTCAAATCTGCCACGCCCTTACGGGAAGGACATTTACGGTGTGCATTCGTCTCTCTTACCCCCACCATAACGATAGGAAGTATGGCCTTATAATGCTTCCGTGAAATGTAAACCATGTCCTGTAATGTTTCATGTGGTTGCAAAGCAGAATGTCCAGATTCTCACCCAGTTCGGAGATCCCGCTAAGTAACATGTATGAGCACTGTCTACAGTATTGATGTACTCGGGCATCTGTTTTCCATGACAGCCGTGTCTAATAGCTAGGTAGATATCGGCCGGTTGCGGCCTAAACTAATTCTTGTTCTGAAAACAACTAAACAGAATTAAGCAAAGCAGAAGGCCCACAGAAATAAATCAGCAACTACTAATTCAGCATATTAGCAATCACATAAGACGGTAACGAAGGAATCCATCGGGAATCTTCCGTTCCGTCTTCACGTAAAACAGTACGCACCCCTATAGACATAATCTCACTAGGTGTGATCTTTTCTTTCTAAAGCATTTCTGTTTGAAATATTAGAGTGGGCCCATTTTTGCCTACTATTCTTCTCCAGCTTTAAGTCGTGGCAACACCTTCCCGAGACAGAGGCCCGCACGAGGCACTTGCCTCTGGCAAGGATTCAGCGACGACGGTCCACGCCAGGATAATACTCCTCACCCAAACTAGCACTAGGAGTAGTGCCTGCATGAGGCACATCACTTTTTCGTCTGAGATAGCCTTCTTCCTTTCAGCTTAGAGATATAATAACTTTTATTAAGTTAAATAGATATGTCTCGTGTACGGGAGCCTCCCTTGTGGGGATACCTCTGCGGACCTACGAGTCTGTGTGGTACCTCCGGGAGCCCCATGTTTAAAAGTTCATCTACCTGCCTCTATGTCTTGTATTTTCGTATGCTTTTATTATAGTTTTTTCTGGCATATCTTTCAATTAGTTAGGTAAACTCATTGTATAGACTTATATTTTTAGGTCACCAAATCAAATCTTGTAAGTCCATAGATCATGAAATTGCTATGGACAGGCATACTGGTGACACAAACTCTTGGGATGAGACCGTTGTGTTTAATGTTCGCGACAATGGTCGCACGGCCCCACCGGAATGATTGAGTTCCACCGGCCTTAGGAGCCAGTTTTTGTTTCCCGCAGGGCAATCTCGTTCAAGGTCTGTCACCCCGATACCGAATGCTAACCAGCGTCGTCACTCGTCGTGCACTTACGCGCGGTGAGTCGACATGAGACATCGGAACGGCCCGACACTACCCGGCGAGCTACAATTGCTAAGTTATAGTTGACACCCCTATGAATGATCGTATGTCCCGAGGCAGACCTGCTAGGCCTTTCCGATGGGTTGAAAGGTAAATCATGACAGCCAAGGGTTGTAGAAATGAAGCAATATTTAGCTACTAATGTCTGAATAACTTTCGTTGTCGCCATGATAAAGAGAAAAAATGTCAGGGATGGATTATAGGTGGAAGATTCTCTCTTGCCTGCCATTACTATAGTGATGTATGAATGAACTGTTGTGAGAAATCAATGATTAACAGCAAGATATTATTCACGCGATGACGCCATACCACAACTGTCATTCACGCGATGACGTCACTCCGTGATTCTCATAGAAAATCGGCGAAAAGTACTTTCCATGCCGAAATTTACTATTAAGAAATTAGAAAATAAGCAAATAATATATTTTCTTTTATATAAATTCAGACCAAGGCATAATTTAGTGTCCTTTGACCAATTCTCTCTTTGTGTTGCCCTTTGAACAAATTGCTGTAATATGAAGCTTTAATATACCACCAAAACATGCTCCCTGGTATTCACCCAAAAATGACATGTTTTGTAAATAAATTGACTGGAACCCGATGCGTCACCTGACGTCGACGACTCTCAGGCAAACTAATTGTAACATTTGAAATAGCATGTGACTAATGCGGTAATATGCGTCTTGCATACAAAATATGCAGCATACTGCCTAGCAAATACTCAGCAATCTACGATACTGGTATCTCAATCATTTCGTATTCTCGTGGGACTTATTTGAGTAGAAAACACTATAAAACACCCCTCAAGCCACATCCTATTTTGGCGTTCTTCAATGTAAATGCATGTTATGTTTATATATCACATTGATCGCCGCACTTATACCGGCCCATACCTGATCACTCTTTTAATACATCGCGCACTGCATTCCCAGAATTTCAATTTCAAAATAACTATACTGGTAAGCAGTTGCATATTTTGAAACTAATTTGAAAAAAATGTGTTGATGCCCCAGGCAGCAACAGCATCTAGTCAAATTAGCGTCACAATATTCAACAGGACCTTTCGTGCATCGCAACAAATGTTTCCTATTAAGTTTTTCGGGTTCGAGGTGTTAACATATCGGTTATTTTGATTTTCCGTTTTGATTCATCTAAAGGCCGTTTTGGTGGTGTTCTGCAAAGGTTAAGTACATCCACTGGGTTTGGTTGCATATGTAGTTAGTCTGAGAAATTGTTTGAAAACAGTGGCAAAGGAAACCATAATGCGATGCCCTTATATGTTTACCCTGACAGGAATCACGCGCTTGGACTGACATTCGAGCACTGAGAGCTGGCGCTATCTTGTACTTTCAATCATTACCTCCAGCCCCAACTCAGCTTCGCGTCACTGCGCACAATCCCTACCCTGTTCTACGCTATTATATCAACTTCATTCACGTTTCAATGATCTCAAGACTAAATACTGCAGAACCAAAACTGATGCTGTCTCACAACTGAACAGATTGCCATCTTGACATAACAGAAGCAAGCTATTCTTACTGTTCGACTAAAGTCGCTTCTAACAGGCCCAGAGTGCCGAACTAATAGACGTTTCAAAGGACCTTTCCAGTTTTAGTTATGTCGCGCACATCTCTAGCTGGACTCCACCCACATCTCGATCGTGTTGGGATCGAAATGCCCTGACAATCAATCTCCAGAAAGCTATACACGTGAGCTGTTAAATATTTTGAGACTAATTTGACTTGGTGGTATTGCTGCCTAGATCACTATGTCAGCAACAACTCTCAGTGAAATTAGTTTCAAAATATTCAACCGAATGTTTATTAAATGATAAAGACATACAATTCATACAACGTGTCGGACAATTAAGCGTCAAAGACGGACTAAATCGAATCACCCATGACGCCATGATTTTGACGTCATCATAAACTTCACGCAGTTGATTATGACGTCATATGATGGATGGATAAATTGGAAAGGCCTATTTCTATTTATGCCTGCCCAATGTTAGCACTTTAATAGCTTAATTCCCGGAATCCCAATGTCAAGGTAACCATGCATGTAAACTGTTGAATATTTTTTTAACTAATTTGAATGATATGTGTTGCTTTCCCCTAACAGCAACAACTCCCAGTCAAATAAGTTTCGAAATAGTCAACCGAATGTTAATTAGACTGTAAATTCACAAAAGCTATACAATTCATACGCTTTCGGCATGGACGATTACCATTTTCGAGACCGGACCAATGTCATTTTGATTGTGACATCAGCTAACATGTGACGTATTTAATTAGGACTAAGATACGTGAGTGAAATATCGAATCCCTTCAAGGAAGCTGTCATAGTACACGTGCTTTCGTTGATTGAACAACTGATTGAGATTAGAATATTTGCCACAATATTTATTATTTCCTAAAGAATTTGTCACCAGCTATCACTTGCCAGATTAAAAAATAGACGGAAACACTTTTCATCACACTAGATTTTCTAATACCGAGAATGTATGTACTACAGATCCATAAAAATCAATAATAAAATAAGAATAGATTAATATATATGGTTGAACAACCTGTAAATCACAGTTGTAAATTGTATGTGTCTAGAAAAAGGTTATCCACCAACCCTGATAACGCATCTTACTGGGCTGGCGCTGGGCCGATACCGGGCCGATACTGAAAGTATCGGCGCGGTATCGGCCCAGAATCGACCCAGTAAGCTGCATTATCTGGGAAGAATGTCACAAAAATAACCGTGCATAACAAAACAATATCATCATAAATGGCAGGATGGAAAGACACATCTCAACGAATCATATCCTCATTTCAATATCGAGTGTTTGAATATATGTTGTTCAGTGCCAATTTTAAATATCTGTATCATTTGGAAAGCCCTCGTCATATTCGTTAATCTTCCGCTTTCCGACTTGCCGGATTATGCAATTTATCATCATGGATTTAATACGATTCATGAGTATGCTATAATGAAATTATCACATGGTCTATGGATTATTATCACATGGCACGATCAAATTATAACATGACGTAATATTGCGTGCCTAATACAGTACTATGTCTAAATGACATGATAATGAAGAATCAAGATCAGTTCACTTTAAAATGATATGCTACATTGATAGAATTGGCTTAGATGTCAGTTTTTTTACAATTGGCTTTTATTGACTAGTGGATCGTGAACATTTAGATGGCAGACAATATTGTGAATTTAACCACGTGCTATATGAATATGCACGTTATAAACAATTATGAACCATCATAGTGTCCGTGACAGTTTACATTGTTTTACTATTTGAATATAAGAATAGCCCAGAGTAATGCTGAAAGAATCAATAGCGTATGTAATTAGAAATGAGTTATTTTGAGTCATGTACGTCAATACATGGAGCCATTTCTCTCTAAGCTCCATCCACATCCCATGCACGTTTGGATCGATCTTAGCACATTGACCCATGGAATCCAAGAATCGAAATTTCAAGTTAACTACCCAAATATGTTTTTGAAAATTTTGAAGATATTTTGACCAGAAATTGTGCTGTCAAATTAGGTTCAAAATATTCAACGGAATATTGATTACATTTGAAATTCACCAAATCCAGATCGTTACCATCAGAACTTTGACCCTTTCACATTCGGCCTACGTCATTTAATTGACCTTTACAATTTTAGCTATGCCTCGCTCATCTCAAGCTAAGCTCCACCCACACCTATCTCGTGTTGGGATCGATCGATCACTGACCCGTCTGACTATCAATTTCCAGAAATTTCCGGAAAACTAGACAGAATAGCTGTTGAATATTTTGAAACTAATTTGACTGGGTTCCGTTGCTGCCTATGGCTAAGGTAACTATACAAATAAGTTGAACATTTTGAGTATTTTAATTTCACCAAAGACATACAATTCAGATCGTGACCTTCAGACCTTTAAACCCGTCACATCCGACCTACGTCATTTAATTGTGGTGTCAACAAGTGGTTGACCGGATCCCTCCAGTTGCTAGGGTGTATTGCGTGATCATAATGGATGAAATCAATTTTAGCTATGTGCCGCCTATCTCTAACTAAGGTCCACCTAAGCTTTCCCCGTGTTGGGATCAATTGATCCCTTCACTCTCTGGATTTCAATGTCCAGAAAACTATACGGGTAAGCTGTTGAATATCTTGAAAGTAATTTGACTAGGCGCTGTTGCTGCCTAAGGCAGCAACAGCGCCCAGTCAGATTACTTTCAAAATATTCAACATCATGTTTATTAAATAGTAAAGACGCACAAGTCATACAACTTAATAGACTATTCCAGGTTAAAGACGGACTATTTCCGTCAATTATAATTGTGGGTTATAACAGCGGATGGTGACGGTAACCTATATATAGTTGATTATTACGTCTTATGATTAGCCTATACACTGACTTCCTCCATTATGTAATAATTGCTTGAGAAACAGAGACTATAGGCGTGTGCATGCTCAATATATGTGTGGAAATTAGGAACGTATCAACTCACTTGTCCTTGATAGGCGCATGCAGTATGCAATTACTACTAGAAGGACGGGGAACATTAAAATAATGCTCTGAGGAACAGAAATATGACGCAACACCCTCCGCCAAGTTAGTTGCATTACTCGGAATGAACGTGCAATTACAATGACAAAAGTATAATAATGAGCCATGTGTAATGATAGCAATAAACAACGATACGTTTATTGATCACATATTCATTACATATTAAATTGCTTATTGACTGCTGTCTTCCACGATAAGATTTTAAATTATGAGAGACAGAAACCCACGCCAGTTCGGCACAGTTCGGCTCTTCCAGTTCCCAAATTCCAATCAAGTGGCCTACTACCGGTACTAACCAGCACAAGAGCCCAAGTCTATAAATTAGCAATACTACATCAAAATTTAACAGTAAATTCTCCTATTAGTCTGGAAGAAAAAGGGCCATTTTTGGAGTAGATACAAAGTTTTATAGTTGTTTTTCTATCTCTAACCCTTTCACGACGAAGCCGGCCAAAAACAGGCCATTGTCATTCCAGTGGTAAATTTTCCAAAATGGTTTTCTCTTGGCATGGAAAGGGGCATTCAATAAGTAAACATTAAAATCTTTTGAAGAAATTTAGTCATTAAAGGACTAAAGTATACTAATTACAAATCTGCCGGGTGCCACATTGGCATCCTTGGGCTGAATTTGTCGTGGCCTTTTGAAAATTGACTCAATTTCGTTTTAAATGACCGTGTAAAAGAGACATGTTTTGTCCATAAAACAGACAATTTCAAGTAAAAAGTAATTATCGTTTATTGACTACATATAACGATATTAGTATTTGATAATTACTCACGGTGACACATAAATAAATGTCATTTGAAAAACCAAAGGTCATATAGATAACCTTGAAGTAAAGGTCAAGTCTCGCAGAAATGTTGGCATTTTTGCCAGAAGATTGTTTTGGAGTATATACAAGGTTTTCTTGTTGTTTCGGTATCTCTGGGATTCACTCATCATAAATCCACCGTTTTGAGAAAAAAAAATTTTTTTAATGTTTTGCTTTATAATGTGCCACGCCCACCTTTTTCATTATATGCCAAATTGTAGGTTTTATCGCTAACCTTATCAGTATGCATATCAAATGAAAGTTTGTGACGAGTAGAAGATACCTAATGCTAACTGCACTTTCCTCTAAAAGAGATTTATTATGTTCGCATTTCGCATATCATTGAATGCTGAAATCATACGATTACCTGATCCGATGATGATATCGCAATGGATATCTCCTTTTACTGATACTGGGGTTAGGAGATGCAGTTTGCATCAACCTCAAACCAGGGGAAATCCCTCCTCTATTCCCCGCTGGCCCCTGCCACCTCACCCCAGCTCCTGGACACTCAATGCCTAATCATAATGATAATTGTGTGTTCGATAGGCTATAATTATATTGACCTACATTGACATTGCTATGATTGCAGATTGAATGTATTTAATAAAATAAAAAGCGTGTTTGATGTAAGTCCACCCACCTTCAACTCTACGCCACCCCATGCTATATTGTTGGTGGTGGTGGGTATGGAGGCTTGCTGTTGGTGAGTGATGCGTGGATATGAAGTGGATAATTGAGAGGAATGGACAAGTAAGATATGGTAATGTACTGATAGGTTGTGACAGAATGATTAGGGTCACCTACAAACCAGTGAGTGGACGTTTGGTTATGAGATGGGAGTGGATAGACAGTGGTGAGGAGAGGAGATGGTGGGTGGGTGATATGAGGAGGGGAGTTGATGTAAGATGTAGGATGGGGATGCGATGCGAGGAGTTGGATAGAGACGAGGTAGGATAGAATGACATGTGTGGTGTTGTGATATGGATGGGGATGGGCTATGGAACGGGATGAGATTTTAAGGAAATTTGATGGAATAACGTGGTTCGTTATAGAATAAGATGATGCCGGATGACATGTGGTAGGTTGAGATAAGATAACATGGGGTTGGATGAGATGCAGTCATATTCGAAGAGAAGGGATGTGACGCGATAGAAAGTTGAGGTTAGTTGGTGTTGGATGATGTGGATGAGATGCCTTGAGGCCGCATACTATGAGAGGGGTTATGATGTGGATAAGGTGTGATGGGATAACACGAGATGAGTGATTGGATAAAGTGGGATATGATCTGATGAGATTGAATGACGTGGGATGGGATGAGCCGAGATGGGATGAGTTGAGAAGAGTTAGGATGAGGAGGTGAGGTATGGATATCTGGGTTGATGTGGTTTGAGGTGAGGTAAGGAAAGGTGAGTTATAGTTATGTGATGATGTATGTGGGGCTAGGAAGAGGTAGCCTCGATGTGGTGACGTAATTGGTGATGTTGGTGGGCGTTGGATGGTGATGTTGTGGTTTGGAGATGCTAATAGTGTGTGGTGGGATGGAAGGAGATGAGGTACATAGTAGGATGTGGTGACAGAGTTGAGTGGGATGGGATGGGGTGGGATTCGTTGAGGTGAGATAGGATGAGAAGGAAGTGGATGAGATGAAATGAGATTAGTTCAGATAATTAAGGAACCGAGGTAGGGAGAGCTGTGCTGACTTGGTCTAATGTGAGATAACGAAAATCGAGCTACAGCGATGTGGTGTGAATAGTGCGTGGGTGGGGTGGAGTGGCTTTGGTGTGCTGGTATATTTTGCAGTGGGTGGGTTTTATGACGTTTGGGGTTGGGCGAAATGAGGTGACGTGAAGTAGATAATGGAGAGCAACTGAGAGGTAATATATCGTATTGTGATGGTAGGCTGTGCTGGTTGTGATTAGAATGAATACAGAGTACCCCACTCATACAAGTGAGGTGAAGTTGGGAGGAGATTGGAGGAGAGAGATGATGATGAGGTGAGGACGTATGTGTGGGTGATATGAGGAGGAGTGCTGAGGTGAGATGGGATGGGGATGAGATGAGACGAGTTTCATTGCTTAGGTAGGCTAGGATGTGATGAGTTAGGATGTGATGAGAAGAAATTCGATTAGAAAGAAAGGGAGGACATTGGATGGGATAAGGTGATACGATCTGGTAAGAGGCGTGGTAGAATCATATGGCATGAAATGGTTGGGATGATATGAGGTCAGATGCAAAGAGATGAGATGTGAGGGGATGGGATGGCATTGCATGGGGCGATATGAAATGGTATGAAATGGGTTGGTATATAAAATTGTGGTGGAATGGGATAATGTGAATGGAACCGAGTGTCTCGAGGCTTGATGATATGAGATGAATTTTGATGTGGATAAGGTGTGAATGGATAATATGAGGTAGGATGATGTGATGTGATAGAGTGGGATAGCATAAGGTGGGCCTGGACGAGGTGTGGTGGGATGAGGCGAGATGGGATTAGATGAGAGAGGACAAGGAGATGAGGTAGGAAGAGCTGAGATGGTGTGGTCTGGTGTCAGGTTAGAAAGGATACAGTGATGTGGTGCAATAGTTTGGGCTGGGAAGAGGTGACTTGGATATGGTGAGGTCGGTGCTATGGTTGGTGGGTGTTGGATTGTGATGTTCGGGTTTGGATGAGTGAAACGGTGGGTTGGTCGGTGGGATACGACAATATGGTGATATGAAGCGAATAATGGAGAGGAGTCGGGAGGCAACATACATTAGTGTGATGGTAGATTGCAGGGATTCCCGTAAGTGTCCTTTTGATGATATATACCCCAAAATGCATCTTGGGACCCCAAAAGTATGGGCAGTGGGTCACATGGAACCCCTGAAAATAGTGTATGATTGCTAAATATTATTTAGTTTAATAGGTTTTTGTACAAAAATACCGACAAAATCTAGCATGGGCCCATATAATTCACAGTTCACAGTCCCTGGGACCATATAATCTTAGCATGAATGAGAAACACTGGTAGATTGTGTTGAAGAGGTAAGGGTGACTACGATGAGTATACCTATTCTCCAACTCCATCTACCACCAGGGTCGGCTCAAGTGCATTTGGGCTCAAGGTTAATATTTTTTATGGCAGAGGTCATAGGTCTCCCCTTCGACCCAGACCTACCCAGCGACCCCACACACACCTAAAATGGATGAAAACCAAGTCATCTGAAAAGCCATTTTGGGTAGTTTAAGAGAAAGTTTCATCCTAAATTTTATCATATAGCACATACTATATGTCTTCGAATCTGAGTATAATCTTGATGTCTATCGAGTTTCAAGAAACCTGTCTACAACAAACACGGTATAGGCAAAAGTCATGAAACACACATTTTCTTCCACACATAGCAGAAAAAGGCTGCCAAAGATAGGATATGGATTACTCATAGTGATAGTGGGCCTTTCCATTTTAGCTATGCCCCGCCCATCACGAGCTAAGCTCCACCCACACCTCGCTGTGTTGGAATTGATCGATCCCCAAATGGCCTAGCTATCAATTTCCTGAAAACTATACAGGAAAGCTGTTGAATATTTTGTAACTAATTTGATTAGGTGCTGTTGCTGCCTATGGCAGCAACAGCGCCCAGTCAAATTAGTTTCAACATATTCAACAGAATATTTATTAAATAGTAAAAGCAAACAGTTTATACAACAACGCATAGATCGTCTTCAAATATGAGTTAAAGACGTACTTATCGACGTCATTCATGACGTCATTCATTATTATGTCTTTCCACACATCACGCAGTTCATTATGACGTCATATGATGGGTGGGTACTCTGGAAAGCTGAGTTGGCGTCCACACATCGCAAGCTTCATTTGATATGCATATTAATATAGCTAGTGATAAAACGGGGAATGTGTCATGGCCGACACAGTGGGCGTGGCACATTATAACGCGAAGCATTAAAAATCAAATTTTCTCAGTTAGCCCAAGGGTGCCAAAGGGGCACCCGGTGGATTTATGATGAGTACACCCCTGAGATACAGAAAAAAATAATAAAACATTGTATATACACCAAGACAATCTCCTGTGAAGAATCTTCCAAATTATATGACGGGACCAACAAATTATAAATATAATGTGTTCAAATAAGAATAGGAAGTCACCTGAAGTCATACATGGAACTCATAGGGGTTAAAGTCACAAAGAAATCAACAGTAGTGTCTCATAACACACGCTCGAATAGAAATACTATTTGAGTGCTGTATCAAGTGCATTAGACACCTATTAATTAATTTCTAGGTGATTTCGTACTTTTCATTGCTCTATTGCATGTTAGCATGTTCCTGATATCAGATCTCACAGATTCAGCAGCAAACAGATAAATCCAGGGATTGGTAGCAGAGTTAATATACATACTCTGGGTAAACAACATCTTTAAATACCTTTCGATTGGGTGTCCTGTTGTATTGAGCACGTATACACGAAAAGCCTGGACAATGTATGGGGACATAGTTACGATGTACGACGCAATTATAATAGCCAATGCACGAGAATCTGTTTGTCTGCGCACTTGTTTGACTTGTTCATCAGGTAAGGTCACGGTAGTTGAGTGCGATAGTAAAACCGCTACCTGCTTAGCAACATGACAGGCAACCGTGATTATGAAAGGCACAAGAATCCAAACAATTATAACACAAGCGATACGAAAAATGCGAACGTTCTTATTTTCTTTGAACGAACAAACATATATATCCTTTGATCTTATCGTTGAAATGTTCACTGGCTCATACCAGAATGCAAAAACAAAAGCCAGGACAGAATGAATCCCCCACATTATCAGACAGATCTTAAGCAATAGATGTGTGGTCAGTTTAGAGCGTGATTGTAGTGGATAGACCAACTGCAGGAACCTGATTACAAAATATACAAATACAATAACAGTATACAAAGGTAGCACCTTTTCTGTTTTCATAAGCTTCGGCTCATGGGTTTGTTTCACATGAAGAACAAGAGCAATCAGTGATTGCGGATCCTTGCTCTCCCGTTTGTGTCATATTGTGAGAAGATTTCGGATTTTCCGGATCTTTTCTAGATAATCTGGATTTTTCGCACATTCTAGATTTTTTGTATCATGCGCATAGTTGTGAAATCATAGTGTATGGTTACACCGTGTCCTGTATTAAAATATGGACTAAATCAGACCCGTAGTTCCCGACATTAAAAACAGATCCATAATTTGAATCAATGCGGATTGGCGTGCCGTTATCCAGAACATGAACAAAGTATGGTAATCCGCTGCAATATCAAGTTCCTTCGCTGTGTTAAAATGTAGGCCAAATTGGATTGGTAGTTTTTGATACAGACCGGATACGCATGCAGACATGCAACGACAATTTCCTCTCAAATTTGTTCCAAATTATTCCCATTGCATAATATACCTTGGAATCACCATCATATGAAGATCATGGACAGGAATAATAGTTATCATGGTCACTGAATAATACTGTGATCTGGGGGTATCCCGGGCTACTGACATACCTTCTACGATCTATCTAAGGCCACCCGATAAGGGCACTAGTGGTAGGCACGTTTGATATGACTCGAGTAATCAGTCACATTTCACGCTCATAAAAGCAGAGATTTAACATTATTAATGGCTCGAAAATGCTCTTATTTTTTTAATTCATATTAGTAAAGCAGAATTGAAGGATTACAATTAGATCCCAAGATGGGTCTATAAACACAAACCAATCTTAGATATTAAAATAAGACATTATTTGAATTCGGCCAACGACTTGATTCAGGACCCGCTTTATAAGTGTCAACACTTTAAAACTTCAAATAATAATAATGATATTATATATGGACTAGAATAATCCGCATCTCGTTGACAGCAATCATTTAATTTCTATAATAAAGCCACCTGAAATTAATCAACCGCTTCACTGGTCAGATAGAAATGCAAACATTTCCAACTTGATACACACCGAGGTCAGAGGTCAGCAACAAACTTGTTGCAAGTACATCGAGAGAACGACTATAGGTCAACGGTCAACCTCCAAACACGAATATGAAATTAAATCAGTGAATTCAATGATCTCGAATTGCGAGAAGCTGACATTATTAACCCGTCCTTTGGCAAACGCCTGGTATAGTAATGGGGCATTATCAAGGATGAAAATACTGAGATAGCAACGCAAAGATCCACTAAGCTTATTGACAGTTTCTTACATTACATTCAAACATCTGGCAAACGAAATCATGAAGGATTGCGGTTTGTATGCATATATGAATTGCTATATAAATGAGTGACTGTGATAAGCTGAACCTAGGTAATCGGGCCTTACAAATCATCTGACAAATTACTACGTCAATTTGTATTGACAGCATTAACTTTGGTAAGCCCAGTGCGCAGTGTAGGAGTGGATGCGAAGAGAGAAAGAATGATTCATTATATAACATGATAATATAAGTCTACCTTTGTCCTTTAGGTATATTTGTTTAACAACGCGGCTGGCCAGCCTCGGAAGATCTAAAACAGAATTCCGTCCCATATGTCTATTGCCCACGACTTTAACGAACGTGTATGTTGTGAGTCTACGAGGATGTCAACTACGCGTTCTTCGACCCTCGTACTATTCGCACTGATCTCGAACGGGGGACACGCTGTCCCGCTAGATTCCCTCAGCCATGGAATTGGACGCATAGAAAATGACGATGCACCATACAAGATGAAGTGTAACTATGTGTGTAACTTGCAATCACAGAGGGCCAAAGCAATACAAAAACGTTTTGTGTGTCACTTTGGGAGGGGTGGGGCTGGAAATTTGAGGTCGTGTGCGAATGCACTTGTTGCACGACCTTATGTTCGGCCATGATTTCTCACCACACGTTTGAAGAGAAACCCTTCAAGGATATTCCAACGGCCTTCGCCAACGTCTTTTTCTGTACATCTGGACGTCCAGCTATTTCATCCGCAAAGGTTTGGTGGAATTCAACCAAACTTGTTATATTTGAGTTACCCATACACGATTCCAGTTCGTGAAATCACTGTTATATTGGACTCCGCACTTATTGAAGGGGTACAGTTGTCACACTAAAAGGTTAATGTAAGTGTATTTGCGAGTGCGCGCCATCGGCTGCACGCGATATGGTCGTAGCCTGCTGACATACGGGTTTTCTCAATTTAGTCAACTATTTTTCAGCAGAAACTTTGCAGGCAACAGTAGCCTATGTCGATATTTATATCCTGAAATGCAGGAGATGGCCTTAGAATATAATGTTTACAAATGCGTAGGTGGGGTGGGTGGGGGTGGGGTGGGGTGGGGTGGGGGTGGGGTGGAGCGCGCCGTGAATAGCTACCTGCTTGATCCCAGTATTGGTGAAACCTCCTGATCAATTTCGATTTTACCGTGGCAAGTATTCAACCCGGACGTGTTACTTCTGTGCTCCTACAAATTTGAGTCTCGCAATTACTCGCGTAAACGCGCACACGAAGGCACAAGCGAGCGCACACACGCACGCGCATACGCTATCACTCACTCACCTATACACGTACATAGGCACCATTTTATGCTGATCCTCCCAATACAATGTTGATGATACTATAACAACGCAAAAATATGTATTAAATAGAGGTTGCCCGGGTTAGAGATGAGCTGATAAAAATTGAGAACTGTTCAGAAAAATGGTGAATAATAATAATAATAATAATAATAATAATAATAATAAAAATAATAATACCACTACCACCACCACCACCACCACTACTACTACTACTACTACTACTACTACTACTACTACTACTACTACTACTACTACTACTACTACTACTACTACTACTACTACTACTACTACTACTACTACTACTACTACTACTACTACTACCACCACCACCACCACCACTACCACTACTACTACTACTACTACTACTACTACTACTACTACTACTACTACTACTACTACTACTACTATCTCTACCGCTGCTGCTGCTCTCTGCTGCGAGTGGTACTGCGTCTGCTGCTGCTGAAATTACTAAAACTTGGCCAGTAAAGTTTAAAATCTGACTCTGAAGCGCTACTATTACAGAGTCATGCCCTCTGGGTCAAAAGGTCAAGCCCTGACCTTGACTTTAAACGCTCAATTGACCATCAGTTAAAGTGAACCCCACGTTGGCATTTCGCTGTAACAAAATTATGTCAACAAGGTGAAAACATGCATATCGGGTTATACCAAATCTGTTCTTGTAAAGCCTGAGAGTTAGGCAGATGAAACAAAGAGAAAACCAAAGTTTCAAAAGGTTGGTTATGCTGGCCCTATCATGGAACTGGAAGATATGACATTCGGATTGGGAATGTCTGATCATAAGCTAATATCTGCATGTTTCTTTAGAGCAAAAATCGCTTTCCGACCTTGTTCAGCCAGACATCTTTGCGACAAAGAAAAATTACCTGTTGTGCTAAAGACAACACCTAAATATTTGAATTCTTTTACATTTTCAATATCCTTCAGTCCACACTTAAATTTAATATTCGAACTTATTTTTCCCCCTCTAGAGCCTTCGTTTTTTCTGCATTAACAGTTAAACGCCACCTGTTACGGCTTCTGTGTGTGTGTGTGTGTGTGTGTGTGTGTGTGTGTGTGTGTGTGTGTGTGTGTGTGTGTGTGTGTGTGTGTGTGTGTGTGTGTGTGTGTGTGTGTGTGTGTGTGTGTGTGTGTGTGTGTGTGTGTGTGTGGGTGGGTGGGTGGGTGGGTGGGTGGGTGGGTGGGTGGGTGGGTGGGTGGGTGGGTGGGTGGGTGGGTGGGTGGGTGGGTGGGTGGGTGGGTGGGTGGGTGGGTGGGTGGGTGGGTGGGTGGGTGGGTGGGTGGGTGTGGGTGGGTGGGTGGGTGGGTGGGTGGGTGGGTGGGAGTGAGTGTGTGTGTGTGTGTGTGTGTGTGTGTGTGTGTGTGTTTGTGTGTGTGTGTGTGTGTGTGTGTGTGTGTGTGTGTGTGTGTGTGTGTGTGTGTGTGTGTGTGTGTGTGTGTGTGTATGAGTGAGTGAGTGAGTGTGTGTGTGGGGGGGGGGGGGGGGCTTGTATCAAGAAGAGAAATATCGCATAATCTATTGTATAGTGTACATATTTCGACTCTAGGGATAATCATTGCATTTATTAATTTATTGTTTATGAACGTATATAATAGCTGACCGTCATTGTTGGTTTATATACTCTGTACACTCAAGGGCCTATGGCATAATGTGGAATCAATAAATCAATCATAATCGCTCGGCAGTCGGTAACATGCTGGGTAGTCGAGTGCCCTGTGTATTGATATGTATATGATACAGTGCATTAAATTTGTTTGCAGAAAAGAAATATATCTATAATTATTATTGGCAGGTGCTTATCTGCCAGAATCATTATTTCTTCTTTTTTATTTGTTTGTGTTTTCTTCTTCAATGAGAATTGCACTATGATGCTATGAAGCTGAACAATTTTGAACCTCTCCCTCCCTCCTCTCCCTCCTTCTCTCGCCCCCCCCACCTCTCTCTCTCTCTCTCTCTCTCTCTCTCCAGTTTGCTGCCATATAATTATTTAGTTGGAAGAGGGCGGAAATAAGTTGTTAGAACTTGTGCCCAATCCCTTTTTACACATGATACAATAAAATATGTTACAAAAATTAGCAGATAATATTTAATTAATAAATTTATAGAGTTGGAAACTGGAAATGGTTGCGATATATAACTATTAAGATTTTTTTTTTTGCTAGCTCAAAAGGTGCCGTGCTGCTGTGGCGCGCACGCCGGTGTCGGCCCTGATATTATTTTCTATAGTGCAAAACAGGTGCTCAAAATAAGTTCCTGTATTAGCATTAACATAATGGATGCCGGCGTATGCGTGCGCGCGTGCGTCCATATGCCCGCTCCATTCGTGCGTATGTATGCTGTGCTTAGAATAGTGTCGTTCAAAGATTGCAGTACCCCATTTTTCTTGACAATCGGATACATCTCTTCTTGCCTACACCAATTACACTCGCAATGCGTAGGCTGATGTTCATGATATTTGAAGGCGTACAACCCCATTACAACCAGTCCCACCAACCCCTATATATATTTGGTGTTAATTATAGG
Organism: Chaetoderma sp. LZ-2023a; assembly: GCA_034401795.1. NCBI lineage: Eukaryota > Metazoa > Mollusca > Caudofoveata > Chaetodermatida > Chaetodermatidae > Chaetoderma > Chaetoderma sp. LZ-2023a. The sequence goes on from CM067365.1 coordinate 9,728,443, forward strand.
CATGTGTAGGCGTGGCGTAGCAAATAGTGAGGACTATAACATGAATTTCTAACCTTTCCTTACTTTTCGGGAACTAAAAAACACAAAATTCTCATTCTTCCCCTTTTAATTTGTGTATCCGATCGCGGAGCCCCCCCCCCCCCCCCCAGTCGCTAATTGGTTCCCGCCAGAATGACATAAATGGTATTTAGCTGCTTTTCTAATTGTTCTGATTTATTTCTGTTTTTCACTGGCGGCTATAAGTTGCTTATTATAAAAAGCTCTCATTCAAGAGCATTTATTAGTTCTCTGATCCTTTCCTTTGGTTGGCCACCGACGGCCAAACAGCATAATGATGCACTATACAAGATGTGTAATACATCACCGATGTCTGTAAAAGTCGCCCAGCAAAGATTTGCCATGTTTGGCCATGTGCTAAGGATGCCAGAAGACACACCTGCACAGAGAACCGCAGAATACAGTAATGCTACATACGTGTCAGCGCCATCACAATTTCTGAGCTGGCCTTTGCTGATGACATCGCATTACTCTGCAATGAAAATTGAAGCCGAAGAGGCTCAGGAGCTGCTACAACACGTTGAACAAGCAGCTTTGAATGTATGGCAAATAGCAAACGCGACGACACCCAAGGTTTTAGCCTACAATCATACATACACACGGGGATGTAAGAATCAACACCATTAATGGAAACTCGCCAGAAGATGTTACAGATTTGAAGTACCTAGACTCATGGTTAAACAATGCGTATGAGGACGTGACGATCAGGAAAGAACTGATATGGAAGGCTTGCGACGGAATGATAAAGAGCCGGAAGTTACGTCTACATAGCAAATTGAAGATTAGACTGTTTGAAGTAACTATCGAGTCCTCATTTATGGATGCGAAGCATGGACATTAACAACCAGTTCCTCGAGAGAGAACTAGACGGGTGCTATTCCAGGCGTTTACGAAACACACTAAATATATATTGTCAGGAGCAGAGAACAAACAAAGAATTACATGGGAACTTAAAACATCTCTCCTAAAAATCCGTCAGAGAGGATTAAAACTAGCACGCCATCCTGGCGAGTGAGTCCAAATCCTTACTTTAGACACCAACTCACGGGAAGCGGAAGCGAGGCAAATCACCATTAACATAAGTCGATGTGTTGATGATGGATATCAGACTTACCAGTACTAATGAACCAAGGGATGTATGTTGGATCAGGACCAATGGCGACATATCACACCTCTGGACGTGCTCCAGACATAAGCAAAGTAAGCAAGAAATAGCAGATTTTCCCCACTCTTAATCTTTGGAAAATGAATGCAATGCATATTTTATTGACACTTACTAAAATTGTATTATTTGGCTGGTGAAACTTAATTCCCATGTATTGTTCTTATACATCCTCTTCCTATGCTGAAATGAACATTCTGGTAAATGTATATTGAATTAAAACAATACATCTGTTATTTGGAAGCAAAACAATTGAGCCTTGTTACCATTCAGAACTCAGGAGATTGCTTCTCGGAGCACCTAGCTTTCAGAATTTTTTTGGGGAGGGCCGCCAGACCACACACGCAGCCCACTCCCACCCGGTTACCCTGATGTACCTTGGGATTTGTCTCAAAATGTGCCAGGTGGGATATTTTGATAGTTGGATTAAGCAAATTCAATGCTGTCATAAACATTGGAATCAAGAGGCTAGTCCGCAATCTTCTAGCAATATACAGTAATATCCGTTCACGTATGACAAGATCGAATTAATATAATCGATCCCCTGATAACGCAGGTTAGAGGGCTGGTACTGGGCCAATAGCAGATCGACATGGTCAAGTATTGACACAGTACCAGTCCAGTTGTCTGCGTAGTTTAACCAACCGCCTGGATAAATAACAATCCACGAGCCCATAGAAAAAATGAAAAATATATAATACTTGATACGCTGACATGTTCATTAGTTAATATCATTTTCGTTGTGTTAAGCAGACTAATGAGCTGCCCCATATTATCAGAGGTTATAGGCTAGTCCACGCGCTGATACCACCTAGGAAGAGCAAGTTCTCCAAATACTGTGTTCTTGCACGTGGCATGATGCATTTTTGCAAATGCCTATGTGCTAATGCTGCCACGTGGATAAGGTGGTATCTTGAGATCTCCATCCTCACAGAAGAATTTGTAAACAAACAAACTAGTGTTAGCCGTTTCTGTCCTGACAAATTATTGGTTTGAACCTCAACGTTTATGGGCTCTTCCAGAAGTATGTCTATGCTTATCTGATTTTCTGATGTCAGTTTCTTTATTCTGCCTCTGCCTACATGACCTTCCTTATTTCATCTTACTCTCTTCACAGATTGTTTCTTGGCGATGTTGTATATTCCATGCCTTACCTCAGGACCGAAGTACAGTTTGCCAATCAGCTCTTCCAAACCAGATACATCCAAGGATTCTCATAAGGGTCGTTTTGAGGGTCTATACCCCAAAATGCAACTTGAGGCCGCCAACAGGATGAGACCCCTGAAAATCTTTTATGATGATTAAATATTAATTAATTTTATAGGTTTGCGCATAAAGATACCCCTAAAATTTTGCATGGGACCCACATAATTCATACCCGTGAGTTTAGGATGGATGAGAAAAAGTGTATTGAAACTCAAGATTTTCAGTTTGGGACTCAACTGATTTCAGGGTGTTGGGTCCCAGGAACTGCTGCTACTGCTACTGCTACTGCTACAGCTACTGCTATTGCTACTAAGTGTAAAGTAGAAATATCTGTCATGTACACCATCAGTTCCAGTCAATTCGTGTGGTTGTGAGGCGAGTGATTGAAAGCTAGTCCACTGAAAGAGAATTCTTATCCTCTGGATGTTAGTCTAGTGGTAGGCTACTCGGCTTCCAAACGATAGGCGGAAGGTGTCTAGAATTCACTGGTTCGAACCTCGCAAAGGTAGAAAATTGAAAAAGGTAAACATTACATTCCAGATGAATGAGCTATATCCTAGTGCCAATGCGTCGTCAATGACAGGGTTCATAGAACTAATGCGTGACAACAATTAAGACTACGACGACTACTAGTACGGCTGCTACTGCTGCCGCTACCACTACTACTACTACTACTACTACTACTACTACTACTACTACTACTACTACTACTACTACTACCCTTCCGTAACTGCCGCCGCCGCGCCGCCGCTGCTACTACTATTACTTTTTTTTTTTTTGAAAATCCGACGCTGATGCGGTCGGACAAACTTCACGGAGGAACTCCTTTAAAAAGGCCCCCATAAAAAAAATATTACACCCAAGCAAAAGATAAATAATATAGCTAACTAAGGAGCATTAATACAATCTATAAATACATACCGCTTAAATGGTATAGATACAAAACAATAAGCTGATAAAGATCTGATAGCAAAACAAAACTTAACAAAGGCATTACTATTCAATCCAGGTGTGGTAGTAGGCCCGTGTGGCGAGTGCAACTATTCAACAAATGAAAAGTGACTCGGTAGTATAACACATATAGTGGGCAGGGAAATTACAGAAAATTAGATGGCGCTCTTGTTTACATTTTCGATTTACTTTATTGAAAGGTTTTGTAAATTACCCGGGAACAAATAACCCTATAAAACCATGTGCAAGTTTCTAAAATTATCCAGGACTATTTTATAATTCAATGGCAACTTACTTTATCGATTGATTATTAAATTACCCCAGTCTGTTTATTTGTTAACATGAAGTATTAAACATAACAATATCAAAATTCAGACTAAAATGAATTACAAGACACAGATTAATTAAAAGACAGATAAATCAGCTGTAGTAATTGAATGATTTACGCTAGTGCAGGCTAATTTATTTTTACAGTTCCCAACTTTATTGAAACTATGTTTGTTTTGCACCATATGTCCTTGAATACCTTTTCTTTACCATGCTGCTTTAATCTAAAATATTCGCAAGGAATATGATTCAGCAGCAATGAACGAAATATTGCCTTTATTGCTCTATTTTGATTGCCTATAGATGGATTTTTCGTCTGCGCACACCGATGTTTCCAAATGGTAAAAACACCTATGGTTAGCATTGTTATTAAAATAGTCTTATCAGACATTACAATATTTACACCGCTTAATCCAAATTCTCTAAATAAGACAACATGTGTTTCTAGAACAATGGGCTTCGCTCCAAATTGTGCCAAGATTTCGCTGATATACTCCCAAAATTGTGACAATATTGGACATTCTGCAAATAAATGCTCGATTGTTTCCTTGTCTGTTTGACATAAGTAACACCTATCGGAAGTCGTTATATTGCACTTGTCAAGTGTCCCACCCATAGTCGTTAATGTAGTAATCGCCACAATAAATCACGAGCCATATTTGGTATGTATGGAGAATGTAAGATTTTCCACACATTTTTCCAACTGGATGGTTTATAGCTTGAGTCATCCCATCTCCTAATTGCTATGGGAGGTGTTACTTGCTTTCGTCTCATAACGTGGTACCATTCCTTAGATCTCATTTCGTATTTTAACATCTCATCATCAAGAACTAGTGCAGGCTGCGGAGTCAAACTATTATGATTTACATTTGGCTGACGAAACCATTCTATTGGTACAGCATGTGTTATTTTATTTAGTAACCGCTGGACATCTATATACTTCATATGTGTTTTTCTAGCTCCTTCTTTCATTGAAATCCATCTACGTGTCTGGGGTGTATAATATCAGACAAAGGTTGAAAGCCATGTTTTGCAAAGGACGGTAGATAAAGTACTGCATTGTTATAACATATATTACTATTGCCCAGCAATTGCTGCTCTAGTGCTTCCTTCCAGCACGTAGGTGGAGGCATGCATCTGTCAAATATTTCTCACTCCTTAACTGGATCTTTAAACACATCTGGTATCATTTGGCTATTCGGAGGTGGCTTCTTTGAGGTAAAAACACACTCCGTCAGAAAGGGTTCTACAATTCTCTCCACAAGAGCTCGTGAAACACATGCCCACGTCACATCTGATGTAATAAGATCATTCAAAATTGTTAACCTTAAAGAAACACATTTCACTTTAAGATCAATTAAATCACGTCCTCCTTCTAACTTAGCATTATTGAGAACACGATGGGAAACTAAATGACTCTTTTCTTCCCATATGAATGACAATATCAACTGGTTAACCTCCTTTTCTACATGTTTTGGCATGTGTACAACAGATGCTGTATACCATAGCCCAGATAATATCAAGTTGTTGACAACAAACACTCTACCAAAAATTGAAAGACGACGATGCTTCAAATTTGCTAATATTCTCTTAAGCTTAGATACTTGTTCATTCCAATTTTGTGTCGTATTCGGTTTCCTGCTAAAATAGATGCCTAAAATGTTAATGTTATCATTAGACCAATTGATTTCAAGTGGCTGGTCATTCCGCTCTTTCCATGACCCCAAAAGTAATCCTTTGGATTTTCCTTTATTGATTTTCAAACCAGACGCATTTTGGAACATTTGTAGTACTTGGTTTAAAATTGCAAAATCATTGTTTGAACTAGCAAACACAGTTGTGTCATCAACATATTGTGACAGCTTAAGTGGTCTTTCTAAGCCACGAATACATATGCCTTGAAAGTTATTATTTTGCCCCAATGCTATGCCAAGGGATTCCATTACAATAACAAACAATAATGACGATAGGGAACACCCCTGTCTAATACCACGTTCTAAAACAATTTCTCTGGATAATTGATTGTTCACTAAATAGCTACTCTTGATATCCGTATATAACATCTTAACCCATTTAATAAAGTTTGAGCCTAACCCAAACGAGCGCAAAGAATTAAAAAGAAAATCTCATTCCACACCGGGAAATGCCTTTTCGTTGTCCAAGACAATCACAGCTGAAGGGATGCTATCCTTCTCAACCAATTGTATACGGTCTCTTATTAACATGGTGTTGGTTAAAATTGTCCTCCTAGGTACAGCACATGTCTGCTCTGTTCCAATAATTTGTCCTAAAACACTACCAAGTTTCAATGTTACTGCTCTGGATATTATTTTGTAGTATACACATAGTAGGGAAATTGGTCTGTAATTCTGATTTAGACGTCTGTCATCTCGTTTATATATTAGCCTTACATATGCCCTAGCCATAGTTGGTGGTAAATGACCTTTCCCAAAAATTTCAGTGGCTAACTCTTCCATTATTGGACCTACAAGGTGCCAAAACGTTTGGTAAAATTCAACTGGAAGGCCATCACACCTTGATGGTGATTTTTCTAGTTTCATAATTTAAGGGATTTAGTTAAATCTTCTATTATTAAGGGTTGATCACAGAATTCACTGCCTGTGTCTGACACTTTTTTGCATATATTTGCTAGCAAATCCAATTTTGCCTCTTCATCAATTCCCTCTGACTTGTACAATGACTCATAGTAATTGCATACAATAATACTCATTTCCTTGTTGGTAAAGACAGTTGACCCATCTGGCATGTTTAATGAACACATCACCTTATATATTGCCCTTGGTTTTTCTAATATGCAAAAATATCGGGTTGGCTTTTCCTATTCTGCATGCATCGGGGCTCTTGCTCTAATTTTTGCACCCTCAAACTCATATTGTTCTATATCTCTTATTTTACTTTTAATTTAACCAGTAATTCATAATAATTATCTTCACCATTATTTACTATCGCATTACGTTTCATCAGCGATCGATGAAGTGTTTTCTTGCATTTGCGTATTTCCCGTGCTTTTCTAATAGCATACTGTCGGGAAACATACTTTAAATCCAGTTTTACATCCTCCCACCATTGCAATGTGCTCTTATATGATGCTTTCCTATTAATCCAATACTGCCAACGACTCTCTATATTATTCTTATAAAATTGTTCTCCCAACAGTGTTGTGTTTAATTTCCAAAACCCGACCCCTATAAGCGTTAACAAAGGTTACACAAACCATGTTGTGATCTGAGAATATGACTGGCTTAATATTAACATCTCTCCAGTACCCTGTCAACAAACTATTCACATAAATTCTGTCGATCCTTGAAGCAACTTTACCATCTGCCGAAAAATATGTAAGATCTTTACCTTGAGGTTTTGATATTCTATAAGTGTCAACTAAATTTTCATTATCACATATTTGTTTTAAGAGTCTATGTGATGTAGCAGTATAAGTTGCAGTTGCATTCCTATCATTTTCCTTATCTACGATGCAATTAAACTCACCACCCATTATTAAGTTCTCAGTGATGTTATCTAGTGCTGTTGTAGACCTCTCATTAAAAAAATTACGACGTAGTTGATGAGATGCATGTGCATATACACACAGCAACGTGAAACGTGTGTGTTGTATATCTATTATGACTCTCACCCAGCGACCATTTGCATCTGATATTGGAGATTATATTTACATAGGCTGAACAATGATGGAGTATAATAATTGCTACGCCAGCACTATTATCGTTAGATAACGAATAGAATATTCTGGGTCAAGAAATCTTTTCTAAATTATCGTATAATTCTGACTTCTGAATCTTTGTTTCCTGTATCAAAGCAATGTCAATCTGTTCGTTTTTAGAGTCTCTAGTAAGTGGCGCTGCTTTAAGCCTCTATAATTAAGAATACAAATTAGCATAAAAGGTAATAAAATGATGTGTACAACCGCCATTATAAGCTAACTAGATTTTGTCTTTTACGGCCCTCTCTTAGACCATTTACCTGTTTAACTCTAAAACTATGTACTACTTAGTTCAACTTTTTCCAAATGCTTATATTTTAATATATCTGAATCATGACGCAGATGCCTATATTTAATCCCTTTTACCGTCATATATGGAACGAACACATCTCCTGCATCTGACCTGTACATGACCATCTCATCGGGTGATTTATAACTCTGTGTTTGAATGGATTGAAGGAAATGTCAATTTCCCTTTCTCCGAGATCTAACAATACTCACCATTCTGTTACTTCTGATATACAGCTGGCCTTGACAGCGGCTCTAGGATTATAGACTTAGAAAGCTTTACCGACTCCTGGGAACCGGGTACTCGGCTCCCAACTGCCGAGTACCCGTTTACCATAGAGCTCATATTGTTTGCATAGCCACCAAACAAGAGAAAACTATGGCTTGCCTCCGTGGGGCTGGGAGGCTGGGTCCGTAACAGAATGGTGAGTATTGTTAGATCTCGGAGAAAGGGAACTTGACATTTCCTTCATTCTCCTTCGGTCAATACTCACCATTCTGTTACTTCTGATATACACCAGATTTGATCAGTAACCTGGTGGGAAGGGGCAAGCCATAAATGCTAATTTTGCCCCTTGGAGAAAGATTTTAGACTTCAAACTTGACTAACGGAGACCTAAAAGGACCGTCAATGGGAACCGAATCACATTCGCATCACCGCCCCCGCCCCTTTTTCCTCCTAAGAAAAGGGAGAGAACTCACGAACATGTATCTCGCCTGAAACACAAATATGCCAAGAGGGTTAACTGCTCCCTGAATATTCCATGTATTAGCCTGGGAATGAGCATGAAGATATAAGATGAATGAACATGATACACATCCATAATACAAAAAACTCTCACTATTGAATTACCTTATGATAATTGGACTCCAGACGTTCACTGGTTCAGCCATCAGTGACACAATCTGGTTGTCATCCTCTCGCTTGACCATGCCTGCTTTAGGTTCTTTTCTTACCAAAGTGAAAAAAGGGTGAAGAGCAGTGTGGTCACTAACTATCGTTTCAAAACAGCTAAAGCGAGTGGATTGGCTGAGTCTGACACATCCCTCATATAGTAATCCGTAAATGAGGACTCACAGTGCCATTGTGCAACGGCCATGATGTCCTCTAACGGAACACCATTGTAAAGGGTGGTCGAGGCGGCTATTCCTCTGACATCGTGTGCCCTTACGCCTTGCACCTGGTGCCCAGTCGCCATCTCGTAAGTAGTCTGAATGCATTCGACCACCCAACGAGAGATAGTATCCATGGATGCAGCGCCATAAGGCTTTTTATGGCAGATCCACAGATGTCTATCGTTCGACCATAACGAGTCAGTCCGTTTCTTGTACTTAGTCAAAGCGCGGACCGGGCACCAGACACTGGCATCACGATCAAACCTAGTTAACTTCGGTATAATGATCGGTTTGCCGGGATATCTCAAAGATTGGTTCTTTGACATAAACTCTGCTCTTGGCAGAAGACGCAGACCTTCTCCAGAAACAATAAATCGGTCCCTCTCTGCCGGAAGCGCATGGATCTCACTGCGCCTTCTAGCTGAGGAAGCTGCCAATAGAAAGACCGCCTTTGGAGTCAAATGCTTTCGACTAGCCGAACGCAACGGTTCGAAAGGGTGCTTGGCCAGTACATTAAGCACTAAAGATAGACTCCAGGCTGGAATGACTACCGGTTGTCTCGGTCGGAGATTGCTCATTCCCTTCAACATCACATTTAACTGGGCCACCCCTGGACTATCCCTGTTGGCTAGACAAGGGATAACTGATGCCAAAGCAGACTTGTATCCAGCAACTGTGACGGGAGCTAGTCCTGAAAAGAACAGCTCACAGAGAAGGTCTGCTATTTGCTGAATAGTGGATTGAAAGGTATCAATACCCTTTTCTTCACACCAGTCTGCAAATCTGTTAACCTTGTTGTTATATGACTTGAAGGTTGACCTCCTTCTCGCAGCCGCGATGAAATCAGCAGCCTGTCGAGAAAAGCCTTCCGACGTGGAACGTTGTTTGATAACATCGACGCAGTCAATTTGAACATTTCGGGACGCTCGTGTAGGAAGCGTCCCTTGGCCTGGGAGATTATGTTCGGAATCTCGGGCAACTGCACAGGATTTTCCACCAACAGATCTAGAAGATCCGTGAACCACGCCCTGCTCGGCCAATACGGCGCTATTAGCAGGACCAGACACGGTTCCTCCCTGACCTTCACCAATACCTTCGGTAGAAGAATGGTGGGTGGGTACGCGTAAGCGTGCATCCCTCTCCAGCTTATCGCCAGAGCGTCTGTATAGACGGCATTTGGATCTGGAATCGGCGAGACATATGTCATGATTTGAGCATTTTCCTTTGTGGCGAACAAGTCCACGTTGGGTTTGCCCCAATGCTCGAAGATCCGTCGCAGAACCTGAGGGTTGAGGGACCATTCTGTTGGCAGAATTCTCTGTCTGCGAGACAAAGCATCCGCCAGAATGTTCAATCGGCCAGGAATATGAGCTGCTTTCAAAACAACCGAGTAATTCCTGCACAATTGAATCAAGTGCCACACTCTGATACACAGAGTGGGAGACCTGGTCCCGCCTTGGCGATTTATATATGATACTACTGTCGAATTGTCCGACCGTATCAATATTTACCTTGCCCCTGATCATCGGAAGGAACTCTTCCAACGCCAGTTCCACTGCCATCATTTCCAACTGATTGATATGCAGCTGACTCTCCGGGAGAGTCCATGTGCCCGAGACCTGGCATTCTCCCAGGCAGGCACCCCACCCCTCCAGCGATGCATCCGTGTACACGGACAGCTGGGGGTGGGGTAGGTGCAGCGAAACCCCTACTAGGAGATTCTGACGCTCCTTCCACCATACAAGATGCGACATTATCGGCTCCAAAACTGGTACCAGTTTTGACAGGGGTTCTGTTCTCTGTTTCCACAGAGACATCAGATACAACTGGATAGGCCTTCGCATTAGAGCAGCGTACGGGATAACCTGCTCCATGGAGACCATCATGCCCAGCATCTGAAGGAACCGCCTCGCCTGAATGTGGTTTCCCACTCGAAAACTCTTGAGGATGGCTAACAGAGACACCACTCTGGGCTCTGACGGGTACACCCTGCCCTCCTCGAGATCGAATCGCATCCCCAAATAAACGAAATGTTGAGTGGGCGTCAACTCGGATTTCTCCTCGTTGACTATCCAGCCTAGATCTGAAAGTAACCTCAGAGTCAGAGCAGTATCCACGTTCAACCTGGCTGCCGAGTCTGCCTTGATCAGCCAGTCGTCTATGTAGGTGTGTAGCGCCACATTCTCTTTTCTGAGAAACGCTTTCACTGCAAGGACCACTCTTGTGGAAACCCTCGGAGCTGTCGACAGGCCAAATGGGAGAACAATAAACTCCCATACTTGATTCTGAAACGCAAATCTCAGAAACCTGTGACAACTCCTGTTCATCGGAATGTGGAAATATGCATCTTTCAGATCGATCGATACACACCACATTCCTTTCCTCAATCCCGCCATTACCGACCTCGGCGTTTCCATCTGGAACCGAGGCATATGGATAAACCAATTTAATGGCCTGAGATTGAGTATGGGTCTCCATCCCCCTGTGCTCTTGGGGACAAGGAACATGTTTGAATAGAAGCCTGGAGTGTTCCGGTTTGCTGGTTTTATTGCTCCCTTCAGAAGCAAACCAGACACTTGCTTTTGAACGGCTTCTAACTTGTCTGGCTCCCTTGGTACGGGTGTCCAGACAGGTGCCAAAGACAGATTTTGTGGTGGAAAGTCCCACCACTCCGGCATGTAACCCTGGGATAACCTTCCCAGGACCAGACTGTCTGACGTCACACCTCGCCAGGCCTCGACGAAACGCATGAGCCTTCCACCCACCATAGACGCCTCGACGTCTAACGGGGTTGTCCGGCTCGTAGTCCGCTCCCCCCTCTTTCTTAACGAGAGAGAGAGAGAACCATTTCGTTCTAGGTATAACTGGAACCGCTGTTCCTGTCGCACAGGCGTGGTCCAGACGGATATGAAGGGAGCTCTCTTACCCTCAGGTACGATCCGGCCCCTTCTGTCCGCCCTTTGAGGACTTACCCTTACCCTTCCCCTTGCCCTTCCCGCCTCTAGGGCGGACAGGAGCAAACTTGGGGAGGGTAGCCACCTCTACAACCTCCCTGGCTTTCTTCGCCGGCGGCGGCTGAGAAAAGCCAGCTGAAGCAGAAGTCGCAGCAGGCTTAGCTTTCGCCTTGCCCTTATGCTTCTTCTGCTTCTTTGAAGGGTGTCCCGCTAGCGGTTTCCCTACAGCCCCTAGTGCGTGCGCTTGCCACACTAGCTCTAGCTGCAGGTTGACCGCTAACCGATTCTGTGCGATACTGGCTGTATCCTCTATGATGGCCCGCGCCTGGCCACTGAAGATGCTAGGCCCTGTCAGGGGCATCCCAAGAAGACGCTCCCTGACTGCCGTAGCCGGACGCATATGGTCAATGACGATTTGCCTCCTGGATTTAGTCACTCGCGCTTCCACCCTTGCCAATGCGTCCATAGACAGCACCAGGCCGTCATTTACGCACGAAAGCGCCACAGGTGGCACAGGGTGGTCTGCCCCCGCTTCAGCCCACACTGACTGAAGGAGATGATACGAGTGGTTGACAGCGCTCATAGCTGCCCTCACACCCTCATCGCATAGGGACAGGACTTCCTCTTGGTGTACCTGAGCCTTGTCCACAAGTGCCGGACCGGGGCCTCCCGCCCCGGCACTCTGAACGCTCAGTACCCATCGGTCATCCTCGGTGACCGACGGGACTACACCATATCTGTCGTATTCCCCCCGCGGAATACGACATCTTGCCCGCACCTCCCTGGAGGGCGCAGGGAGCTGACCCTTGGTCATAAGTTGTTTGCTATAAATAGCCTCCACAATTCTATGAACCGTGGATCCAGTCCCACCGACTGGATCCGGGCCACGGGCAAAATCCCCGTCCTGATCGACGCAACCGACAGACGGGGCGCATCTTCATCGGCCGTGGCCGAAACCACAGACGGGTCAACCCTGGCTAGCCATGCCAGAGCCTCTGACCAATCTATCTCCGATGAAGACACACCCGCAAACACGTCACCCGTTGATGTGTTCACGGGCCTGCCAGCCACGGCCTCCCGGCAAGGAGCCACGGCTGACACGCCAGGCACTCCGGTACCACACGGTTCCGCCGCCACCCCATGAAACACTCCGGTCCATGGGGTAGGTCCGCACGGAAAACCGTACAGACCCGTAGCAGTCGCGGAACCGTAGCCAGACATGGGCGCCAATGGCACCCCACGTCCGACTGCCGGACCAGGCGAGATAGATGAGTACCACGCCCGGCCCGGCCGACCCGTTACCGTGTCGGCTGGTGCCAAACCAACCGTCACGGAACCGGTGCCCGGTACCAGATTAGCCTGAGCCACAGGCGGAGCCGCTGCCCTGGCTTGCGCCAAGCCAGACAAATGGAGGCCGGTTCCGTCCAGGACGGAATCGACCTCCATATTCTCCACCTGCGGCATCACAGGCCGCAGCAACCTCTCCTCCTCGGCCTCCTCGTCTTCGGACTCCGAAGAGTCGTCACTAGACGAGGAAACCGTGGAGCCGTCCTTGCGGACGGCTCCCACACCTGACGGACCGGCCACCGCTACTGGACCACCCGGAGGTGGCCGCAGAGAAACAGAACCCGTCTGGCCGGAGCCAGACGGGACTGCCAGGGGTCCGTACAAGACGGCCCCCTCGGAAACCAGTCCAGAACCCTGTCCGGGGAAAGGATCCGTACCAGGCATGGGGAGAAACTGCCCCCCCCCAACCTTTGGTAGCAGGGACGACACCAGCGTGGGCAGAACGCTATGCAGAAAACCCTGCATAGCCGGACCAAACCACGCCGGCGGTGGCATCTCCGCCACCTCCAGCTGGGGACGTGGAGCACCCCCACCGGCCGAACCGGGCGCTCCACGATTTACTCTCGGACCGCCTGACCCCGCGTCAGACCCAGCCAAGTCCTTCTGGGCAAGGAACTTAACCATCATATCCGCGGACCACACTGCGCACACATTACACCTATGGTCTAGGTTACAGGGCGAACACCTAAAGCAGACATGGTCCTTAAATATGACTCGTACAAATTTATGGCACTCGTCACATGATGGCGGGGTTGGCTTGGCCTATAAAATAAGCACAAACCTACAATTACAAGCGGAACGAGACCCTGATGGAAGGCAGACAATTAATTTTCAAATAATTTGACTCATAAATTAACCGTATCCCTCCCGCACCCCACCCCGCCACGTTACAACAAAGATCGCATTGATTATGACGACAAGAACGAAGCGGGCATAAAACACACCCATATTAGATCCTCCAGGATGTGTAACGGCTCCAGGAATCATATCGCATAACATTCGGGGTATATTTACCAATCAATATAAATTATACTCCCTAACGAAAGCCAAACGATATGTGAAGAAAACAACAAAATGTATAACAAACTGCTGTATCACACGGTAAAACCGCAGAGCACGCATCTACTCAAGAATATATTCTACACTCTTTGATTTACCCCCTGTACCATAATGGCAAGATAAATCGACCATCTAACGTGATCTTACTTGGGAGAGGTTGTTCTACCTTTTCGAACCAAACTCTTCTGATGCCATTTTCTAACGTTCGATAAAATGGATAGGCTTCGTGTTCTACGTTTTCCACTTTGCTATACTTGATCAATTCATTGATAACCCGTTCATCTGGAATCTCTAATGGAACCTTCATCTCAACTAATAGACGATCAGATTCTATTTCCTCAACAGTACACACCTAGCCCTTCACGACAACGACCTCGTCGAGCAGCTTTTCCTTCACACTTTCATTAACCACAGTGACATTCCATACAGATTTGGAAACGTTAATGAGACCTTGAAGGACCCGTGGGCCTGCCCCAACTACGTCCTTCAACCCATGATACACCTCAATTGTCGAAACACCCCAAGCCTTTGACGTGATTTTAAGACTCAGGGTACGCTTATAGGAGGTTGCCATGGTGTTTTTAAAAAAAGGGGAAAACCATACTACCACAATATATAATGGAGACAATATAATATATAATACCAAGACGTCAGGGAAAGAGCTAAACACTAAATAAATAGTGTCCCCTTTCGAAACCCTGACGTCTACCAACAAATATACGAATAGATAGTACAGTCGTATATTTGTTAGTTTGTACCAGTTATTAAGTGGTTCACTAACACCTAACCGATTAAAGTGGTTTCCTAATGTGTACTAACATATTACAGTCATATATGTGTTAGTCTGTTCGAGTTGACCGGGGAAAGCCAACTGACTATAAAGATTTATATAATCAAAGAACTCGGGTTGCGCTTACAAATGACAAAGGAATTAAATCCACTCACTCAAGCGATCTTGCCAAATATAATGAGCTAGCCAACGAACTATAGAAATAGCATCCTGGCGCGGGGAGAAATGTATTGCATTGACCACAGTAAGAGGAGACCTATGTAATGGCGGAAACCGCAAGCTAAGAGGAGTGCTTTTAGAAAATGGAGAAACAAAATCCGCTCCAACCAAGACAAGAATTTACAAATTAAACATAAAGTTTGAAAGGAAATACTAATACGAAATATATGTACAAAATTTATCTACAAAATCGCGCTAGAAACTAGCAAATTCTGGCAGCAATTGCAGAGCTAAATAAACGCTTGCGTTCACTTCGACTACTACTACTACTACTACTACTACTACTACTACTACTACTACTACTACTACTACTACTACTACTACTACTACTACTACTACTACTACTACTACTACTACTACTACTACTACCGCTGCCACCACCACTACTACTACTACTACTACTACTACTACTACTACTACTACCACTACTACTGCTGATGCTGGTACTACTGCTACTACTGCTGCTACTACTACTACTTTTTACTACAAATAGACCAAATTAGTAAATTGGCTACATAGCTGTTTAATATTTTGAAACTAATTTGACCGAAAGCTGGTGGTGTCTGACAACAGCTTTCGTCTATCATGAATGTAAAAGGAATACAATGGGATTTGAGAGTAAAATGGGTAAAATACGATAACTGTTTTATTTTATTTGGGACCTCTTATTCTCTGGGGTCCCAGGGCTGTAGTCCCGTTGGCCCTTGTATTAATCCAGCTCTGTCTACATACCTGAGCACAGCAAACAGAGCTATATGATAACTGCTGTTAACAAATGAGAGATGAAGCAGCGCTAGTGTTCCATTACACAGCCATAATGGACCTATAATGGCAGGCGTTACCATACTATAATACAGAAGACAGGACACGCTGACTCCCAAATCAGCCACGCCTAGGCTAAGTATAATGCAAAACACCGGTGTCTTGTAGCGTTTATAATAGATAAGGTACACAAGGAGAAGGCTGTTATTAACAATTCCAAATGCGTAAATGCTATTAAATATGTTGTTGGTTATCCATGTAGGATATAAAGGAGGGTCCGTATATACAGGCGCATCAGTTCCCAGTCCGATCGTAGAGACATCGGTGGTTCTATTCAACAATGAAATACGGAGATCGTGGAACGAAGTATAATTATTGTTATTTGCCATGATGTTGACCGAATCTTTCCTTAATAAACAATATCTCCCGTTTACATGACCAAATTAATAAACGATAAACAGTGAACTTATCCGCGTTGTTGGATATATTCCTAACTGTCTCGCTGCTGCAAGCCACCAGACTATAATTTGATTGAGCAAAATCGCTTGACTTGCTGAATAATTTGAAAACAATTTGACTGAAAGTTGTTGGTGGCTTAGACAACAGCAACTTTCAGTCAAATTGCTTACAAAATATTTAGCATGTCCATGATATAACCCCTGGAATATGTCGTCTGCAAAAACTCAGCAGGCAAACGGTTAATATGACACTCTTCCTAATAAGAACATGGCACAGAATACACCTCGCGCAGACGTTTATTAACGTAACCTCAGGGAATGACTATTTCATCACTCACCGAGATCCGCCAGCTTCTGATGCCGGAACCATGTTATATAGTGATTTATAAATGAGACAATGTGTTTTGGTGCACGACAAAGCATATAGGTATACCGTGTTTACCCCGCGTAAAGATTTGTCAGAGAATACTGTTCTTCAGACCAAATAACATTGTTTCCATTGAGGTATAATATATTTATATCTCCCATCTCTTTCAATGTGTAAAGCACATGCGTTTTACCTCACAGACATACCCAATAGCGTATCGATTTGTTAATATGGGCGTATAATTAACACTTTAATCAGCATTTTCATCAAGAAAACCATAGTAGTTACTTATTAAATGCCCATTTACAGGCCAAGAGAAGACTATTTTCGAAAATTTACCACTGGAATGACTGGCTCGGTTACCGAGCCAGTCATTTCAGTGGTAAAATTTCAAAAATAGTCATCGCTTGGCATACAAATAGACACTCCTCAAGACAACTATAGTGGTCTATTTTGGCATACTACGCCGTGAAAGGGTTAAAGGTGATCTCAGCACTGCTTAGCTGAACTCATTGAACAGTTTTTTAGATTAGATGACCAGAAGAAATGGAAACAAAGAACTGTTCGTGTTTAATCGCAGTAAAGAAGAACGAGTATGCTACGCCTATTGCACGTCACGCTACGGCCGTGTCCACGCGAAAATCATAATCAATTTGTCTGTACATACGCCCTTTTGGCCATTGCATTTATGGGTAATTAGGCCAGGCTCGTTTAAAAACAACCTGACTTTAAAGGACCAATGAAAAAGCACATCTCTCGGCCCTTACTTCTATCGTATACCTCTGGACAATGAACCAGTATACATATTTTAATTTTACTCATTTAATTTGCATAAATTAAAGCAACCAAGTTTTTATACGATGTGAAAAATCAATTTCAAAACAAAAAATCATATTAATCTCGTTAGAATGAAATAATTCAATGTTAAAACATATTTTTATTTCATTACATAGAAGTATATGATGTAACATTCTAAAAGGGAAATATTTCAGTAATGTAATGTTAAGCGTATTTGGTGTACAATTTATTAATTGTGTCTTTAAAGGAAAGGACCAGGGAACTAACAAATGCTCTTGAATGTTAGATTTATATAATAATCAACATATAGCCAGCAGTAAAAACATAAATTATCGCAATAAAAGCAGCTGATACTGATACTGATAAATGTATTACACCCTGACTTTGTACAAGTATAAACATAATGCATGAATGTATACAAAATTTACCCTTCAATCTATGAACGGGCAACAACTTTATATAATCATTATTGTTACTATACATAATTATTAACATTATTATTATCATTAACTTCATTAGACCTGCGTTCAGTAGGGAACGCAATCCAAAACGCTCTACTAATCCGTAGACTATTGCCATCTGTTATTTTCTCATTAAAGGTGCACACTCACACCAGAGTACCCGAAACAAAACTATCCAACCCGTATACCTCCAGAAGCTCAATGGGTGTACCAGCATTACTTTACTTTTGGAATCCGATACAACGCACTTTAAGCAGTGCATGTGAAGAACTAATTTCATAATATTATTGAAGTCATACATCATTGGAAAGCTAAGCCAATTTCCTATACTTCTTCGATATTTTCTGTATTCGTGTTTATATTTTTGTAAAATTTAATACAGTTTATTGTGATTTAAAAAATAGCCCCTATTGTCCACTTGATTTAATGAATCTAGGTATAATCGTGTATTTTATATACGCAAATAACCCAGTGAAAATTTTACAAAAATCTAAAACATAATGCATGAATGTTTAGACAACTGAAAGCGCTTTCCAATGAAGTATGACTTAAATAATAAATTAGCAGAGAATCTGTGACCACCAGGTATAGATATATTAATTTAGTATTTGTCGATCATAGATTCACTGGTAATCTTCTTAAAGGATTTCTGGTTTAATATACTATCACGTATTTTTGTACTGGTGCTGTTCCATAGTTTTGTGGCTGTTATTGTAATTCGTTGTTTTCCTATTTATGTTCGTGTAAATTGAGTGTGTAGATTGTGTTTTGTCCTAGTGTTGTGTTTGTAGATGTCGGTGCTTAGTGTGAAATTGGAGGATTTGAATTGTGGTAATGTATTATGGTGACACTCCTTTACAATGATATACATCTGTAGTTTGCCTATGTCCGTTAGTTTAATAGCTTTTCTGACTTGAATGTATTCTGGCCCTTTGCTGGTTTAGAAAAGAGTTTTAGTGCCTTTTTCTGTAGACTTTGTAGTTTTGTTAGGTTGCTTTTGTGTGTATACGTCAAGATAGTGTTACAGTAGGTGAGATTCGGAAGAATAAGGGTGCAGTATAGAGTTTTAATTCTAGTTGTGGCGGTTTTGTCGCGCACAGAATAAGGTTTTAGTCTTTGTATGACACATATGCCTCTTGTCACCTTTGCTGTTACCGTCTCGATTTGTTTGGCCCAGGTCAGGCCCAGGTCAAATGTTTATCCAAGTATACTCTCAAAAATTTGGCACATGGGGCCTCCTCAATTTCTTTTTTGTTTATGTAGATTTTTGGAATTTCATCTTTTTTTTAGTTTGAGGTTTGTAAATAACATATAATTTGTTATTCAACGATAATTTGTTTATTGAAAACCAGTCATTAATTTCTACCATTTCCTTATTTGCTTTTTTGTATAAGGTGTCTATGTTGTCATCCCAGCAAAACGCATTTGTGTCATCAGCGAACAATATTAATGGCATGTGCTTGCATATGTTAGGTAGATCATTCATGTAAAGAAGGAACAGCAGCGGGCCAAGAATAGATCCCTGAGGAACACCACAAGTTAATTTCCTGTTTTCAAAGCTTATCTCATTATATTGTACGCATTGTGTTCTTTTACTTAGATAGTTCTGAAACCAGGTGAGTGCACTGCCTCTTATACCATGATAGGCAAGCTTTTCTAGTAAGATCTGGTTGTTGATAGTGTCGAAAGCTTTTTAAAGGTCCAAGAAGATGCCTATTATACTTTGTTTTTTCTAAGTGATTCAATAATTTTTTCTGTCATTTCGGCTATTGCATGCATTGTTGAATGTTTCTCACGAAATCCATATAGCGATTTGTATAAAATTGACTTTTTGTCCAGGTAATGTGTCAGTCGATTGTACATTAGGCGCTCTAGTAACTTGGAGAAAAGTGGAAGTATGGAGACTGACCTGCAGTCTGAGAAGTTAGTAGAATCCTTGGCTTTATAAATTGGTGTAACACGTGCTATTTTTAGATTTGATAGGAAAATGCCTTGTGCTAGGGATAAGTTGCAAATGTGACTAAGTGGGTTAAGGATATCCATAACACAGGTTTTATAAATGCGCCACTTAAAACCATCGATTCCGGAACTTTTGGCTGGGTCGAGTTTGTTTAGAACGTTAAAGATCTCTTCAGTGTTAGTAGGGTTGATGAAGAATGGTGATTGATAGCTGCCTGTAAGGTAATCAGAATTTTCTTGGATGTTGATTGGATTGTGTTGGAAAGTTCTGGTCCTATATTTAAGAAATAATCATTGAATCCATTGGCAATTTCGAATTTATCTGTAATGACAGTATGCTTGTGAAGAAATTGTGTCTGTTGTGCTGTATTGGTCTTGTTTAAAAGTGATTTACTGGTTTTCCATGTCATTTTTAGACTGTTTGAATTTCTTGTGATAATAAGTTTTCTTAGCTGTTTTTATTATTTGGTCTAACCAATTTCTATATTTTTAAACTGAATTTCATTCTATTTAGTTTGACACTTGATAAATGTTAAGTAGAGCTGATGTTTTGTATGACAGGCGGCTATTAATCCACTTGTACGCCAAGGTTTAGTTGGGTTTTGCTTATATTTTTTACTTTCTTTCATTGGAAAGCTTTGTTCAAAAATAGTCGTACAGATGTCATGAAATTTGTTGTAGGCCTGCTCACAAGACTGAATGTCTGTTACTATGCTCCAATCGACCTTTTGAATGTTTCAATGTTGACCTGACAGTAATCTCTGCATTTAAATTTTTCCTGCTCGAATTGTTTCTGGTATGTTTGTTGTTTTTCTAGGAGAAATATAGGTAAATGATCTGAGATATCAGTTACAAAATTCCGACATGAGTTTTACTGATATTGCGATTAATATTATTGCAGAATATGTTGTCAATGACGGTCGCCGTAGATTCTGTTATTCTAGTTGGTTTAGTTATTGTCGGATAGTAAAAGTAGGTATTTAATAAGTTAATGAGGTCTTTGGTATGACAATATTTCTGTTGCCGCAGATCAATATTGAAATCACCCATAAGGTAGGCTGTTTTATGTTCCTTTTGTATTACATCCAGAATTCTGCTCAAAGCTTCAATGAATTGTTTGTTGTCACTGTCAGGAGGTCTGTAGATTGTACCAACAATTTTATTTCTACCTTTTTTAATCGGAATTTCGATAAATATTGTTTCAATGCATTCTTCCATCATGGAAAGGTTTTAATTGAATATTGTCTTTTATGTACATGCCAACACCACCTCCACCATCCTTGTTAATTTTGTCAGATCCGTGCTTTTCGATAATTGTATAGTTATTCTTGTTGACAAGAGTAGTAGGTGAGTTTATTTTTAGCCAAGTCTGTAATTCCAATAATCCCAAACTCACGTGCACTCATATCTAGGAAATTATTTAACTCGTCATTGTTCTTCAGTATCGATCGCGTGTTTGCGTGCATGAGGGAGAGTGCAATGCTTTCTTTACTGTTTGTTATAAAGTCATTACATTTGCTTAGAAGCGTGTACTTATAAGTTTGTGGAGGTATGGATAAGTCAGTTCTAGCATCTTTTGAGTTGATGTCTCTTATATGTGTGGGTGTTAAGTTTGAAGGGATTTAGAATTAGGTCTTGTATGTGCTCTGTGTAGTTATATTCAACATGTGGATTCATGATTGCAAGTGTGTAGTCAGCGTCATCATTAATGTGATTGAAAGGGAATCGAGATTTGTTGCAGTTTAGACACCACCATGGCTGGTCATCTGACTCAAGATGGAGATAATCAGAAGCAGTGAGTTTAGAACATCTTAAGTGAACCCACTCCGAACACAAGTCACATAATAGGGCTTTTTGATTAGTTCCAACAGGTCTCTTACATGATGAGCAGGGGAATGTGGTTGGCATGGTAGGGATAGAGGGAGAAAGAAGCCAAAACAACTATGGTTGGGTAGGGAGATGCCAGAGATATTTTCCTTGCCTTGGCTTAGTTTCAATCAGACAAAAATATTCTACGTTGCTACATGTACACAAATGAAAATTGAAATGGGGAAAGCTGATCGTCATTGTTTGGGATAGGTAATGATAATTGACCATCATTTAAGCATTTAATTTGTTCTTGCAAATCTAAATTTTCTGATGGAAAACGTGCATTATAGGAATATTTATATATATATATAATTTAACAATTGTATTTATTTTAATTATCCATTTATCAAATGGATTTACAAAGAATTACATACAATTCGTGATTCGTAACAGACTAGGTATAAACCTACTTAGTCCGAATCTTTACAACAATTACGAAATGTGCTAGCGGACTATTTCAGAAAGCGGATCTTATTTATGCGATGGTACTGGATTTTATAGAAATCAATTATATCCTATATTGCAGTAAAGGAAACGATTTTCGTAGTTGCACCTATCCCTTTGTGAAAAATGATGCAGAGCTTTTATATAAGTTACTGTAGTTCAACTGTTCTGCTACATTAACTATCTGTATCTCACTAGCTTTATATATGCTAAGTAAAATTATTACAGAGTTCCCTCCCTTGGCATGAAAAAAGACCTCGCTACTATCTATCTGTCAATCGTCCCGCTCTATCAATTCAAACTCATAGAAATCTTATTAAATTAATTAGAAAGAGCATTGTCTAAGCTGCTCTATACAATAGATTAGATTCACCATCAGCCACATCAGTCCTCTCACCCAATCAGACAACTAGTGACAGGCAGTAAATCCAGTAATAGAACTCCGCATAATAACCAGGCTACACAAGCTACGACGTGCTGCATCAATGACGAAATTCCATCAAATTTTATACGTAAATATGATTTTTTTTTTTTGTAGACGTACTTATGTGTGACTATATATATATAGATTGTGTATTACATATGTTCTTATATTAATATGTAAATAACAAATAAATCTACCCGAATTGAATTGAATTGCATTGACATTTGAATTCAACCAACTTCGGTACCGTATGTGTTACTCCTCTGAGTGAGCATTTGGCTCCGCCTCTAGGGGGTATGTGACTGACCTATTTGGAAGAGGACATTTACATTTGTCTCCACCACACCTCAGCGTGGTGTGTGCGTGTGCGTGTCTGCGTGCGTGCGTGCGTGCGTGTGTGCGTGCGTGCGTGCGTGCGTGCGTGCGTGCGTGCGTGCGTGCGTGCGTGCGTGCGTGCGTGCGTGCGTGCGTGCGTGCGTGCGTGCGTGCGTGCGTGCGTGCGTGCGTGCGTGCGTGCGTGCGTGCGTGCGTGCGTGCGTGTGAGAAAATCTGTTGTAACACACCTCCTCCGAAACCATTGGAGGGTATGTGTGTTACCCTTATGAGTGCGGTATGCAGGAGCACGTCTACATTTGGCTCCACCCTAGGTGGTGGGGAGTGGTCAAAAGGTCAAATAGTGTCATGCGCAAATTGATTGTAATGCATCTCCTGCGAAACTGTTTGACAGAATTCAACCAAATTTGATTGGTGTGCGAGTTACTCATATGATTATTGAGTGCAGGACCGTCAATTACATTAGGTTCCGGCCCCGGTATGTGGATCAAAATGTCAAGAAATGTATTGTAATGCAACCGTTGGACGGAATTCAACTACGAGTTCCCCGTATGATTTCGCGGTGCAAAATGACATTTACACTTGCGGGGGTGGGGGGTGTGTGTGTGGATGCGGGTCAAAAGGTCAGGCAATTTTTGGCAATACAACGACTCCGAAACCGTTGGTCGGAATTCAACCAACTTTGCTATGTAGCTTACCCATAAGAGTGTGGTGGGCAAGCGCACATTTAGATTTTAAATCCTCAAGGGTGTCACGTGTGCGTGCGTGCGTGAGTGCGTGCGTGCGTGCGTGTGTGCGCGTGGCAAAAGGACAAAGCAATGAACGTGGAAATTTGCAATGACGCGTCATCGACCGAGCAATCTAGTTCTGTGAATGAAAAGATAATTTCATCATTCCAATTTGACTGCAGTAAGAGGCAATCTATCTTCCGTGACTACAACTTATTGTCAATTATCATTACTGTTTATATATTTCAAATGTAAACAAAGGTACATCAGCCAGATAAAGTATCAAGTTTTCAATTGTTCATGTAGCGCGGATGGTCTTCGAATGCCCAAGGTCGATTCGGCCTGGGCCGGATTGGTCCGCCTACCCCTCTACTACGGACACCTAGGCCTATCCACGTAGCATGTTTTAATAGGACCGTTGAAAATAAGTCCGTAAACCCGCGCATCCCGCATACACGCTATTCTAGATAGGCTACCCACGCTACGTTATAGTTACAGAGTATGGTATGCTCTTGCGTATATAGTTCCTTCACCAAATCGTTAATACCGCGCCTGTCATTAGCATAATTCACCCACGAACACGACTCTTTCTACAGAATTGAAATCGGACAGGCTGAAATATCATTAAATTAAAATCCTGTCAAAATATAGCCTGTACTAGCGTCATCTAACACTTACACGTTTGGGAGCCGAGTAATCTACCCCCTGGCCCCAGTGGCGTAGCTAGAGGGGGGCCCAGGGGGGCCCAGGCCCCCCCAGCAAAAATAAGGGCCCCCCTATGGGCCCCCCTGTAAAATTGTTGCTACCGGTACTTAATTAGCACTAACTTATACTCACAGCAGTAATTAAAATCGAAAATAAAATAACACAACATGCGCATACAGTATTCCAGTAGTCCACTACACCACTTTCTGCTAGCGTACCCCTGTGGCCCTGACCAATTAATAGATGGAACTGTCATAGCTAGTGGTGATTTGGGTGTTAGAACACCCCCACACTATCCCCCACGATTCGCAACGAGACATGATAATGACAATATTACATATTGAAACATAGATAATCTGCAAAGGTATCTGGAACTCATAATGAGCAAACATGGGTGATCAGCCAAAATTAATAAAAAAGTTATTAAAAGATTACTTAATTTAACACTTGACTAATGGTTCTTATTTATATACCTCTCACAATTCAGGAGAGGTCATCTGCGACCATCCAGACATGAAAAAATGTCCAGGGGAGGACCCGCCGCCTGGTGAGTGGTGCCCCCCTAGTACACATTGTGCCCCAGTTGGGCCCCCCTACTTAGATAATCCTGACTACGCCACTGCCTGGCCCACCACCAAGAGGACAAAATCCTCTTTCACAGGACCAGCTTTCAACTACCCGACTCACAACCACGCGAATTGACTGTAACTGATAGTGTACATTCCAGACTTGCAATATCTCTAGGCACTTGCATGTATGTTTTTATTATTGTCAAGCATTAGTTCTAGGAACCCTGTCATTGACGACGGCACTAGGATATAGCCCATTCATCATCTGGAATGTAATCTTTAAAGGTACTGTGCCACACCAAGTAGTCTTAAATGAAAAATAATAGCAAACTTACAATTTCCAGGCGTATTTGGGTGATTCTTCAACTAGGGTAGAAATTAAAGAATTTTGCTGTCCGCCAACTTTAAAACACATTCTTGTGATATGATCATTAGCTAATCTTTGGTGATTATTTGTTTTCTGAGTCTCTATGTAATACTACGCCGACTAACCAGTAAATAACTATTTGGAAAGTTCTCTTTATATAAATTATCGGCCCCATATGTAGCATTGGGTAAGCTATTTTGCCTGTCCCATCCCCACCCTGCCATAGAACAACATCAGATAAATATCATATTACGAATAAAAACTATGACTTTAAGCAGATATTAATTTAAGAACGATACAAACTAGTCATTCGCAGCCGATTCATACATGACCAAATTTTGCATCAACTCCGTTACCGAAATAATAAAATCTCGCTGCAATATATACAATGACGTATTATCTAGCAACCAATCAGCTATGTTGTTACAAATTAGTATGCTGTTTTAAGCAGACGATGTGTTTGCGGTCGCGTGAACCAGAGACCTATTAATGTTGACATTAATACTACGGACAGGTGAGTTAGGTTTTTTATTTATCACATCCGTTACCATGATTGTATAAATAAGACTCTTGATAATACGCAAACCGTGTATAATATGTTTTAGGCGCCAGAAGAGCTCCACATTTACACATAATTCTAAATCCGTACTTTACGCATGCGCAGCTGATGCACGTCCAAACACATAAAACATCAACTCCGATACTATTATATGGTAACGGAGTTGATGGGTTTTGTTTATTGCTGAAAAATGGTCGTCGTCGTCGTCGTCGTCGTCGTAGTCGTAGTCGTAGTAGTAGTAGTAGTAGTAGTAGTAGTAGTAGTAGTAGTAGTAGTAGTAGTAGTAGTAGTAGTAGTAGCAGTATCAGCAGCAGTAGTAGCAGTAGCAGCAGAAGCAGTAGTAGCAGCAGTAGAAACAGCAACAACAGCGCAGCAACAACACCACCACCACCCGTATTAGTTGTAGCAGAAGTGGTAGTAGTAGTGGTAGTAGTAGTAGTAGTAGTAGTAGTAGTAGTAGTAGTAGTAGTAGTAGTAGTAGTAGTAGTAGTAGTAGTAGTAGTAGTAGCGGCGGCGGCAGCAGCAGCGGCGGCGGAGGCAGAGGCAGGGACATAAGCAACATGAATGAAACTTAGCAATTGTTGGTATTGCTGTTTTTGCTAAACTTGCTCTACAAGCCAAAAATTATTTGTTTGCAGTTTGTGTTTCACGATGCCTCTGTCAGCAGCAGAAAAGATGCGCAGATACAGAGAGAGGATACACAGCGACGCTGAGCGAAGAGACGCATACTTGGTGAATGAACGAAACCGTTGGAAGCAGCGTAGTATATCTATAAATGACATGCATGAAAAGACACAGCGGACAATGCGGGAGAGATGGCAACGGACATCACGCGAATATCGGTCTAGGAAAAAAGCAGCAATTAACATAGTAAATGTTACTCCACCGACAAGCCCTTGTCCTGATGACCAACACGTGGATAACAGACCTCCAGCAAATAGACAACGTGGACGACAAAAAGTAAGGCGCGATCGTGCAAAGGTGTACAGCTCTAAGAAAAGACTAACAGTCAAGTTGAATGCTATGTCCAAGAGAGCAGACATGTACAGGAAGCGTTTGCAACGGTTGAAATCGCGTCAATCGCCCACCAATACCCCAAAACATAACAGTGTTGGTACACCAAAACGAAACACAAACTTGTTGCTTCGCAGTAGCACAGTGACGAAGCATGTGAAAAAAACCTTGTTGTTCCATAACGTACTATTAACTGAAGTGAATTCATCACTGGCAGAACCAATGCACAGAGAAACAGAGAAACAAATTGCATCAAAGTTAGTCGCAGGAAAAACATTGAAGAAGTACAGGCTAGTGAACTTTGCTAGAAAGAAAGGACTCTTAATCTCACGAAAACGAATTAACAACAACCAGAGAAGAAGCCGCAAGTTTATATACACCTGTGCAAAAGTTAAGCACCAGCAAAAACAATAGAACGTAGAAACATGATGGTACAACTAGGCTGCCATACTTTTTGTCCTCGCGTTAGCTGACATAATTCCAAGTACGAAATGCACATGCATGCATGACTTCACGCCGCTTGATGTCCGTGCGTGGCGGGAAACAGCACACGTGTTCAGTTATGTAAAAGTCATGTTTGAGGTGTAGAACATTACATACAGATTTAGGCGACAAGATTAGGAATTTTGTGTTCATGACCGTGGTTTATTTGTACAGAGAGAATTAGCTCTTGATTGTGAACCGCTATGGCAAGACGAAGGTTAAGTGATCGTGTGAAATGGCAAATCATAGGCATGCATACCACTGGTATGTCATGCAGAGAGATTGGCAGACAGCTGAACATTAACCATACTGTAATCAGTCGTTTGATTGCAAAACATGGGCAAACTAACGAGGTGAAGGACAGGCCTAGATCTGGAAGACCGAAGAAGACTACTGCCCGTGATGATCGAGCCCTAGTACGCCTTGTTAGGAGATCTCCATTCACAAACAGCAGAGTGCTCAGCCAGCAATGGGAAACGCGCAATAGAGTGTCAATGTCTACCGTCAAAAGGAGACTGTATGCTGCTGGCATGAAAGCTAGGAGACCTGTCAGACGTCCTCTCCTCACTGCACACGACAAAGAGGAGCGTCTGAGGTGGTGCAACGAAAGAAGACACTGGAACATGAGATCCTGGAGACGGGTACACTGGTCCGATGAAAGTCGGTTCCTGCTTCATGCCACAGATGGTCGAACTCGTGTATGGAGGTCCAGACGCACGGCGTACGACCAACGTAACATCATGGAAGAAGTTCCATTTGGTGGAGGTTCCGTTATGATATGGGGGTGCATCTCATTTGATTGTAAGCTGGATCTGTTGACTGTACCTGGAACACTAAATGGACAAAGATATTAAGATTCCATACTGGATAGAGTTGTGGTCCCTCATTTTGTAAATCATGCACCTGGAACCCACCCTATATTCATGGATGACAACGCCCGACCACATCGTGCTAGAGCTGTGCATGAATACCTCCGCCAGAATGCCATCGAAACCCTACCATGGCCAGCAAGGAGCCCTGACATGAACCCTATTGAGCATATCTGGGACATTCTGGGAAACATGGTGAGAAGGAGGGATCCTCCTGTGCAGAACCTACAGGAATTAACAGACGCACTCCATCTTGAATGGCAACGAATACCACAATGGCGTATCAGTCGGTTGGTGACCAGCATGAGACGTCGTGTCCAGGCCGTCATCCAGGCACAAGGTGGATATACCCGGTATTAATAATGACAGTCTCAAACTCGTGCACAGATGTTAAACTTCGTTTTCAGACACCATTAATGACAATCTAGCCACGTGTGTCAACTGTAGGGCAATAGTTGTCAGTTGTGTCAACGTAACCATATTCAGGCCTCGTTTTCAAGTTCAAACAAAAACATACAGTGTTTCCCCACCATCATAATCAGCATTCCTCTAGTTGCATTATTACCTCTTGCCCTAAGATGGATGGGTACATAAATGTTTATGCTATTGCTTTCTTCATAGCACATGAATATACCCTCGCATGTGCGTAAAAATAGGGTGGTGCTTAACTTTTGCACAGGTGTATATATGAATGGAAAAGACAAATTAATGTTATTTCTAATGTTATAAAAACACAGGTATTACAGTTTTTCGAGAGGGATGATAATTCGCGTGTTTCGACAAACAAAAAGGACACCATAACCAGGAAGAGTAAGAAACAGGCAAAGCGTTTCCTGCTCGAAACAATAAAAACTTGCACTCAAAGTTTTTAGCCGAACATTCTACTGTGAAGATCTCATACTCAGTATTTTGCAAAGTGAAACCGTTTTGGGTATTAACACCATCTGTTGCAGACCGAGAGACATGCATTTGTAGAAAACATGATAATCTTCAACTACAAGCAGATCGACTTCATTCACTTAGAATACTACACAACAAGCGAGTAGAGGACAACATAGCATATGTTGTGTGTGATCCAAAACACTATGAGTGTATGTATAGGGAATGTACTATTTGTTTGGAAAGTAAATTAGAATTCTGTGAAACTGATCAGGATGACAATGCAGACATATGGTGGTGGAGTTGGGAGACAGTCAAGGAGACTTACGAACAGGGTGGTGTAGAAAAGACTGCACAAAAAACTGAAAAACGTAAAATAAATGGAAGTGTTGGGCAGCTCAAAAAGTTGTTTGAGAGTGGATTGAAAAAGGATCTCTGTCCCCATGTCTACAACATCCGACACCAATTCCAACAGTACAGACTCTTGAAAAGCTCTCTAGCGGAAGAGGAAGCAATAGTGCACATAAATTTTTCAGAGAATTACGGTTGCAAATATGCTTCAGAGATTCAGTCGGTTCACTTTGGTAGCTCACACAAGCAGGCAACATTGCACACTGGTGTCATCTATACAACCAAGGGAGTAACCTCATTTTGCTCTATCTCTGATTCCAAACGACACGACCCAGCAGCTATTTGGACTCATCTGGAACCCATACTAGGGCTATTGAAGGATGATGGGATTGAGACTATTCATTTCTATTCAGACGGACCAACCACACAGTACAGAAATCGAACAAATCTGTATTTGTTTTCGTCACTCCTCTCTGAGCGCGGATTTGAAGCTAGTGCCTGGAACTACTTTGAGTCCAATCATGGCAAAGGAGCTGCAGATGGCATTGGAGGAGCTATCAAACGTCGTGCAGATGACCTTGTAGCTAGAGGTCAAGATTTACATGATGCGCAGACAATGTTTAATGTATTATGTAAACTACCATCTAGTGTAAAGCTATTTTATATCCCTGAGTCCACAATCCTACAAATGGATATCCAAATACCCAAAGAAATAGCTCCCGTCTCAGGGATAATGAAAGCCCACCAAATTCATATCCAATCACCATGTCGCATACTGGTAAAACGTCTGAGTTGCTTTTGCACATGGCCAACTATCTGTACATGTTACAAAGAGAAAATAGTGGCATTTAATAGTAAGAAGAAAGAAGTTGGTGGCACAGGAGAAAACACTAGAGATAAAGGACACATTAATTCCACTGGGTTTGCTGTGATTCTTGATTCTACAGACATCACAGCAGACACTATCCCATTGACTGACACGACTGACAACATTGACGCTAATATTACAAGCTCGGAATCTAGCATGGCTGACCAATTGAAAAGCAATGACGTTGTTGGTTTGTGATGTATTGTAAGCTATGATGGGCATGCATATCCTGGAGAAATTGTTGATCGCGATCTGGACTCTATTGAAGTTAAGGTACTCCAGTGTGTAGGGAACAATAAATTTGTTAACCCAAGCATTGAAGACAAACTCTGGTACACCTTTGACAATGTATTGTCATTTCTAACAACACCGGGTCACATTACTAAAAGGCAAATGTCTATCGACCAAAACATATGGGAAAAATATAGTTTCAACTAACGTGTATTCATCTTATCCTTAAAAGGATCTTATCCTTGTATACCTTGTAAACTAATCCCAGCAGGCACACAATGTTGTTTCAACGTTGAATCAACGTTGCTATGTTGAAATGACGTTGAAACAACGTCGTGTGCCCGCTGGGATATCATAATGTCAACTCCGTTACCTTTTTCTGCAAATAACGTTAATGTATGTGTCTGCATATTTCTTCTTATCTGTGCCATGTTTAAATGTATAGAAATCTGCTATTAAGTTTGTAATATGAGTAAATCATTATTTCATATATGCAGTCCATCCAGATCCCATTTTAAATAAGTTGTTCTCATAAGTTGCACGAAATAGTAACGGAGTTGACATATGTTATAAGTATACAAGGTATACATGAAGGAGAACTGAGAGTCAAGGAGAATCAATATAGTGTTAAAATAGTTAATCTGTTACACTACTTTAGAGTTGAGTTTGTTTGTTTATAGAAGTTTTATTAAAATGTTTATTCCAACATGTTAATCAGTAACGGAGATGACTTTCTAGATGCCACACCCTTACATTATCATGTAATAAGTTCACCCATGATAAAAAAAACCTCACACTGCTTGATATAGTTCATGTACCTCGAGACACCCCCCCCCCCCTTCAACATATCATATGAATTTTTTTAATATTCAGCGATAAGATTTTCATGAGTACCAAATCTGAATGTGTCCCATAGTTAAAGAATCACCCATTTAACGTATTTTTATGCAATCTAATGGAATATGAAATGATTTTCCATGTTGAGCGCCCTATCATTGAAATTGAATTGTGCATAAAAGCCATGCAACGTGGATGAGTTTTATTTAAAATGTGTAGGTTGTGCCTCGTGAAATGGTGGAACAGCCATTCAATAAGAGGAAGGGCTTCCCCAGTCGCAAAGTATGTCGCAACGCATAAACACATCTCTCGTGACAGCGAGGTTATACTACATATAACAAAGTTTACGCTACATATTTTCTTCTACTCGCGTGTTTTACCGCGTTCTCATGTATCAACTTCTTGGTGACAGCCTAATATTGAATCATATGAAGATATTTGTGCGCTAGAATAAGAAAATTCAACAATATTTACGCGATTGGACGCAGAAAACAATCCCGGAAAGGGGCATTCGCCTCAGTACCAATTCGCCACCACAGCCGTTGTTATTATGGTACAATTGGAATACGCTCGCGCCTTATTTTAAAGTCCAGGTGATTTTACCGATATTACGTGATATTATATATACACCTACGCCAGTTCCATAGCCCTATTCTAGGCATTGTGCATAAGAAAATGTAGGATATAGGTCGTCTATTCACGTTTTGTGTGTAGGATACGAATACACGAGACTTACAGCTTCGTTCGTCGATAAGTCATCCACACAGTCGTTTGGTCGTTCGGTTTGTCAGCATGTCTGTCCGTCCGCCACTCATGCAGTCATCTGATCTGTCACTCATGCAGTCTGTCACGTATGCAATCATCCAATCTGTCACCCATGCAGGTCAGTCTATTCCTCATATAGTCATCCGATCTGCCAATCGTACAGTCCGTCAGTTTGTCACTCATGCAGTCATCTGATCTGCCAATCATGTGGTCATCTGATCTGTCACTCATGCAGTCATCCGATCTGTCACTCATGCAGCCATCTGATCTGTCACTCATGCAGTCAGTCAATTGGTCACTCAGTCGGTCGGTCAGTGGGTTGGTCAGTCGGTAGGTAGGTGATTTGCTCCGCCAGTCTGTCACTCGTGCAGTCAACCTATCTGTCACTCATGCAGTCCATAATTCTGTCACTCATGCAGTCAACCTATCTGTCACTCATGCAACCATCATATCTGCCACTCATGCAGTCATCCGATAGTTCACTCATGCAGTTCACCAGTCTGTCATTCACGCAGTCATCCGATCTGTCACCCATGCAGGTCAGTCTCTATTCCTCATGCAGTCATCCAATCTGTCACTCATGCAGTCCGTCAGTCTGCCACTCATGCAGTCATTTGATCTGTCACTCATTCTGTCATCTGATCTGTCTCTAATGCAGTCGCTCAATCATGCAGTC
This sequence comes from Chaetoderma sp. LZ-2023a, assembly GCA_034401795.1. NCBI lineage: Eukaryota > Metazoa > Mollusca > Caudofoveata > Chaetodermatida > Chaetodermatidae > Chaetoderma > Chaetoderma sp. LZ-2023a. Next base: position 9,761,434 of record CM067365.1, read on the forward strand.
GATCGGGCGGCCGGTCAGTCGGGTGGCCGGTCAGTGGGCTTGTCAGTCGGTGGGTGGGTGGTTTGCTTTGTCTGCCTGTCCGTCACTCATGCAGCCATCATATCTGTCACTCATACAGTCATCCGATACGTCACTCATGCAGTCCATCAGTCTGTCACTCACGCAGTCATTCCGATCTGTCACCGATGCAGGTCAGTCTCTATTCCTCATGCAGTCATCCTATTTGTGACTCATGCAGTAATCCAATATGTCACACATACAGTCCATCAGTGAATTACTGATGCGGTCCGTCAGTCTATCACTCATGCAGTCATCTGATCTGTCACTCATGCAGTCATCCGATCCATTACTCATGCAGTCATCTGATCTGTCACTCATGCAGTCCATCAGTCTACCAGTCACCATATCTGTCCCTCATGCAGTCCGTCCGTCTGTCACTCATGCAGTCATACGATCTGGCACTCATGCAATCATCTGATCTGTCACTCATGCAGTCACCCGATCTGTCACTCACGCGGTCATCTGATCTGCCACCCATACAGCCTCTCGGTTTGTCATTCGGTCGGTCGGTCGGTAGGTTGGTCAGTCGGTGGGTAGGTCGTTTGGTCCGTCAATCTGTCACTCGTGCAGTCATCTGATCTGCCACTCATGTAGTCCATCAGTCTGTCACTCATGCAGTCAACCAACCCGTCACTCATGCAGTCCACCAGTCCGTCACTCATGCAGTCAACCTATCTGTCATTCATGCAGTCATCATATCGGTCACTCATGCAGTCATCCGATACGTCACACATGCAGTCCATCAGTCTGTCACGCATGCGTGGTCAGTCTCTTTTCCTCATACAGTCATCCGAACTGTCACTCATGCAGTCAGTCATCCGATCTGTCACTCATGCAGTCATCCGATCTATCACTCACGCAGTCATCTGATCTGCCACCCATACATCCTCTCGGTTTGTCATTCGGTCGGTCGGTCGGTCAGTAGGTTGGTCAGTCGGTGGGTAGATGGTTCGATCCGTCAGTCTGTCACCCATGCAGTCATCTGATCTGTCACTCATGTAGTCCATTAGTCTATCACTCATACAGTCAACATATCCGTCACTCATACAGTCCACCAGTCTGTCACTCATGCAGTCAACCTATCTGTCACTCATGCAGTCATCATATCGGTCACTCATGCAGTCATCCGATATGTCACCCATGAAGTGCATCAGACTGTCACCCATGCAGGTCAGTCTCCATTCCTCATACAGTCATCCGACCTGTCACTCATGCCGTCCGTCAGGCTATCACTTATGCAGTCATCTGATCTGTCACTCATGCGGTAATCTGATCTGTCACACATGCATTCATCCGATCTGTCACTCATGCATTCCCTCACTCTGTCACTCATGCAGCCATCCGATCTGTTACTCATGCAGTCATATGATCTGTCGCTCATGTAGTCCATCAGTCTTTCACACATGCAATCATTCTCTCTGTCCCTCATACAGTCTGTCACTCATGCAGTCATCCTATCTGTTACTTATGCAGTCATCCGATATGTTACTCTTGCAGTCCATCTGATCTGTCACTCATGTAGTCCATCAGTCTTTCACACATGCAATCATTCTCTCTGTCCCTCATACAGTCTGTCACTCATGCAGTCATCCTACCTGTTACTCATGCAGTCATCCGATATGTTACTCTTGCAGTCCATCTGATCTGTCACTCATGCAGTCACCCGATCTGTCACTCATGCAGTCACACAATCTCTCACGCATGCAGTTGGTCGGTAGGGCAGTCGGTAGGTTTGTGGCTTAGTCGATCGAGCAGTGGGTTGATCAGCCTGTCAGTCAGTCCATCACTCATGCAGTCATCCGATCTCTCACTCATGCAGTCCATCAGTCATGCAGTCGTCAGACCTGTCACTCATGCGGTCGGTAGGTTGCTTAGTGGGTTGGTCAGTTCATGGCTGGATTGTTTTCTCTCTCGGGATATCCGTCACTCGTGCAGCCATCTTATCTGTCAGTCATGCAGCCATCCAATATGTTATTTTTGCAGTCTATCCGTCTATCACTCATGCACTCGTCCGATCTGTCACACATGCGTCCCCTCAGTCCCTCAGTCATGCAGTCATTTGAAATGTCACTCATATGGTCAGTCGGTCGGTTGCTCAGTGGGTTGGTCAATCGGTGGGTGGGCGGTTGGTCTGTCATCATCTCCCACAGTCCTGAGATCTGTCACTCATGTAGTCCGTCACTCATGCCGTCATCCAATTTGCCATTCTTGTCGTCATCTGATCTGTCACTTATGCAGTCCGTCAGTCTGACATTCATGCAGTCATCCTATTTCTCACTCAGGCAGTAATCCGATATGTCACACATACAGTCCATCAGTGCATCACTGAAGCGGTTCATCATTCTATCACTCATGCAGTCATCTGATCTGTCACTTATGCAGTCATCCGATCCCTTACTCATGCAGTCATCCGATCTGTCACTCATGCAGTCCATCAGTCTATCACTCATGCAGTCATCCTATCTGTCACTCATGCAGTCCGTCCGTCTGTCACTCAGGCCGTCATACGATATGTCACTCATACAGTCATCTGATCTGTCACTCATGCAATCATCCGATCTGCCACTCATGCAGTCGGTCAATCATACAGTCGGTCGGGCAGCCGGTCAGTTGGTTGGTCAGTCAGTGAGTTTGTCAGCCGTTGGGTGTGTGGTTTGGTTTATCAGTCTGTCCATCAGTCCATTACTCATGCAGTCCTCCGATCTGTCACTCATGCAGTCCACCACGCATGCAGTTTGTCACTCATATAGTCGGTAGATCAGTTGCTCATGTGGTCAGTCAGATGACACGCATGCAGTCAGTCGATCTGTCACTCATGCATTCGGTCGATCGGTTCGACTTTTCACTCATGCAGTTGGTCAATCGGACTGTCCGTCAGCCTGTCACTTATGCAGTCATCCGATCTGTCACACATGCAGTCCGTCAGTCTGTCACTCAGGCAGTCATACGATCTGTCACCCATGCAATCCATTGATCATCCGCTCTGTCACTCATGCAGTCATCTGATCTGCCACTCATGCAGTCATTCGATCTGCCACTCAAGCAGTCATCCGATCTGTCGCTCATGCAGTCATCCGATCTGTCACTCGTGTACTCCATCCGTCTGTCACTCATGCAGTCAACCTATCCGTCACTCATGCAGTCCACCATTCCGTCACTCATGCAGTCAACCTATCTGTCACCCATGCAGTCATCATATCGGTCACTCATGTAGTCTTCCGATATGTCACTCATGCAATTCATCAGTCTGTCACCCATGCGGTGATCAAATCTGTCACGCATACAGTCTGTCAATCCGTTACGCATGCAGTCGGTCATCCGATCTGTCACTCATGCTGCCGACCGGTCGGTCGATTGGCCGGTCATCATGTCTATCATTCAACCGATCTGTCACTCATGCAGTCCATCACTCATGCATGCAGTCGGACATCCGATCTGTCACTCATGCCGTCAGTCCGTCATCTGCTTTGTCACTCAGTCAGTTGGTCGGTCAGTCATTTGGTCGGTCAGTTGTCGGCCTGTCCATCAGTCCGTCACGCATGCAGTCATCAGATCAGTCACTCATGCAATCGGACATCCGATCTGTCACTCATGCAGTAAGTCGGTCATCCGATCTGTCACTCACGCAGTCCATCGCTCTGTCACCCATGCAGGGCAGTCTCTATTCATCATACAGTCATCCGATCTGTCACTCATGCAGTCCGTCAGTCTGTCACTCATACAGTTATCTGATCTGTCACTCATGCGGTAATCTGATCTGTCACTCATGCAGTCATCCGATCTGTCACTCATGCACTCCGTCACTCTGTCACTCATGCATTCATCTGATCTGTCACTCATGCAGTCATATGATCTGTCACCATGTAGTCCATCAGTCTTTCACACATGCAATCATTCTCTCTGTCCCTCATGCAGTCAGTCACTCATGCAATCATCCTACCTGTTACTCATGCAGTCAACCGATATGTTTCTCTTGCAGTCCATCTGACCTGTCACTCATGCAGTCACCCGATTTCCCACTCATGCAGTTGGTCGGGAGGACAGCCGGTAGGTTTGTCGCTTAGTCGGTCACTCATGCAGTCGGTCGATCATCCGATCTATCACCCATGCAATCCGCCGATCATCCGATATGTCACTCATGCGGTCGCTCGGAAATTGTCAAAATGTCACCCCTCTCTATCCGCTCCCATATCCATACAGCATCTATTTGTAATTTCAAAGTAGTCTGAGATGAGTTCACGAAGAATCAGGATATGATTGTTTTTCATAAGGAAAATTCCATAGCGAAAATACAGCAATACCGGTAAGACACACTTATGAATGGACGTGGGATTCGCTGCCCGTTTCCGTAATAACTGCGATAGTTTGCAAACGATTGTGAACACGTTAAGAAAACTGATAACGCAAGCCACATTCACTTATAAGCGGTGCGTGTTACCAGTATTGTTGGCCAGTTTACAACTACTTCGCCTATTTTAGTCCAGCCTATCATTTAATTTAGACGTTAATAGTATGTACCGATGATGCATACATCTAATAACAATTGTCTGGTTGACGCCAGTTGAAACCGAAAGCGAAACAAAAAATATGTCACATGATAAGAGGGATTTCCCTGTATGAATATTTATGAGATGCTCACTGAATACAATATAATCTAGATAGATAAGATCAATAATTGCTGTAAAAATGCGCTATTTGACGATTGTGGCAACGGTGGATTTACATCGTTTTATTTGCAGCATTGTGCATATATGAGCTTCTCCAGACACAATGAGATGATGTATATAGCCTAGAGACTGATTTGCAGTAATGAAATACTGTGACATAGCAGCTTTAACTTTTTTAATTTTCTACCTTTGTGTGGTTCGAACACTGGCGATTCTGCGGCACCTTCGCCTAGCGTTTGGGAGGCGAATGTTCTACCAGTAGACCAGCATACAGAGGATAAAAATCCTCTTTCACCGGAACAGTAGTAGTAGTAGTAGTAGTAGTAGTAGTAGTAGTAGTAGTAGTAGTTGTTGGTGTTGGTGTTGTTGTTGTTGTTGTTGTTGTTGTTGTTGTTGTTGTTGTTGTTGTGGTAGCAGCAGCAGCAGCAGCAGCAGCACTAGTAGTAGTAGTAGTAGTAGTAGTAGTAGTAGTAGTAGTTGTTGTTGTTGTTGTTGTTGTAGCAGCAGCAGCAGCAGCAGCAGCACTAGTAGTAGTAGTAGTAGTAGTAGCAGCAGCAGCAGCAGCAGCAGTAGTAGTAGTAGTAGTAGTAGCAGCAGCAGCAGTAGCAGCAGACCACTCTCTCATTCCCCTTCTTCCCACCCCTCGTCATATCTCTCTCCTTCCATCACTCTCCTCTCTCAGAGAATTTCAGGAGCAAAACATTTAAATCTCATCACTTACTTCCTCGTTTACCTCATCAGTAAGATTTTCTTCATCTCCGTGGAAACTGGCATCATCATCATCATATGGGTTATACAAACTGCGTATCTGTTGTGGAAGCAGTTTGGTGTTTTCGCATTAGAAAGCATTACGAAAGCCGAAGCTGGCTTCAGGCAAGCCGACGCAAGCGAAATCCTTTTTAATCGATCTCAGTTCAAGCCTGGTTTAAGATGCTCTTACGAGAGCCGCGGATCAAGATATCACTCCGGCTTATATGAAGCCAGAGGTGTGCAACCGGCCATCAGGGTGTCGCTTTGGGATACTCTATGCGGGAGGAAAAACCTGGGGGTGGGGCCGATCAGCTCATCTGACCACGCCGACCCGCACTCTTCATAAGCGTATGCTGCTTTTTCGATTGTGCCAATGAGTGTCGCATTAGGACACAATAGCAGCTAATGAGGCAGTGCCCCGTATAACTCGCCAAATATACGTGATTAATTGCATTTCAGTGTAGCTATGCGGTGGCCAACTTTGTCATTAGCCCTTTGAACGGCAAAAACGGCAAATTCCAATTGATATAATGAATATTAGCGTGGGCGCGATTAATCTAACTGGACTTGGATCTGTTGCTGCGTATTGCTGATGCAGGATGCAGCAGGTTCCAGTCGAATTAGTTTCAAAATATGCAACAGCTTTCTTGTATAGTTGTCTTGAAATTAGGGCACGCGAACCTCAATGGATAAAGTTACTGATGCGTTGTTGAACAGTTGGGTAGATTAATCAATCATATGCCGTAGACGAGTGTAGAAGATAGACTAACACCTCTAAGTGCCATTCTGACTATTTACACATTCGTGTTCTTAATCAAATTCACTTGACGCCATCAATAAATGTATCCGATATGGCAGTCAAGTATATGACGTCATCATCAATTACGTCACATGTAGGTTGACGTCACAATCAGAATATGTAATGAACGACGTATCTAAGTACGTCGTGAACGCTTAATTGTCTGTCATGTTTACAAAATGTTTGTTTTTACCACTTAATAACGATTCTGTTGAATATCTTTGAAACTAATTTGACCGGGCGCTGTTGCAGGAACAACACCCAGACAAATTTGTTTAAAATATTCAACAGCTTATCTGTATAGTTTTCTTTTTTACACGGTCAGAAAGGGAGATGGACGGATGGATGGATTGACTGGCCGACCCAGAAAATAACGCGCTGTTCCCTACTATCATAGCGAACCTTCCCATTAAGTTTTATCCCACTACTTCAATCAAAAGTAAAGTTATCTATTGGAAACGCCATATTTGCACGGACAGACACGTGGTCAGAAATACAAATAGATGGACTGATGGATGGACAGTGACTGGCCCACAAAATAACGTGCAGTTCCCTACTACAATAGCCAACCGTTACATCAAGTTTCGTCTTAACACTCCAAGCAAAAGTAAAGTTAGCGAACAAAAACGCAAAATTTACACAAACGGACAGGCACAAACTCATAGATGGACTTCCTGACCCACAAAATAACTTGAACTTCCCTGCTACGATATCCAACGTTCCCATGACGTTTCGGCATGATACCCCAAGCAAAAGGAACGTTATCGGACGAAAACCTGTGCGTGTGAGCCCGCGTGACTACATGCGTGCGTGCGTGCGTGCGTGCGTGCGTGCGTGCGTGCGTGCGTGCGTGCGTGCGTGCGTGCGTGCGTGCCTGTGTGTGTGACGGACATACCCTCTCCATACCTACACCCATCCCGCCAACCCCTGCTTTTGCGAAAACATTCGGCCAGGGTGGGGTGGGGGTGGGGGTAATACCATATGTTCTACACGAACGGTGAATAGGTCCAAAAACTGTCTGAATTGAATGTCTTTGGTGAAGTGACAATTTAACAAATATTATGTTGAATATCTTGAAATTAATTTGACTGGGACCTGTTGTGCCATATGACAAATTAGTTTCGAAATACTCAACAACGTGCGTAGATGTAGTGCTACCGTGGACGCAGCTTAACTAGAATAGAGGACTCCAGTCTGTCAGTCAAATATGTGACGTTATAATGAATTGCGCCTCACGTGAGTTGGCGTCACAAACAATTATGTCATGATGGACGTCTCTAAGTCCATCATAAACTCTTAATAGTCCGCCGAGCTGAACGAATTGTATGTCTTTACAATTTAATAACATTTCTTTGAATATTTTGGAACTAATTTGATTATGCGCTGTTGCTGCATAGGCAGCAGCAGCACCCAGTCAAATTAGTTTTAAAATATTCAACAGCTTACCTGTATATTTTTCTGTAAATTGAGATTCGGGGAGTTCAAGTTTCGGATCCCAAAACGGACAAAGCGTAGGCGGAACTTAGCTAGAGATGGGCGTGGCATAGCTAGAAATGAATCCTTCTATTGACTAGAGTAGGCTTAGCTCAACCTTCAAATTGAATTCCACCAGAAATTTTCGGGGTTGGTGATATTTTCCACGTAGAGACAGATTACTAACAGGAAATCTCATTATTCTGCATTATTCTGCGCTAGATGTCATGTTTATATATATAAAAAACCTACTAACCATGATGAAGCCAGCAAACACAATCAATCCTATTTCTGATTAGTCAAGAAACTCTAAATTCTTGCCGGTATAGCTCTGCATAAATAGATCACACAGGCCAATATTTCAGAAAATACACTCCTATTCGCTTGAAGCGTTCTCATTTAATGACAAAAACAACTTTTGTTCCGTATCTGGCAGACTGCCATCAACGCACTTATCGATTCTCAACTCAAAGTGTATCATCACCTGTAGGGGACGTAAGTACCGATAATTTCTTCGCTCAGACGGTTCTTAAAAGACGACATTTATCTCCCCCTTGCACCATAATCTCAATGAAAATTAGCCAGGTTTCGGGATTTTAAAATATCTTTTTGATAACCAATTTGAAAGAAATGTCTGTTTAATAAAAAAAAATGAAACACGTACGAGTGTATCCAGCAGCAAAAACTGTACTAGAACCAATTACAAACTTAGCGTGTATTAAATAGAGAATCTGGAACGAGGTCACTTTTCATATCACCATTATGGACCGAGTTGAAAATTATCAATTTGCACGAGCTTTAGCGAGTGCAAAATTGACCATTTTCAACGAGGTTCATAATAGTGATATGAAAAGTGACCGAGTTTGAGATTTTATTTATCATATAAACTGTAATTTTGAAATATTTGCCAATAGTTGCTGATGTGACGTTTAACGGATTTCTCATTGTTGATTTTCGTGAAATCGATACTGCCGCTGTGACGCGCCACTACTTGATAACAAATGGATTGTGCACCCCAAACAGCCAATGAAAATACTCCGTTGAATATGGCACATGCGCTCATATCGAAAAATATGGAATGGGCTAGAAGGCTTGTTTATATGATAACGGTAATTTCGGCGAAACCCCTTTCGATATCTGCCTTGTTCATTATTGATTCCTATGCAGGGCTCTGCTAGCCGCCACTGCAGTGACGTATATATCGAGTTGGCTTATCGATTGCGGTAATTCAAAAGGTTGAAATCAGACTTTCCGTTTTGCGCGTTTTCACACTTACATTTCTTGCTTATTTCTTACTGTATACTCGCACAATTTATATAATATGTGCGAGACGGATTTTGATTGCGTTTCAAATATATTGTATAAAGGCTATTAAGATTGTTTTTGCATACGGACTTTAAGACCAGGAGAATTTCTCACTGGAACAACTATATGGTTATCGAGTCAAACTTCTAGCTTGTGCAATTTAACGCCTCTTGCGTCTGCAGCACATTAAAGCGCTCAAAATACTACTTACTTCAATTAACCATTTGATTGCCAATACTTTTCAAGGAAATTTAGATTTTTGTAAAGTACCTTTTGTAAATTTATAACGAAAATTTACCAACAAATAGATTTCTGTTGTCCTTCAAGTGGACATTCATCAAAAGCGTTGTGGTTGAGAAAATTCAGATTTCTACTTGGCCAACGTCCAGTTGCGGACCAAGAGGAGTATTCTTGAGAAGTTCCCACTGGTATGACTGGCTCGGTTAGCCAGCCAGTCATTCCAGTGATGAGATTTGGGGAATGTTCTTCTCTTCGCCTGCAAATGGACATTTCTCAAGATGACTGCAGCGGTTGTTTTTGACCAAGTTGATCATTAAAGGGTTAGGTTGACAGAGGATGGATAAAGAATGATAACGTATGCTTTAAAAATTCACAACACGATGTATGAATACGACAGTGTCCCTTGCCATACGCCCCCCCCACCATTACCTGGAGAAAATGGTCAATTCTCCTTATACCACCTTTGTGTATATGAATTGTATATTATTGATAGATCAATTTAATAACTGTTTGGTATTCTGAAACTAATTTGACTTGTGAATATGTTCAATTGAGTTTCTCTTTGTGCCTTTCACGAATTGTACCTCGTTCATAAATGAGCAATTTAATGACTTCCGAATATTTTGAAACTAATTTGGCTGAAAAAATTCTCAAGTTACTTTCCATTTGTGCCAGTTTCAAGTGTACGATTTGACTCACAATCTAACAACTGTCGAATATTTCGACCTTTCTCCTTGCGATACTTTGGAGTGTACGAATCGCATTTTGTCGATAAATCTATAATGAATATAATTATATATATACAATCTACTGTCAGGAAATATAGTATCACCTGTAATACCTCATATGACTATACAAGGCCTGGGTGGTTTTTTAAACATATTTTATTGTACTAATAATACAACTGGATTGGGCACAAGTTCTAGCAACTTATCTAAGCGCTCTCCCTACACAATCAATAACAATGCAAGATACTCAAACTAAACATTACATTAAGCGAATATGACTGTACATAGAAAAAAACTTCCTAAAGCGGGCAGCTTTCTAGTGGGTTACAAAACACTGATTGTCACAAGACCCAATCGTCGTCCGGTGCTCAGAAAAACGTATAAGCTATTGTCACTATGTGTATTTAGCGTGAATATGACTGTGGTTAACGCCTTATGGGGGGGGGGGGGGGGGGTGGGGGGTCATCCTGACCCATGCCATCCACGACACTCTCACCGAGAATAGTCGCCGTCTTCGTCTTGGGCGCACCATACGAAAAGAGTGACAATCCTCAACAAGAGAATCCAGAATAGGACAAGTCAGGATGCGCATTGATGATTCAGGAGAATGTCTGTCACTTCAAGGCTTCTCAATATTTAGAATAAATGAAGACATAGAGCTCGATGGTAAGAATAAGATGTGTAACGTAGACACTGCCACAGGCACTAGCTTAATAATGGCCGAGTATTAGCAAGTGTATCACAAAAGGTCGCATGCGCTTGGGCGGTTGCTTCTCACTGCGTCGTTAACTGTATACTACCTTGCTGTAGATACGTGCCATTGAGGTGCCAAACATACAGAGTGGCTAGTTTTAATTTTGTATAATAGTATTCTCGTTAATAGTTACATCAAGCGGAACTATTTTGATCTGAAAAAAGTGTATTTAAAATAGAATAAAAATTTTGAATTCCTCAATGCCGAAAATTGAAAGTGTATGGAGGAATTGCGAAATTGTATCCATCGGTTACCAAATATACAGTCGGATCTTAAATTGGCATATCGATAGCAAATATTCGAATGACATACTATGTTGTTTGTCCGAGCTGTGTGGTCACAGGGCTTGCCATTAGTGACCCCCCCCCCACCCCCCATTGCCGCATTGTCGAAAATTACGAAATTACAATGTGGGACGAGGGTGATTTAATATTACAGGATGGAGATCTGGGACCAGTTTCACAAAGGTACGTAAGGTACGCCCCCGTCTAACTTAGACGCTATACTTAAGTCCCGCGCCTACGTCAGTTTCACGAAAGACGTCGTAAATACACGCGCAAATAATAAAACGCGTAACTTAGACGCGGAGCTCTCTAGTACGCTAAAGGCGAGAATCGTTGTCGCTTATGACATAATGTGAAAACAAATCTGGCAGCTGTCAGTTTTTAATTCTAGTGCAGGGTCAATGAGTGCAAATAATTTATAGCGTGAACCAGATGTATAGAAAACCGGCCATGTAGAAGGCAGCATTGCATTCTTACGGCAGCTAGACGACCCCTCGCCCACACCCACAATAAACCTATTAAGCGTTACTAAATTCTTAACACAAGTAGGTGGATTTAGGACTGAAAGGTAATTATGCGTATGTATGTGCACAATAAGAAAGACAACACGAAATGAGGCACGTTTAGCGCGATACCGCTCCGATTTTTATGCATAGACAGCAGCATACGATTGCGACGTCGAGCTAAAGGTAGCCGTTTCAAGGCTACAGCGGCAGTGGCCTATTTCGCGGAAACGCAGAAAACCCTGTCTATAGCGGACACACACGTCTTGGAAGCATACTCACTTTTGGGACCAATTGATCCATACGAATTAAGTCTTAGAAAATCACGATCATATGTCATGCACCCGCCTAAAACACAGCAGATGAGCTGCATTAAGCGACCACCTACCTCAGTGACCATATTTTGATGGTCCATACAGTGACCGTTATAGACAGCTTTGGTTGTATATCTTTACAAGTTTTCTTTGATTGAGATAACCTCATACTCAAAGAAGAGCAGGATTGAGCCTGAGGTCAACTGTGTCCGATGATATATTGCACCCTTTGCTCAAATACGGTAGCAGTATTGTACATGTCATTGGTTGAAGCTGTTAATCTCGCCTGGATATGACATTTCAAGGGAATCATGATTTTACAATACTAAATCATTTAGTCAATTTCAATACCAGTCATTCCAGTGGAAAGATTTCAAAAATAGTCTTCTTGGAAATGGACATTTCTCAGCACCGCTGCCGAAGCTGTTTTGGCTGGCTTAAGCGTTAAATCGTTAAGTTGGATACATTTCTCCTATTCTAGCGAATGAAATGTGTCACTTTATCGCATTTGTCATGTAGTTGTGATTTAAGAGGGGTCAAGATAAAAAAAATTATAAAGTATCATCACCATGCAAACTGGTGGCTATGATATTTTCATAAATTACCAACAAATAAACGCCCTGGAGATCACTCACCTGGAACCTCAGTATTTGAATCAGAACACATGCAAATAAGGTTCAAAACACATTTTGGCTGGAAACATACAAATTTTGGTCAGAAATGCGAACACCTTATCTTGAAATGAGGTATTAATTTAGATTAAAACCAAAACATTTGGAGAGATGTATATATTTTAGCAGCAAATATGAAAATCTCGGGTAAAAATGTAACACTTGACCAGAAGTAGGAAACTTATGGTCATAAGTACAAATTCTGTGCTGGAAATGTGCATAGGATAGTAGAATTTTGTACGGGACAGAGGTATTATCTTTTGGAAATTACAACAGTCTCCAATTACCAGTTCATACAGCATGTGAATTCTGTATTTGATGAATGATAGTCATGACTGAGTTGGAAAATCACAATTTCTCATTCATCAAGTACAGAATTCATATTCTGTATAAACTGTTAGATTGAAGACTGGAGTAATTTTAGATTCTTAATTCCAATTTTCAGTACTCATTGTGTCTACTGACAAAAATGACTGAGTAAAGCCAGGTACATTAGTGACTGTACACAATATGTGTATTTAGACACTAAGCCAGGATTATTTGTTTAACTGTTCTTTATTTTTAAACAGCGTTGCTGTCTAAGGCAGAAACAGGGATCAGCAACTCTTTTAACCATATATGCCAGTCTTATTAACTACTGGTTCTGCAACAATTAACCATTTTGACATCATTGTCATAAGGGTTAAACAAAAACTTAAATACTAAAATTTTCTTTTTTTTCTTTTTTAACTCATTCATTAAATACAGCATTATGCTTTAAATATGATTATTGATGTAGTGAACTGTGATTATCAGTGTGTTGTAAACAACAAGTATGTATGAGGCTTTGAAAATAGTCTAAACACAGTGGTCACATCCATCACAGGTGTGTGTTTGTCATTCTGAAATTGACTGCGAATGTCTTTTGGGAATCTGGTACCGGTATTACAGATGTTATTCCATTTACTGCATCCAATGATTTAAAAGTGATGAAGAAGAAACCATAGACCGCATCTCATTGCAAGGCTATCTGTCTGTTACGCTAGACATTGATTTGGTGCACAATCACTGGCACAGGCTGCAAAACAAAGGAAAGTACTTTTGAATCATATTATAATATAGTATTCACCAGATGGGCCCCCCCCCCCCTAGATTTGCAGATTAACAGAATGCTATTCTTGAAACCTTATCACTGGAATGATAGGCTCAATTAACAAGCCAGTCATTCCAGTGGTAAGTTGTCAAAAATAGTCTTCTCATGGTCTGCAAATGGAAATTTTCTATGGGCCAATGTATAATACATTTGCAGACCAAGAGAATGCTATTCTTGAAATCTTATCACTGCAATGATTGGCTCAATCACCAAGCCAGTCATTCCAGTGATAAGTTGTCAAAATAGTCTTCTCATGGTCTGCAAATGGAAATTTTCTATGGAGCAATCCATTTGCAGACTAAGAGAATGCTATTTTTGAAACCTTATCACTGCAATGATTGGCTCAATCACCAAGCAGTCATTCCAGTGATAAGATGTCAAAAATAAACTTCTCATGGTCTGCAAATGGATATTTTCTATGGACAATTTTTTTTCTTGACTACATTTTCTCATTACAGGGTTCATACATCTGCAGAATGAAATTCCATACTTTTTCTATACCTTTTCCAGACCTAATTAATCAACTTCTAGTCCCATTTTATGTCTCCAATCAGTTATGGAATTAGTAGCTAAAATCATCAATATTTTGATTATATTTATATTACTTTGCAAATGAGAATCACATCTGACCATATTTTTATTTCCCATACATCTTCCAAACCCGTAGAAAATATTATATTTTCCATACTTTTCAAGGCCTGAATACATTGCTTTCTTATAATTCCACACTTTTCCAGACTTGTGTATATGAACCATGCCATTAAAGGGTTAACCATTCCCTTGAGAAATATGTTAATTTCAAGGCAGCCATACTGGAAAAAAATGTAGAATTGCCTTAAAATGAGTTGACGGGAAAGAATGCAACAACATCTTCCATGCTAACAATTTCAAATTAAAGACGTAATTTTTTTCAGATCTGTATGATTAAATTTCTTTGCTTAAAGTCGCATTTCCAAGACTTTACTAGTGTGTACACAGGTCTGGCAGTTTGTTTGTCTTGTCTGTCAAAAATTGTGGCATGTTTCAAGATGGAACTTAGCAACTTTCATCATTTGTTCCTTTTGACAATATCTATTTTGGCTATGACAACTTCCCTAAATTCAAAATCCAATATGGCTACCAGATTTAAACAATTCAGATTCAGAGAGTGTATATCGTGCCACCACCTTATTCGACCACAACTCCATAGGGTTAGTTTTAACACTGGAAATGAAGTCGCGGTAAATGATTTTTGTTTTCTTGTTTTAAATCTTTAACACCCAAGCCAACCAAATGACCATTTGCAGGCTAAGAGGATTATTTTTTTTAATTACCACTGGAATGGCTGGCTCAATAACCTAACCAGTCGTTCCAATGTTATATTTTCAAAAATAAGCTCTTGGTGTTAAACTTTCAAAAGTAATCGCTTGGTCTGCAAATGAACATTTTCAATGAAAACATGGATTATTTTTAAATCGTGGGTTAAAGGGTTAACAGCATTATTCATTAAAGCATAATTGTGAAAGTGTGCAGGAGGTGGCACCTATTTTTGAAATTTTACCACTTTAAGACTTTGCTCCATAAATGAGCCAGTCATCCCAGTGGTAAATCTACAAAAAATAGTGTTCTCTAATTACTGCATCGCTGTAGTGTACCGGTATTCGAAAATTCGTTTACCAGAAAAATAAAATTAACTTGCGCTATTTATGACAAACGACACAATTTAGGCAAAAAAATTAAACATGGCTGTAAATAACTGGCTGATTATTTTGAAAACAATTTGGCAGTAAAGAAGGACGCAACAACGCACTCAATCAATTTTCAAAATAATCACAGAGGGCTCGATTCACTATTCTGACAGTCACTCTCACTCTGTACGCCTAGTGTGGTCGTAATAGACAGGTTTTATAGATTAAATTAAATCGTGGATCTGAAGCGTCATTTTTAGAGTACGATGGCGCGATTATTTCAACCAACAAAATATTGCCTGTAGCTTTAGATCGAAGCTGTAACAGCGATAGGGATATTCAAAAACTGGTGACTCATTTTGACAGCTTAAATTATACAGTAAAGAAAAACCTTTCAGTGATCAGGTCTGTGTCGATAGCACTGCATTCTGGAAAATATGCGAAGTGCACAAACAAGATAGATATGAATAAACAGATCTAATTTTAAAACGTGTTCCCGACCTAAATGATGACCTAATTAGCGAATAGTCGCCGTATACGCTGGAAAACGAGGTTCTGAACGTAATGTTTTGAGTCTAACTTACGCGTGGGTCTCAGCACGCGTAAGTTACGACCATAATTATGCCCCCGCGTAAGTTACGCGCTTTTCGCCATATTTACGTCCCATATCGTACTTACGCACCTTTGTGAAACTGGCCCCTGATCTTTAGGTTAATTAAAGGGCAATTATTTAGTTTTCACCTTAAATAGTCGTCGCATGAGAGTACACACGCATCATGCCTGGTATGCATTACTAACTGTCCTAAGCAATAACAAAGGCATTTAGGGAAAGATGGGATCAAATAATAATAGATAGTCGGCCTATATTTACAAGTAAACCCTTTGATCACGATAGGTTAAACGGGAGATTTGTGCGTAATATACGAAAAAATTGCGCTTTCTCATTTGGAAGAGATGTTGCTACTTCTAAAACAAGCGTCTCCAAATAAAACTAAAAAATATGCATTAATTTAGCTGTATGATTAGCTTAATGGTGTGTTCACATACAGTGTTCAAAGCGTGAGCTGGCTTGGAGAGTGCCTCCATAGAGCAATTCACCTTTCCAGAGTATCCATCTATCATTTGACCTCATATGACATCATAATCTGCTAAGCGCGTGTAGGATGACGTCACAATCACTACGTCAGAAAGGGTTCCATATAAACCGTCATCAAATCTGACATAGTCCGACACGTTCTATGAACTGTATGTCTTCGTTATTTAATAAGCATGCTGTTGGAAATTTTTAAACCAACCCGCCTGGGCGTTGTTGATGCCTTAGGCATTGACAGCACACAGTCAAATTAGCTCCAAAATACCCAACAGTTTACCTGTATAGTTTTCTGGAAATCGGTAGTCAGTGTGTCAAAGGATCGATCGATGCCAACACGAGTGATGAGTGGGTGAAGCTTAGCTGGAGATGGGAGGGGCATAGCCAAATCCGGGTAGGTCCATTTGTATTGATAACATAGCCATATGATAAAGCCTCATATTGAGGCTAAGTGGGCATGGTAACATTTCACGCAGGTTCGGTTTGTATAGCTTTTACAAATAAGCTCAGGCTATCTAGATCACGTGGCCTTTATGCAACAAGTACAATGTCAATGTCGCTATAGCTCGCTATATATATATATATATATATATATATATATATATATATATATATATATATATATATATATATATATATATATATATCTTTTCACTGTAGTCAACCTTTCTAACAAATATTTTTTCCATCCTGTGACCAAACGTGGGAAAGACGATAATTACGCTTAGCTTGCCGTAACATGTACATCATATGATTGTGTTGTCGTGTAAGATCTTCCAAATGTAACAAATATATTGTTTGCATTGCCCTTAAGTTTTGTTCTTGCACTAAAAACTTGCGCTCGCACGTCATATGTTGTGAACCGAACTATTATTTGTGCTTTGCCGGATCGAAGTGTATCTAGTGGATCGGATCTTGAGATGTCTTTGTCATCCAATGTCACTCCTAGCCTGTTCATACCTAACTCTCGTATCACCGGGCTTGTTGGGGTTTACTCGACTGTCCAGGGTAACATTGTGGAAACGCAGACAATTTCGCCGGCTGTACTGCTGCTGTTCCTGCAGATCAATTTCTAATTTCTCAACGCGAGAGCTAAGGTCTAGATCATTTTGTGTGTTCTGATAATACATTCGAATTTTTTTTCCCAAGTTCAGAAAGCTGCGTTTTTAGAACTAGAGTTTCTTTGTTTTGACGCTTCACCTCTGTAGCAAGACCGGATAATAATGTTCGTATTGCGATTGGCAGTGCAGCTTGCAAAGTATTAGAGTTAGAGTTACAGAGATGGACGATAAGCGTGTTGCCTATTTTATGTCCATTTTGAAATATGATACCCTATCCTACTGTTGGGTTTGCTTCCAAAAGGTGTCTAGAGCAGTTTTAAAGGCATTTACGGTTTTTTAGTTGATCACATTTTCTGGTAGGTTATTCCATTCGTTCACAATTCTGTAACTGAAAATTTTGTGTGTATCCGTACTACTTACTAGTGATTCTGTTGAATATTGTGAAACTAATTTGACTACGCGCTGTTGCAGCCACTCACGGAAGGTGACCTCTTTACCGCAACCTATTTCCTACATACGATATCTTTTAACCCTTTAACAATCATATCAGCCAAAAACGGCTTCTGCAATTGTCTTGAGAAATGTCTATTTGCACACCAAGAGAAGACTGTTTTTTAGATTTTACCACTGGAATGCCTGGCTCGATATCCCAACCAGTCATTCCAGTGGCAAGCTTTCAAAAATCATCTTCTCTTGATCTGCAACTGGCCATTCTATACGAGAGAATTGAATTCTTTTAACAAATTCGAGGGTTAAAGGGTAGAATCTACAGTGTTCTTTCACAAAGGAATGCACTCTTTTAAACACACGATCGGGAGAGGCATTGTGGTGTGTACCAAAGAGCAAGTGATCAAAAATGAAGGATCGCCTTTACCAGAACACCCTGATTAATAAAGCACTGCTTGGTGTAGGCCTATATCTTCACGGACATAAATACATCTTTGAGGCTGTGGAATCTGTATCTTTGTTTACTTGTTTCTGTTAAAGGAAATTGTCGTAAATAAACTATTTGAAGAAGTAAGAAAGACTCATCATCAACAATAGAAATACTTTATCATGCACCCGATTAAAAGGAATTTATTGAAAACGCCTGCAATCCGCATATAAAACGTGTAGTTTATTCACACATTAGATAAAATACGCATTCAACGCTGAGTGCACGATAAAGCCGCAAACTTGACTGCTAGATGTAACGTCCATTCTGCTTCACAAAAATAGTTGTCTATCATTTAATGCATAAGCCTTAAATAGGAATAGGAATTTTGGCCATCTTCATAATATATTTATTTTAAGTTTGCTTTAAATTTGCATTGTTTTAGATTAAGATCAGATATTGTATTTGACTTTTTGCGAATATATTTAAGTGCAAATAATTTATCAATACATTTTCAGTCGAAATCACAGTTTAGTATGGTGGCAGTCGCTACTCAAATGCTTCTATAACGTACTGGAATGAAGTTGATGACGTTCCATTAGCCATACACCTAGGAAGCAATGACTATATACCAAGGTATCTACATAAGGAATTTCCTATCACGTTTCTTCTGATTGGTGCCATCCCATATCTTATTTTATTTTATTATCTCATCACTTCAAAGTAATATATATCACCATTATTTATGTTTATTTCGAGTCTAACAATTTCTGATACCCTATCATGTGTTGGGTATGCTAGTTTGGCCGGACTTATTCTCCCCACCCCATTTTGCCACACCCATCATTCATATGCAAATTAGCATTCTTCACAGGAAAGATCGGTGTCACTGCGAGTTGCTATCTTTTGATGTTTTTTTCAGTCCTTTGGTGCTATCAACTCTGTTTTCCATTGAATGCGCGTGCCAAGGTAACAGCTGGCTTGTTTTTTAAATATGTCATGCAATATAGATCATCATGATCTGTGTAAATATTTCTGTTATAATGTACTATGAATCAATTAGAGATTTTTACAATGATACCGAGGTATCGGTGTGTGCATTTGTGGGAAATGTTTCAGTAAAAAATTGGTGGTAATTGATCGTAAACACTGTTATACCAAGTGGCACGGTAATAATTATGCCTGTACTCAAATACATCCGCCTAATGTGTTACGCAAAACACTAGATGTGCAACAGGAGAGACAAAATGCAGATGAACATGCAATTTCGATAGCATATAATAGCTGATTGAATCCAATCGTGTATGTGCTGGCTACTACGTCAATAAGAAGTGATATTGTACATTTCGTGTGGTCTCGAAGAAAAATGTTCAGTAAACAAATATAGTGAAATAAGAGAATCAAGCGTGTACATAATGAATAATGTGGTATTTATTGAGTCGTGGTATGTCACATCGATCATCATGGTGTAGCACGGATTGCGTAGGCCAGAGGTCGAAATCGCCCGGGCTGAACTAGTCCCGTCTCAACCCCTATAGTACGGACAACTAGGCCTGCATACATAGCCCGTATACGATAGAAGCGGCAAAATTACTAAGCCTATTAAATCGTGCATTGCGCATGTGCGCTTCCAGATAGACCTCTATGCTACGTTGTAGTTACCGAGTATCGCTTGTGCATAATTGCCCGTGTTTTCTAAATCGTTTATACTGGATCTAGTTTATACCCCTACCCCGTTTATGGGCGAATCATCAAATGAATTCACAGACTAACACAAGAATTAAAATCGGACAAGAATTGATATTGTTAAACTAAAATCTCGCTAAGATGTAACATGCACACATGATGCTATAAGGTGAAGGTCGTTCGTAACGTCACAAAACAGGTGGCATCATGATTTTACCCGTCTAAATGGCCACGCATTGATTGCCGGAAAATGCTCAGTAGCGCGAGCTGATTGCTCAATGCTATATAAGGAGCCGTATCGCCGACAATTCCTCAGTCGAAACGGGGATGTAGTCCGATATGGTTAACATTGACTGAAGCGTTCCCGCATTACGCCGAGTAGCCATTGGCAATCTACACCATTGTAATCATTTAGAACCTGTAACCATGATCGGAGACCTGCGTCGTCTAGCGCCGAAGTCAAGGGCTAATCAAAGCTAATTTCCACCCCACAGGAAGCATGGCTTGGGTCAGCCTCATCTTCCGCTTGTGGTAACTCTATGATGGGGGGCATAGCATGAAGTGGGTGGGAATGGGAAGAGATCAGAGGAACAACTTTTCCATCCATTCCCTTGGACAAAACAAACACGAAATTCTTCAGATACAACTTTCCAGATCGAGTAGACCCGTGCTGAGGAGGGAGATGGCGAGTACGTATCTCGTCATCGTCGTCAGTGTTAGCCGCTTGTTCACACTCGTTCTGGCTTGGTAAAACTGGGGCTGACCTAGCACTGCAGTGCTCTGCGCTAACTGTGGGAATACTAATTTCCGTAGAAATATTTGTCTGGGTACTGGTGTGACGAGAAGCCCCCAGTCCGAGCTCTGGGGCTGGGCTGTCACTGACACAAGGTTTAAGTCGATCGAAGTGGATCGGTCATGCCATGTCTTTTGCCGCCGGTGTGCAGTGGATAAGGTTTCTCTCACTAAATCATGGGCTTGTTCTATCCTTTGCTGCAAGAGTTCGACATAGAGAGATGCTGAATTTTTCTCCCCTGGTATCCGTGGCATGGCCAGATCCAGGGGTAAGGCTAATTCACGGCCTAACATTAACCAAGCAGGGGTGTAGCCCGTGCTGGAATGTACTGAAGTGCGGTAATCCATGAGTACATACGGGAGCCATAGGTCCCAATCTCTACAATCAAGGCGTGTTTCCTTCGTTAGTATCTTCACGAGAATTCTGTTGAATCTCTCTACCATCCCGTAGTTCCGGGGGTGGTGTGGAGTTGTCCTTGTCTTGACGATATGGAATAATTTGCAGAGCTCTGATATGAGCCGGCTCTCAAAATTACTTCCTTGATCGGAGTGCAACTCATAAGGCATACCAAAGCGGCAGAACACATTGCTGGCCAAGACCTCCACTACGGTGGACGCCTCTTGGTCCGGCAGAGCAAATGTGTCTACCCACTTCGTAAAATAATCTTGTAACACGAGGATGTATTTATTTCCATCATCCGTCGTATTCAAGGGTCCGAGCACGTCGATAGCCACTCACTCCCCCGGTGCACCAACAATCTTAATTTGAGACGGTGCGATATGGTGTAGGCCAACAGCGCATTTTTGGCATGGGATACATTTGGCAACCCTTGCCTTGACATTATCGCGAATCCCGATCAAGTGGAATCTCAATTTGATATGGGCAACAGTCCTTTCCACGGCCAGATGCCCGGCATTATCATGTAGTTGGTTCAATATAAGTTCACGAATACTTTCCGGGACTACCAAACGGTTATTAATATATAGAACGTTATTTATTAATCGACATTCTTCGAACCGTTGGTAATAATATTTTGCCATGGCGGATAAAGGTGTTACCGATTCCTTAGGAGGATGTACCCCCTCCTGAATCCATGCGTATATATTCCGTGTCTGCACATCTGTTGTTTGGTGGTGTGTGATTTTCTCCAGATTCCACCCTGTGCACCTCAATTCGGGGAACTCCAGAGATGGCTGTGTTGACTGTTTCATGGTGGTGGCCTCTTCGTGTTCAGCCTCTGCACCGATTCTGCTATGGGCATCAGCATTTCCATGCAATTTGCCAGGATGGTGAACAACGTATAAGTTATAGGCCTGCAGGATTCCTGCCATCTCGCTACCTGGCCCTCCGGATTTTTAGGTTCCTGAGCCACCGTATCGAGGCATGGTCTGTACAGAGTGTAAAAGGGCACCTGTACAGAAAGTGCTTATAATACTTGACGAAATGGACAGCCGCCAATAGTTCTCGCTTGGTGGTTGCGTATCTTCTCTCCATTTTATTCAGAGTACGTGAACCATAACCCAACACCTGCTCTGTTCCGTCTTTGGTTACCTGAGATAGAACCACACCAATATCAAAAGCTGACGCATCAGTGTCTAAGATGAAATCGAGGTTTGGATTAGGGTGAGCAAGAATTGGGCGGTCGTCAAGAGTTCCTTCAACGCCCTGACGGAGCCTTAACACTCACTCGGCCACTCAAATGGTCGATCTTTCTCGGTGATCTTGTAGAGGGGTGAAGCAATCCCGCTGAAATGTCGGATGTAACGGCGATAGTACTGGCATAGGCCAAGAAAACTTCGTATCTCCGTAACTGAAGAGGGCCGAGGCCACTCTGCTACTGCCTTAGTTTTTGATGGCAGGGTAGCCACTCCATCACCAGATATGATGTGTCCCAGGAGCTCAACACTCTGTCTGAAGCAATGACTTCGGTTTGAGTTTTAAATTGGCCGTGCGGAAACGTGAAAGCATGGTGTTCAAATTTAATAAGGTTTGCTCAAACGTGGGTCCAAAGACTATTACGTCATCGATGTAACAGAGACAGATTTCCCATTGCAGGGTAGTTAATACCTGCTCAATGAGTTGTTCAAAAGTTCCGGCAGCATTGCACAACCCATATGGCATCTTGCGGAATTGGAAAAGGCCATCCCTACAAATGAATGCGGTCTTTTCCATGTCAGCCTCATCCATGGCTACTTGCCATTAACAGCTAGCTAAATCAAGAGTACAAAACCACTTGGCTCCGGACAAGGAATCCAAGACCTGATCTATCCGTGTTAACGGATAAGCATCCTTAATGCTAAGATCATTAAGGCGGCGGTAGTCAATGCAAAAGCGCAAGGTTCCGTCTTTTTTGCCGGCTAGCCCTATAGGGCTAGCCCATGGAGATGCTGAGGGTGCAATAATACCAGTTTGCAACATGTCGTTTACTTGTTGGTGTGCTTCCACTTCCTTGTGAATGGGAAGATGTCGTACCAGTTATCGTATGGGGCGATTATTGCCTGTATCGATGGAGTGTCGTACAAGATGAGTCGCTCCAAGATCCATATCTCCGGAGGAAAAACCATCGCAATATTTATGTAGTAGTTTCCGAATTTCTCGTTTTTGTGATTGCAATAATCCAATGGTGGCACGTAGATACAAATCGTGTAAATCATCAGTTATTTCGGTGTTGTGTCAGAAAGTGCAGGTGATTCCAATGAGATTATGTTCACTAAATAGCAGCAGCGTACTCCGGGTTCCAGAGTGATAGGATCTGCGGTACCATTGAACACTCTAAAAGGTATTTTCCCTTTATTAGTAGTGTCCACTAATATGCGGGGACTTGCACATTGTAAGGCGATCATATAATCAGGGTCGGGTTCCGGCATGGCGATGTGTGTGTTGCTTCCTAACTGTGGTGTGGTGGCTCATAGGATCTGCTCCTGTCCCGGCTCAACTGTGGCGGGACTTGATAATATTACCGCACACATATCGTATAATGATGATGCTGGTCCGAGAGGTATTCGTCGGCCGTGTATGTCGAGTTCCTGTTGTCTGCAGTGGATGATGGCGTCGCTGGCACTGAGGAAATCAGAGCCAAGTAGGGCATCATTATGAACAGAGGCGATGACAACTCTCTGAACGAATCGCATTTCCTCTATTTGGATAACTAAATTAACTACCCCGGCCACGGGAACATCCACTCCCGTAGCTGTCTGTAGGTAAATGTTTGTAGGCTTAAGGGGAGGCTTCTTATGAGGTGGGATGCTCTCATATAAGCGCTGTTTAAATACTGTAATAGAAGCACCGGTGTCGACGGTGGCACTGGTGGAAACGCCACTAAACAGACAGGCACATTTGCATATTGCTTTGCAATGTACCTGCGGAAGAGTTTCCAATGATGCTGTCCATGATAACAGCGTTGGAACAGCATCACTCTGTATGTATTCCGACTGTTTCCGTATTGCTTCTTGTAAGGTTATAGATGGCTGAGTGAGGAAAGGGACAGTTCGCCGTCGCCACTGGTGTGAAGATTACGGTGAAGACGGAGCTGGGGGTAGCAATGGTGGTGGTGTTGTTGCCATTTCGTATAGGCGGTATTAGTGTAGATGGCGGCGCGTACGGAATGACAGATAAGCTCTACCTATGCTAGCCACTTCCTGCAATGCTTCATAGGATGCGTTGGTGAAGCGCAAAAGAAACAGTGATGAAGCCAAGGACGTGCGTTCCTCCATCTATGTCGGTGCTTGCGAATCCATGAGGCAGAGTGAATCGTTTCTCCCGAGTCGCTACTGTCTGTGGATGCGGAAGATGCTGCTGGATGGGGTGGTGTTCTGCATACCACGAGAGGACACAGAGAATCTAGAGTCTTGGTGGTGGGACGTGGTGCTTTCAAAAATGTTGTTTCAGCGGAGATGCTACAACCTACTACTGCCATTTTACATATGAAAGAAGGCTTGTCATGTGCGGAAAAAGAAGGGGATGCCCTTGCTGTAGATGGGGGATGCGGTGTAGGCACTGACATTTGTGATGCCGTGCATTTTGGTGTCGGTGTGTAAGCTGCTTTCTGTGGATGATGGGTGGCCACTGAACGTTGTTGTGTGAAAGCCGCAGTTGAGCTGGGAGACGGATATGGGCACCGAAGTGGCTCATTGTGATTCGGTACCCTTAGGAGTTTGACTGTTTCTCTGGTTGTGGCATACTATGGTCTGGAGCAGGCATTGTAGAGGGAGGTAGGTTAGGACACCGCTCCCTCCAATGTCCTGTCTGACCGCATCCGAAACAGGTGTTCGGTGGCGGTGTGGTGCTGGTGCTGTTTGCTGTCCTAAACTGGGTGGTGGCGAGTTTGGTACTGAGTGTTGTAACTAAATTGGTTAGTGCGGAGATTTACTTGTTAATCTCTTCTATATGCTATCTCATGTTGCCGTTGTTGTTGTTGTTGTTGTTTTGCTAGTTCCCACGCCTGTGGGCCCCATTGTATCTTCCTCTATGGGGACGGCACCTTCCTCCAGGCACTTCAGTCTGACTGGAATTCTGAACATCCGGTGGTGGTGGTGTCTGTGTGATCGGTACCGATGATCTGGGGGAGCACTAGCAGGCGGGGCGATAACTGCAGCCTCTATCTCGTTGATAGGATGGAGTTGGCGTCGGTTATTCTTCTCCCGCTCCAGAAAGTTGTCAATGCGAACTGTGGTTGCCGTTAATTGGTCCAAACTCCCGTGGTCGCCGAGAAATAGTTTTTCTTTCAGGGCGGGTTAACCGCTCAATGCATCGATAAAAGTGTCGAGATGCAAATGAATCACGCCCTCCGTATTTATGCTCGGATATGCATGTGTGACTAGCCTCCTGATTCGGCTAGCTAACTCAGGAAGAGTTTCTCCTGCGCATCCTCAGAGATTTTTAAGTTGAAGACGACTGGTTTCTCCGAGGGATGTGTCACCAGATCGCTCTATCAGTGCTCGTTCCAACTGTGTGTAGGTGGGTGTGTAATCAGTTCCCAGATCCGCAAGAACTTGGAGGGCTTTTCCAGAAAGTTTAGCAGCGAGATATTCACCCATTTGACGATCGTCCCAGCGGTTAGTCTGACTTATGATTTCGAACTGTATCTTATAATTGGTTCAGTCATTCTCCCCACTAAACTCGGGAGGTAGGACGACTCGGCCAATAATGCCACGGTGATCCCCTTGAGTACAGCATTTCACTAGAAGGGGGTGGTGCAGGAGGTTGTCTGTGTTGTGGATTATCACCCAGCCATACAGTTTCCGTAGATGACATGGGTGAACGATAGTAGTCTGAAGGGCTGTAAATATGCCCATGAACAGGTCTTTGTCGGAGTCGTCCATGATTCGGCCCTGTTGGCGTTGGCCTGTCGTGGACGTCCGATATGGTTCTGAACTCCGTTCCCGCCTGGGAGGCATCTCGAAAGGTGCCATTGCTAACACACGAAAACAGGTTATAGTGCGGAGTTGTTGATTCCGCTGAATTTCTGGTATAGTCGGTGAGCATGTGCGCCGATAATCCGCCGTAGGAGGCTACCTCTTGATCGAGGGAGTCATCGCTGAATGGAAATGGTATTGAACTGAGCTCACTATATGGTGTGGGCGTGAATTCGCTGTGTGTTACTATTGATTTTCTTCGGGCCCCACATCGGGTGCCACTGACACCGACTCGTAGGTCCGCAGAGGTATCCCCGCAAAGGAGGCTCCCATATACGAGACTTAACTATTTAACTTAATGTAAGTTATTATACCTCTAAGCTGAAAGGAAGAAGGCTATCCCAGACGAAAGGTGATGTGACTCATGCGGGCACTATTCCTAGTGCTAGTTTAGGTGAGGAGTATTATCCTGGCGTGGACCGTCGTCGCTGAATTCTTGCGAGAGGCAAGTGCATTGTGTTGGCCTCTGTCTCAGGAAGGTAGAGTAAATTAAAGGAAGGTAGAGGAAGGTAAATTGCTAACCCTGTGCGTACTGTTTTATGAGAAGACAGGACAGGGGATTCCCGATCGACTCCCTTGTTACCGTCTTATGTGATTCTTGGTATGCTCAATTAGTAGTTGCCGCTTTATTTCTGCAGGCCTTCTGCTTTGCTTAATTTCATTTAGTTGTTTTCAGACCAAGAATTATTTTAGGCCGCAACTGGCTGATATCTACGTAACTATTCATCATCATCATCATCATTGTCTCAGGACATAAGCTGTTGGCTTTTTATTGTCCCTGCAGTACTACGTTATAAATTAATGCAAATGCTTAAACAGAGGAGTGGTATAGTCAGTAATTATATGTTCCTGTCTATGCAATTCACAAATTTGTACAAATTCCACTGGCACGGATTCCGCAAACAGTCATTTAATTTAGACTTCATTTAGCTACTATGTACAATTTGTGGAGACATCTGTACCCATATACACATTATACCCACATGCGTACGTACATACATACCCACATATATTCTTATATATACATACATACATGCATATACTTACATACATATACATATACATACATATACACATAACACATACAGGTACACATATACAACACATATACATATATTCATACATACACACACCTATACATATACATACATACATAATCACATACGTTCAACATAAACATACATATTGGTAATAGGTAAGACTATTCTGGGGTACTCGGCGTCTAACGCTGAAGGCGTAACTAAAGAATACAAAATGCCATTCTTGACCATATACTCCTCCGGGGTGTTTTTGAACAACTCCGGGTATTCCTTGGTCTGCTCGGCACACAATTCGTCATATGGTATGTCGAATGCTTCCAGAGGGACGTGAGGTAACACTCCCTCATCGACGTCTGGTATTACAAGTCACCCGTATCTAGGGTCGCGACTTCCACCGGACGACGTAACCTGGACAACATGTCCGCTCGAATATTCTTCGAGCGTTGGATGTATTCAATCTTACATCCGTACTCGGCAATCAGTACCACCCAGCGCTGCACCTTCGTGTATTTAACTTCGCCCACAAACAAACTCTTTAGGGGTTTGTGGTCGGTATACACGGTAAACTGCGCGCCAAATAGATACGGTCTCAGCTTCTTTAGTGCATATATTACCGCATAAGCTTCCTTTTCTATCAAACACACGTGTCATGC
>CM067365.1:9789891-10013816 GCA_034401795.1 Chaetoderma sp. LZ-2023a
CGTAGATTTGCTTGTTAATCTCTTCTATACACTCTCTCATGTTGCCGTTGTTGCTGTTGTTGTTTCGTTAGTTCCCGCACCTGGGGGCGGCGTTGTATCTTCCTCTATGGGCACGGCCCCTTCCTCCAGGCACTTGAGTCTGACTGGAATTCTGAACATCCGGTGGTGGTGGTGTCTGTGTGGTCGGTGCCGATGATCTGTGGGGAGCACTATCGGGCGGGGTGATAGCTGCACCCTCTATCTCGTTGATAGGATGGAGTTGGCGTCGGTTATTCTTCTCCCACTCCAGAAAGTTCTCAATGCGAACTGTGCCGTTAATTGGTTTTTCTTTCATGGCGGGTTCACCGCTCAATGCATCGATAAAAGTGTTGAGATGCAAATGAATCACGCCCTCCATATTGGTGCTCGGATATGCATGGGTGACTAGCCTCCTGATTCAGCTAGCTAACTCAGGAAGCGTTTCTCCCATGCATCGTTGGAGATTTTTAAGTTGAAGACGAATGGTTTCTCCGAGGGCTGTGTCGCCAAATCGGTCCATCAGTGCTCATTCTAACTGTGTGTAGGTGGGTGTGCAATCAGTTCCCAGATCCGCAAGAACTTGGAGGGCTTTTCCAGAAAGATTTGCGGCGAGATATTCACCCATTTGACGATCGTCCCAGCGGTTAGTCTGACTTATGATTTCGAACTGTATCTTATAATTGGTTCAGTCATTCTCCCCACTAAACTCGGGAGGGAGGATGACTCGGCCAAGACCACGGGAAGAATGCGGTGGCTGAAATCCGTGTGGTGCGGGTATCTGGGAAGTTGATGAATATATTGAGGTTGGTCATGGTGCAGGTGGCAGTGCTGTTGGTGTTTTCCGTCGATGCCGATGCCAAGGAGCCATGACACGCGTACTCCAATTTAATGAGTCTGCCCCCCATTTGTAGAGCCATAGACCGGCATGCGTGAGGACTATCGTTCCTCATATGCTTGTGGTGCAGTCGGCTGATGGTCATCATGTGTTGCATGACTGATATACTGGCGAAATGGTGGTGCCGATTCCTCCGGATAATGCTGTGGAGATCCCCTTGAGTACAGCATTTCGCTAGAAGGGGTGGTGCGGGAGGTTGTCTGTGTTGTGGATTATCACCCGGCCATACAGTTTCCGTAGATGACATGGGTGAACGATAGTAGTCTGAAGGGCTGTAGATATGCTCGTGAACGGGTCTTTGTCGGAGTCCTCCACGATTCGGCCCTGTTGGTGTTGGCCTGTCGTGGACGTCCGATATGGTTCTGAACTCCGTTCCCGCCTGTGAGGCATCTCGAAAGGTGCCATCGCTAACATGCGAAAACAGATTATAGTGCGGTGTTGTTGATTCCGCTGAATTTCTGGCATAGTCGGTGAGCATGTGTGCTGAGAATCCGTCGTAGGAGGCTACCTCTTGATCGAGAGTCGTCGCTGAATGGAGATGGGGTGGGCGTGAATTCGCTGTGTGTTACTATTGATGTTCTTCGGGCCCCACATCGGGTGCCACTGACACCGACTCGTAGGTCCGCAGAGGTATCCCCGCAAAGGAGGCTCCCATATACGAGACTTAACTATTTAACTTAATGTAAGTTATTATACCTCTAAGCTGAAAGGAAGAAGGCTATCCCAGACGAAAGGTGATGTGACTCATGCGGGCACTATTCCTAGTGCTAGTTTAGGTGAGGAGTATTATCCTGGCGTGGACCGTCGTCGCTGAATTCTTGCGAGAGGCAAGTGCATTGTGTTGGCCTCTGTCTCAGGAAGGTAGAGTAAATTAAAGGAAGGTAGAGGAAGGTAAATTGCTAACCCTGTGCGTACTGTTTTATGAGAAGACAGGACAGGGGATTCCCGATCGACTCCCTTGTTACCGTCTTATGTGATTCTTGGTATGCTCAATTAGTAGTTGCCGCTTTATTTCTGCAGGCCTTCTGCTTTGCTTAATTTCATTTAGTTGTTTTCAGACCAAGAATTATTTTAGGCCGCAACTGGCTGATATCTACGTAACTATTCATCATCATCATCATCATTGTCTCAGGACATAAGCTGTTGGCTTTTTATTGTCCCTGCAGTACTACGTTATAAATTAATGCAAATGCTTAAACAGAGGAGTGGTATAGTCAGTAATTATATGTTCCTGTCTATGCAATTCACAAATTTGTACAAATTCCACTGGCACGGATTCCGCAAACAGTCATTTAATTTAGACTTCATTTAGCTACTATGTACAATTTGTGGAGACATCTGTACCCATATACACATTATACCCACATGCGTACGTACATACATACCCACATATATTCTTATATATACATACATACATGCATATACTTACATACATATACATATACATACATATACACATAACACATACAGGTACACATATACAACACATATACATATATTCATACATACACACACCTATACATATACATACATACATAATCACATACGTTCAACATAAACATACATATTGGTAATAGGTAAGACTATTCTGGGGTACTCGGCGTCTAACGCTGAAGGCGTAACTAAAGAATACAAAATGCCATTCTTGACCATATACTCCTCCGGGGTGTTTTTGAACAACTCCGGGTATTCCTTGGTCTGCTCGGCACACAATTCGTCATATGGTATGTCGAATGCTTCCAGAGGGACGTGAGGTAACACTCCCTCATCGACGTCTGGTATTACAAGTCACCCGTATCTAGGGTCGCGACTTCCACCGGACGACGTAACCTGGACAACATGTCCGCTCGAATATTCTTCGAGCGTTGGATGTATTCAATCTTACATCCGTACTCGGCAATCAGTACCACCCAGCGCTGCACCTTCGTGTATTTAACTTCGCCCACAAACAAACTCTTTAGGGGTTTGTGGTCGGTATACACGGTAAACTGCGCGCCAAATAGATACGGTCTCAGCTTCTTTAGTGCATATATTACCGCATAAGCTTCCTTTTCTATCACAGGCCAATTCAACTGACTGTCTTTAAGAGTAGAGCTAACATACTGAATCACCCGCTCAATACCCTTGTCATCTACCTGTACCAGTATCGCACCTATCGCATAGCTAGATGCATCAGTATACAATCTATACGGAGCATTCAAATTCGGATAGGTGAGAACCGTCTCACTGCACAGCAAGTTTTGTAATTTCTTAAACGCTTGCCGCTCCTCCTTACCCCATTCAAAACGTTTATATTTCTTAGTCAATTCTATCAAAGGCTTAGCAATTTCGGCATAGCCTTGCACACAAGAGCGGTAATAACCCGTAGCGCCCAGGAAACTTCTCACCTCTCCCACGTCACGGGGTGGTGACATTTCCGTTATGACCTTGACCTTTTGTACCTGAGGAGCTACTCCTTGTGCAGAAATGTGATACCCTAACAAGTCCACAGACTTACGGGCAAATTCGCATTTCTTTTTCTTAACCTGTAAATTGTATTCTCGAATCCTACGCATAACCTTACGCAAATGCTGTGCATGCTCAGCCGGATTTCTCGAATATACGACTATATCATCGACGAAAACATGCAGATATTTTCCCACGAATTCTCGGAAAATATCGTTCATTGCCCTCTGAAATACGGCACCTGAGTTCGCAAAACCGAACGGCATCCGAATAAAGTCGAACAAGCCTTCACTACAAACGAACGCTGTTTTCTCTATGTCTTGGCTGTCCATTGGTATCTTATGACGCCCGCTGCCAGCATTTCAGCCACTTGAATCTTCACTATATACTGCTTGGCCAACGGTAGACGGTAGGCTTTTTGCCTTATAGGATAAGCATCTCCAGTTGGTACCGTACACCTCACTTTGGGGACCAGTCCTAACGTGTTTGGACGAGCCGTATCAAAGATATCGGCAAAGTCCACCATGACTTGGTCGATATCTTTATATCCGGTCGTTTCTTTACAACTAGCATAGACATAATTCGTCTGTTCCCTATGTGGATATTCAAAGGGATATACCTGGCCAAACCATACTACTATTTTGGCCTGATAGTCAATCTTTGCATTTCCCAGGTGCAAAGCATCTGCTCCAAGTAAACATTCATGCCTCATTCTGGCCACAATCGTACTAGGGATGGGTCGGGCGTTCTCGAATTTTACTTGTGTTTCCCCCAACAACTTTATTGGGGAACCATTTACAGCTAAGAGTGTTCTTGCTCTTTTCAATGGCCTAGCATTCAACATGCTACGCCATATATCCTTACGAATCAAGGATGTGCTAGCACCAGTATCCACTAAGGCATGCAGGTACTTACCCTGATCCAATGGACCGTCTTTATCCATTTTTAGACGGATTAAGAACCACTCGGTCGGTGATCTCACCAACGGCTCTCTCCGTCGTCGTTTCCCGGGCTCCTTCGTCCATTGACGACTTCGGCGTAGCTGTTCCGGCGGGAGGATGAATTGTGTCCGACACTGTATGAATAATGGCCAATTTCATTCGTCCCCTCCCCAGTCAAGATAAAGCCATCTCTGTCTTCAGATTCGTCATTTTTCTTCAAACGATTGTTCAAGTCTTTCCTGACGTTCCTGGAACAGTCGCGCGGCATGATGTTCTTTTCCTGCTGTCGTCGGTCGACTAAGTCAATGTCCATATCGTCAGTGCGGGGACGTTTGATCACCCTGCGGTCGTTTGGACCCTTTTGTTGGGTCCCGGCAGGACCATTCTGCAGCGCATATCCATGCTGTGGGCAGTCTCTCACATAGTGGCCATCTTTGACACACCCAAAACACTTCACTGTTACGGTGGAAGTCATCTGCTGGCTCCTGTACACCCCAAAACAATTCTGGGCTGTGTGCCCTTCCCTCCCGCACTGGGAACAGGTTATGGGTGGCGCGCGTCGCGGTTGTCGGGATCGCTGGGCAGGCTGTCTGCTGACTTCTTCCCGTGGCTGTACCGCTTGACGGCAGTCACTCTTGTAATGACCGACCCGGCCACAATTATAGCAGGTGATGTACTGCTCTCGTCCCCCCATCCTGACTGGTCGGGGCGAGGGTGGGGCGCGTTGCTTTGCCTGCGGGTCTGTCTTCTTCGTGTTATGGGCGGCCCCGGTCACCGGCTTCTGTCGCTGTAGCTGCATGTCCATAACCAAGCCACAGAGTTTCTCGATCATTTTGCTCTGTCGAGCAGTCTGTCTTTCCAACGTCTTGACGACCATCCATATTTCCCGTCCCTCTGCCGACTCTAACATATCTACCTTCAATCTTTCCTCTCGATTATGATCACTATCGATCTTCATCGCTTGCAGTAAGTAGTCACTCACTGCCTCTTCTTCAGCTATTTCAATAGCTCGGTTCAAGGTGGTCGTATGCTTCCAGATGATTCGTTTGCTTAGGCTATGATCAGCCAATGCCCTCAGGTAGATTCCCAGTACGGTACATCGATTGTCGTCGTTCTCCTGTGGGTAGGCCCGGCTGCTCAGTTCTTTGTACCTTCGGTTGAAGGTAATAATGGTTTCATTGCGCCTCTGCGGAACCCCCTCAAGGTCATATTTAATGCACTCTCCCTCGTTGGCTGACACGAAGTTCAAGGTCACGTACTCCCTAAACTCCTCAAACGTAACGTCCTCCCGGGTCTTCCCTACCAAGAAACCATCCAGGGCTCGGGCTAATGGTCCCCCGTGCTGCCCTGACTATCACATAGGCAGGTATCCCGGCCAGTCGCCCCTCGTTGGCGACACAGGCGCGTTTCATCTCGTCCAAGAACGTCCTTACCTCCTCCGGTACTACCCCATCACAGGGTTGGATGCGGGATACCGTGTCTCTGACTTCTTCGCGGTACACACGGTCGGTCTCCCGACGATTGCTGCTTTCAACAATGGCCCCCGCCATAGCCGCACCCATCGTTTGCATGGCCGCCACTGTCTCAGGGCGTAGTTGTCGTTCCCCGGTGGGTAGTAGTTGTGGGTTGGTCGGTGGGCCTCTTCGCGTCGCCATTGCTCTTATTGGTATTCTAATGTTACGCTGATCCTAGCTAGCCTTGGCCATTCTGGGCTGCCTCCAGAAAAACTTTTATTCTGTCGGCTAAATCGTTCAGTAATAGCGTAGCTGGTCTCCCCTCGTTTGCTTGGGCCATACGCTATGTACTCACTGCGTTTTGGTTTTGTTCTGGATCCTGGCAGGCTCGCCAATGAAAATTTCGGATTCTATATCTTTCGATTCTGTTTTTCGCTACTATCTCCGGCAAGACTATGATGTTGCGGTTGCTGTGACAACCGATCTTTCCAAAGAGGAAGTAGCGTGATTACCAGCTCGCCTCGTCAGAAGATGATTATGACGATATTTGTACTTGGTAATCTGGGCCTGATCTGATTACAGAAGATGTCGGTAAGCTACGGTGGTTTCCCATAGGTGCCAGAGTAAACACTATTTAAAACACGAACTCGTGCCTTGAGGTAAAGTATCAAGGTGATAGCTTTATTCTCCTAATTCTAACTATGTACTTTTAAGTGAAAGTGACTTATACTGTCACAACAGAATTTTTAAAAACAAACTTATTTATTTGATTCAGTATTCTATGTAGTTAATTAGAAATACGATTACTGGTTCTTTACTTAAATAATGTTATGTTTCGCGACTAGCTAAACAATTTCTCCGAATACTGTTCTTGGCTACTTAAAACCATTCATCAAGAACTTATTTGAATTTCGACAAAATCAGTTCCACAGAACCATATGGATTTGAGGCTAGGTTTACTTCAACGCACTGTTGTTCGGACTTGTCCCCTTTTTTATCTATCTTGGTTTTCGTTCTCCCATTTTAGAATTCCGGATGGCTTCTTCGTCCGGACGATGACCTGTCTAGCATGACGGATGCTTGTTCATACCCAGGCTTGCTGGCGGACCGGCACGCCTCTTGACTCATATGCTTTTTGATAGTAATTTCTGATTTGTGTAGGCGACAGTCGGCCCTTGTAGAATGCTATACAATCGACCACTTGTAGAATGCTAGAGTTATCGGCACTCAAGTTACCATTTCTCTTATTCTACAGAACACCATGTAACTAACTACGTCCGTTTGTCATATCTAACCCCTTGGTTGACTCCTGCCTGGCGCCCCAGCCTGGCGCCAGCCATTATCCAGCACAAGTATCCCTTTGCGCTCGGTTTAGATTCAGTTTCGATTTCAGTTTCGACAAAATTACCACCCACAAACTTGATACTGATGGATATTGTTTCGACAATCATTGTTAATCTTTTCTCAATATCTTATTCTGACGAACGTTTTCTGTCAACTTTTCGTCTGCTTTTCTAATCTACTTGGCGCCAGACGCCACTACGTCCTCGTCCGGCCCCTTGCTTATTAGGCGTGCACCTACATTTTACAAGGGTGCCATGACGTAGTGACCATGTGGCCCATCTGATTCACCAACATCTGGTGTCGTATCTGGTGTCGTGGGTCGCCTCTATAGAAATATAGAAACTCGGTCACATTATCACGGTCCTATGGTAAGTCGGTCGTCGCCACGTTACTACGTCATTCTATGAGTCATTCAGTCTGTGCTACATACACTCTGTCCGTACCACCCTACCGACGCTCTTGCTTGAATATTTAGAAAACTATTGGTCGTAACTTCTGCTGAATACTATAAAAGGTTATGCCGCCGCTGCAGCAATAACTTTCATCTTTCAACCACCGACGGACTCCATCAGCCACTGCCCTAAGTCTTAGTCTATTCTATTCCAATTTCACTTATTGTTTCAGCTACATTTTCGTGTTTTGCGTCGACTTGATGTACACACTAGATCGCGCTATTACATTTTCGCTCATTGTGTTATCCGTTCCTTATCTCGCCTGGTATTCAAATATAGTAATTCACTGGGGTCTTAGACTGCAAATATAAGATGTCCCCGGGGTCATGACCCACCAGAAGACAATCCCATATCTACAATATGGACTGGCGTGGATACCACACCAAGTCAACACTATTACAATGCAATTGAGACTGGGATTAACTCCTAGTATAATTAAATCATGGGACGGCGCGGATGCGACACCAAGTCCACTGATCAACATTAAAAACTTGTGTACATACATACATACACACATACATATATATATATATATATATATATATATATATATATATATATATATATATATATATATATATATATATATATATATATATATATATATATATATATATATATATATATCATACATATACACATATATACACATATAGTCATATACACATAACAACTAATAACCCAGTAGGTGCATGACTGTCGGTGGGACAAGCACTCGATACCGAAGCCACACACCTATGGATTGGCGCAGTTACCCCACCATGTCAACACTATTACAATGCATCTGGGATTGGGATTTGGCCCTATATTAATTAATGCATGGGACGGCGCGGATAACACACCAAGTCCACTGACCAAACTCAAACTATTTTCCTATGTACTGTACATGTTAATTTTATACAGTGGCAGTTACCCCCTACCACTCTGGCATCCGTAATCCAACTTATACTGTTGGAATAGCCAAAAAATAGCAAATAATAGCAAAGAACCGGTGTACAGTCTTCAACAACACCAGTTGAAGATGTTACTGTCTGCGACAGCACCGTTACCCCCCCCCCCACCCCCGAGTTTGCTGAAGAGTAAACACCGGTCCATCTTTTAATTTAGTTTGAAGATTGAAAACTTTGACCCCCGGGGTGGCAAGGGTTAACAGTGAGCACTTTTGTACATCTTTGCGTATGTGGTATTCTCCCATGGGGTTATCTTCTTACAATACCTACATGTTACATAATGTTCTAGACGTGTAAGAACACGTATGCATGCCTGTAAAATGGCATGGCATGGCACGGATGCCACACCAAATCCAATGACAAACATCAAACCAACGATTAATATGTACGTGTCCTATCTACTAATATTAATAAATTGCTATATTCCTTATTTAAATTCAGTATTATATGATTTGTACATATGGCAGTCTGGCGCAGATTCCACACCTAGAGCCAATGCAACCTTATCTTGTAAATGTATGTGATACATGTGTCTTAGGTTAATCAAAGTTGTACTTAATTCCGCACAGATGTGTGTCTAGTTTTGATTTGAAATCGGAGATGTTTTTGCTTCAACAACGTGTTCTGGTAGTGCATTCCACTGTGGCACAATCCTTTTGGTGAAGAAGAATTTCCGTATGTTCTTGCTACAGTGGTCTACTCTTATTCTGTAATTGTGTCCCCTTGTTATGTTGGAGCTAGGTTCTCTAAAGAAAATGGATTGGTCTAGGTTGTACATATTGTTCTTCAGGTATACTTCGATTAAGTCCCCACGAGTTCTCCCGTATTTAAGAGAAAATAACCCTAGTTCTCATAGTCTGTCCTCGTACTGCAGACCTTTCATTGTAGGAATTAGTTGGGTAGCTCGGTGCTGTACTGCTTCTATAGCTCTTGACTGTCTCATGAGGTGTGGTGACCAGACCGAGTTACAATTTTCTACAATGGGCCTCACTAATGTCTTGTATAGAAGAAGAAATGTGGTCTTGTCCATGCGGCTGAAGGTTCTTTTCATGATTCCTAATATACAGTTAGCTTTTGTTGTGATGGTGTTAATATGAGTGTCGAAAGTAAGTTTGTCATCGATATAGATGCCTAGATCCTTTTCACAGTATGTAGGGGTTATAGGCGAGTGCGTTTCAGTATCTGTCATAATGTATTGGATATCAGGATTGTTGTTTCCTAACTGCAGAACGTGTATTTTGGCTGAATTAAATCTCAACTGCCAATCCAATGACCATTTGCATGCCCTGTCAACATTTCTCTGGATATCAGATTTTTCCGGATTACCAATCAGTTTAGTATCGTCTGCAAATATTTTGCAAATACATTCTATATTATCAGGTATATCAGCCGGCCCGAGTACACTACCTTGTGGCACTCCACTTGTGACATTCTTGTATTCTGACTTTGAGGTGTTTACTTGTACTCATTGTTGTCTATTTGTTAGGAAGCTTTAAATCCACTTGGCTAGTTTCTCACTAATTCCGTAGGCTCGTATTTTTTTCAGTAGTCTTGCATGTGGTACCGTGTCAAATGCTTTTCTGAAGTCTAAATAAATTACGTCAATTGGCTCACTTGTGTCTAAGAGTTGAGTTACTACTTCAAGGTATTCTAGCAGCTGTGTTTTACAAGATCTTTTTTACCTAAATCCATGCTGACAATCAGTTATGAGATGGCTTTGTTCTAAATGATCCATGATACTGTCTCGTACATATGATTCGAGTACTTTACATAAAATGCGTGTTAGACTGACAGGTCTGTAATTACCCGGATCACATTTGGGTCCTTTCTTGTAGATACATGTTACATCAGCAGATTTCCATATATCCGGAACTACCCCTTCTTCTAGTGATTTATTGAATAGTATGCTCACTGGAATACTCAATTCTTTGGCCATCTCTGACAGGATTCTTGGGTGTATGCCATCTGGTCCTTTACTTTTTCCCACTATCAATTGTTGGAGTTTCTTTTCCACTGACATAGGTGTAATCATAATATCAGCGAAGAATATCCCATCATTTCTTGATTGAAATTCTGGGATTATATCCAGTTCCTCTTTTGTAAAAACACTTGAGAGAAAGTCATTGAGTATACATTCTCATTACTTTCTGGGCATTTTAGATTTCCGATAGTTTCCTTTATTGTTGACTTACTCTTTACATAGTTCCAGAAAGCTTTCGGGTTTGTGATACTTACAGTAGCTATTTTCTTTTCAAATTGATGCCTGGTTTCTCTAATCTGTGCTGTAGCTGTATTTCTTGCCTGTTGGTATTTCATGTAATCCCTGTTATCTTTTGTGGTTTTGTATTTCCTATACGCTTTACGCTTTTCTCTAACTGTGTCATGAACATGTTTGTTGTTCCATATGTTTTTCTTCATCCTGGGTTTAGCACAAGGTTTTGACATTGGAATGTTTTGAGATATTATGTCAGATAATTTCTGATACAGGAACTTAGCAGCATCTTCTGTCTTAAGGTCGATCATTATGCTCCAGTCAATTTGGCTAAGGGCTTGTCTCATGTTGACATAGTTTCCTTTATTGAGCAGAAGCCATGGGGTTTCCGGTGTTTCACTATTGCTGGTGAGCTCTGGGTTTAAGATGATTTTTAGCATTTTGTGGTGGCTTTTGCTAAGTGGTGCTTCATGTGAGATACCAGTGACTGTAGCAGGGATATTTGTAATTACCAAGTCTAATGTGTTTGCTTTTCTGATTTCCCCTATGATGGGTTGGGCTGGTTACTAACTGCATCAGGAAGTTATCTTGCAATGTATTTATAAAGCCTTCACTTGTTTGGTCAGCTGCTGTTCCTGTTGTCCAGTCAATGCTAGGCATGTTAAAATCCCCTGTTATTAGGACATGTGTTGCAATTATACTGTCTATGTTGTTGATTAGTGTGGTTACGATATATACACCCTACTAGCACCTTAGCATTACTATCATTCATCCAACTACACCAAATTGATTCATTGAAGCCTGCTTTGTTTCGTGAATCGCAGGCCTGAGCCTTACGAGAATTTAAAGAGTAATTGGCTACCCCTCTATGGGGGTTTTCATTCATAAACAAGTCATAGTCTTTCAGTTGTAATTCACTATTTCTGATGGGTGCCCGTAAATTTTTTGGTATCACTTCTGTAATACATATTATTGCTGGATGATCGGCCTCTACGAGGCTTTCTAATTCGTGGAACTTATTGAGTAGACTATCACTATTAGTATACATACATAATGGTGTACATGTTAAGGAAGGGGGGTTATTTACAAGTCTTGCTAGCGGCTTGCGCTTTAGTCAGTAGCTTGGTGCCCTTCTGTTGGGGTCAAGTTTAATTATTTTCCCATTTCGGACGATAAATATGTCATTAGGGCTTGCCTCACGCTGTTCATTCAATTGTTTCCTCAAGATGTTGTACTGTTCCCTTTCTTGTTGCATCCTGTCCGGGTTTATGTAGATTCTGTTTTCTGCATGTACATCTTTCTTGCTTTTATTATACTTAGTGGCATTGCTGAGAACTGTGTCCCTTGTGTCTTCTGATTTTAATTCGATTTTAATCGGTCGCAGTCTGCCATTCCTTTTCCCTAGTCCATGAAATGTTTTTAATTTGCTTCTGTCAATTTGGGTCATATCCTCTAATGTTTCTTCTATTTTAGTTTTGTCATCCATTCTCCTCGCCTCATCACTGTCTTTTGTGCTTTCTTCAATATTAATAATAATTGCATTTTTTTCCCTTTTATGCCGTTCCATCATTTCCTCAAATCGCTCATTTACTTTCATTTCTACTGTCCTTTCTATTTTCTCATCTATTTGTTTGAGTTGTTCATCTCTAATTGTGATCTGTTTTTCCATTATTGATAAGATTTGATATATTTTCTTTTCCAAATTTGAGAATCTGTCGTCACCTTGCCTTGTGTCTTGAGCAGTGCCATCTCTACAGAGTGTGCAATTCCATACCAAACCTAGGGGTTTCTTTTGCAGAACTTTGTAGTCAGTGTTTGTAATCTCCTGGCACTTGGTGTGATACCACCTATCGCAGCTGTCGCATTGCAAAGCTGTGTCATTTTTCTGACTTCATGCTCACATATACTACATGGGTGTTCTTCTCCTGCAGATAGCCTCATATTGTTACTCTCTGAACTTGTCGTTTCTTTCCGTGTGGATCCCATTGCTAATTGGTTTAATTTTGGATGCTGTGTCCCGTTTGTTGATTAGTCAATATTTGATAGATAAAATTGTAATTGAAATAGGTGTAGATGTGTATACCTGTATTTGGTCCAGATTACAATAGAACTGACATGGGTGCCATACCTTGTTCAACTGACCAAATGTACTGTGACTGAATACAATTACTTTTACAGACGCGGATACCACACGCGTGACCCAACCAACTACTTATGTAGTGTACTGAATGCTACTAATTATCTTGTGGATGACTTCAACCTAAGAATAGTAGATTATTCTTGCAGTCCTAGTTTAAAGGAACTGTTATATAGTTTTCGTAACCGTTTAAATGTAATTGTAGCAATTGTTACCTGAGTGTGCTGGTTCTTTACGTAGATTTACAGAATAGTCAATATGTCATCTTCATTTACAGTAATTTCAATGATATCTTCATCCCTTGTACTGGCATAACATTCTTTGTGCGTGTCCTTTATAAGATAGGTGAGCCACGCTAAGCTTAATTCATGAACTGCATGAACACCATCCTTTAGTAGGTTTAAATTGCTGGAGTACCGGATTTTTTAATTTTTTCCCTTCCTTAGACATGGCTGTCACGGAGAACAGATGCCCTAAGACATCAATGCTGGAGACAGCGCTCATACATGTTATGTAGCAAGATCTCCGAACTGGATAAGAATCTGGACATCCCACCCCGCAACCACATAAAACATTACAAGACATGGGCTACATTTCATGAAAGCATTATTAGACCATTTCTCTATCATTATGGTGGGGGTAAGAGAGACGAATACCCACCATAAATGTCCTTCCCACAAGGGGGTGGCAGATCTAAATATTTTGCCCAGACATTTTAACGGAATTCAGTGGGGGTACGTATCTCGCCTGACACCTGGTCCTATGGAACTAACCGTTTTACTGTCATTAGGTTTATATACAAGTTGCCAGTTTTGCACTGCGGTGCTGGAGGATCGGCAGTAAATAAAATAATAATTGATACATGTGTTCGCAGTGCTTTCCTACATTGGCTTAAAGTGCTAACTACTAAGTATCCAAAGATACCACTTGTACCCTTTGGCCTTCCCGGTGTGGTTCCCTGTCCCCACCATGCTGGACGGACGCACAGTTCCCCACACAGGATGCAGCCTAGGCTGGGTATCTCTCCGTATATTCCTGAGACAAAGACCTGCCCAAGTTATGGGACCATACTCCGGGACAGAGTCCAGATGCACACTGACGACTCCCGAGCCGAGCGAACACAGTACTGGGCGCCAATAGGGTCATCTTGGCAAGGGGTCATAGACCCGCATAGATCATACCACGGAGGTGATCTCCGCTAGATACCCCGCAGCTAAGGCCCTCGCGTAGATCGTACTTTGACATCATTTTAGCTGAGAGGCCCTGCGCAGATCATACTTAGACAGATCATCCAACCCATGGGTACCTGGCCGCCAGACTGCTCCACCCGTCCGGCAAGTGACAGATTACACCGTCTCACACATATACCCTCCTGCTTCCCAATGAATCACTTTTCATGACCTCTGATCACAGGAGGCATGACTCGCAATACGAATGCGTGCCATGGCCTGACTGTACATTGAGCCATCTTGACCACTCATAACCAGAAACGGGTTGATAAAGTGACATGATCAAGATGACCGGCCAGGGACCCAGTCGATAGCGATCACCATCTGAGCTCATGCTCATGATCTGATCCATACCTATCTGCCAACAGAATACGAACTTTGACCGTTTTCTCCGGTCTTACCTGCAGGACATCTCCTTAGCCTTATTGCAGAGATTTGTGCCCTGGTTGTGGCCTGTCATCCATGTACCACGCATTGTCCACTTACTATTACCAAGTTCAGCAGCCCGAACAATGTGCCGACTAGACGGTACCACAGTAGGATGTTAATTTATCCTTCATTAGACACGGAGGCCTACAGTATCTCCCCAGACCCTCGCGGTCCCACTGCCGCCTGTTTCACACGAACCTTTGAGGAGCTTATCCCTCTTTGTCATGAGAATGTGTGTGACACCGCACCCTGGCCATTACCGCTCGGAAACCCCAATAGTCGGATCAGCCCAGGGTGCGGATGGGTACATCCAAACAATTAAGAGGCCACAAGGCTGAGTGGAACACGAAGAGAGACAAAATCTTACTTATGAGTCTTACCGGAGTGCGGGGCTAGATTATCGCACTACCGGAAGAGAAGAATATATTACACAGTATGTAATGAAGAAAGTGTCTGTAATCATTTTGAACCTACCCTATTGAGCTGAATAGAAAAGGTTTTAGTCGGTAGCATGCCAGGCTAAATAATACAGCTGCGATTGAAATACCACTTTTAGGCGTGGCCGGCAGATCCGGCGGGTCATCCATCAAAGAACATCCTGCCTCTACATCTATAGACTCACATATTCAGGCCATAAAGGCCTCACCGCAAATTTGTGTTCCAAAGGAGGTGTTGATATTCGTGAGC
This sequence comes from Chaetoderma sp. LZ-2023a, assembly GCA_034401795.1. Taxonomy (NCBI): domain Eukaryota; kingdom Metazoa; phylum Mollusca; class Caudofoveata; order Chaetodermatida; family Chaetodermatidae; genus Chaetoderma; species Chaetoderma sp. LZ-2023a. Next base: position 9,805,085 of record CM067365.1, read on the forward strand.
AATTATCAGAAGTTCCAAATTACTCCCGTAAATGGGGAGTTACAAAATTGTTTTAGTGCGGTGGGTTGGAGAACTGCACACTACGGGATAAAAACTCGACACATAGCGAAGGAAAACGTGTATTGTCTGTTGCGCTTGTTAGTAGCTGATACAGATCCAACCTGTTCGGCCCCTTTTATGCTCCTCGTGACGTCACAGGCGCAGGCTTCAACCAATCATTGTTCGAGCAACAGCCAATCAGCACGTAGCTAATAATAGCGCAGCCGAATGTTCTAGAACATTAGAAGTTTTGCGCCCACGTGGTTATGACGTCACGGCAATATTTTGAAGATAATCATGAAGAGTTTTCCCTGGATAACTCAGCCATTTCTCAACCGATTTTGAAATGGTTTACAGATTTGAAAAGCCCATAGAAGTCTGCTCTTGATTAAGGCAATCAATAAGGATTACAGGGTACCACCTCTGTACACAAAAAGCGCCATCCTCTCTTGGGGTTAACTACGTGCTCCATCCAAACAGCGTCTTGGTGCGTGCATGCACATCATGCGTTTTAACGAACTTAGTCATTTTTTTTGTTGTAATATTCAGGCCAGCGAAAAGTTCATCTACCAATGCCAATGTTTGACAAGGTTACCATGGTTACATTAGCACCCAATTTAGTGCAAATTCACAGGATTTAATTTTCACATTAAGTCACGGTTTCATATACAACAAGCACCACTGCCACCAAGATTTTAAATATTCGACTCACCAGCTTACATGTTGTTGTTCTTCAACAACTCATTATTAAATCTGTTCATCTGCATGGATCCACTTCTTGCTGGGTCGTCCTCCTGAGCTGTGTTTACCTTGACCACTCTACTTCCTGTTTTCTAACTTGTCAAGTGGCGGTGGTGAAAATAGTGATTGCAAAAATTGGGTAACTGGTCAGTTGGCCTATTCCAACAGTTTTCATTTCCTATGCTCACAATATACCTCAGTTCAGTGATGTAGATGACATTCGCGCCCCTGTACTCACCCATGGTTTCATTGATGAAACTCTTCTTTTCATCATAACTGATGCCTTTGTCAGCCAGTCAACTCTAGCACCTTAATTCGGCTATGCAAGCTGGTCTGCTCTTTCATTCCTGAAATAAATATTTCAAATTGTGTATTCAACATTTCTTGTATACGGTTGTTAAATTTATTTTATTTTAAGGACTTATTATCATATCTGTATGTTCTATGAGATATGTGTGATTTATTAGACAGAGATTTACTAATTGAATTCAATCCCTCCTAAGAGAAATTACTCAGTAATGCATCATCTGAACATGAGATGTTTCGCAGACATTTCAAATATACATTAGACTGCAGGTTATGTTTTAACCTTTTCAAAGCCATGGCTGCATTTAATGATTTTTGTACAGAACTTTGCGAGATTTGGACTCTGTGGGAGGGGTTGGGTGTGTTGGGGTGTGGGGTGGGGGTGGGGGTCGGGTGGTGTGGCATTGATGGTGGAGGTCACTGCTTCCCAAATCGCCAGCTGCTGTCTTCCTCTCAAAGGGGATATTGATGGTTATCTTTCAATGTAAGAGCTTTGTTATTGGAAGATGCAACTCCCAACAAGATTTATTTCCAGCAAAAATCTTTTTCGTAATGATCGACGAGCACAACCCCAATGCAGACGCATGCACACATAATGCTGGAAGGATTCGTATATCAGAGATAGAAAATAAAGGTAGTAATTTAACAATCAAACGATGCACAGGTGCCAATATTACGATATTAATGCTTGGATGCGGACTAAATGCATATAGACATGAACAAAATGAAATATTTGGAAGAGTATTTTCTTGGTCTGCAAATAGGCATTTCTCATGACCACTGTAGAAACCATTTTTGACAATAAAGTGTTAAATAAGCAGAGGGTGGAATATATTTTATTTCAGTCAGGGCCAAATGAATTTTCAATGAGATAAATTCAGAGATAATGCCGGTGATGTCATTGTATTTCCCATTGAGCCAGTCTCGTCCATGCACGAGTGAAGTGTTTTGATCTACCAGAAGATGGTCCAGTCTTCACAGAATATCACATAAGGATGGAATGTGAACCCTAACTAACCTTCCCCATGAGCTTTCCAAAGCTACATTAGACATCTATGACAGCTGTATCTCATGTGATTTCTGTCCTGGGCCATGAAAATAAGGGGGGGGGGTGGGGTGGGGGGTGGGGGGGGGGGCTCACAAAACAAAATGAATTATCATATTTTACCGATTTTAACCTTTTAATACCAATATCTCACTTTTACAGTCGTGATATACACAGCACCAGCTTTCAGTCAAATTAGTTTCAAAATATCAAACAACATTTTGACAAATACATAATGAATTTATTATATTTTGGGCGGTAGTTATAGTAGCAGTAGCAGCAGCAGCAGCAGCAGCAGCAGTAGTAGTAGTAGTAGTAGTAGTAGTAGTAGTAGTAGTAGTAGTAGTTGTTGTTGTTGTTGTTGTTGTTGTTGTTGTTGTTGTTGTAGTAGTAGTAGTACTAGTAGTAGTAGTAGTAGTAGTAGTAGTAGTAGTAGTAGCAGCAGCAGCAGCAGCAGCAGCAGCATCAGCAGTAGTAGTAGTAGTAGTAGTAGTAGTAGTAGTAGTAGTAGTAGTAGTAGTAGTAGTAGCAGCAGCAGCAGCAGCCTTTCCCATCGTTTCCCACACGATGTGAGGCAGTCAGTATTCCCTGTTCCCAAAATGTTTAATTCTATTATAACCCACAGAGAGGCTGCGTCTATGATGTTATTTTAGTGGTCCCTGGCTTCCAAAAGAGCCATAACAAGCTTGGTCAGATTCAATATGGTGTGTGGTCAACTACTAACAACCTTGTATCAAGCAATTTGTGACGGGAAAAAAGTGGGCGTGACAAAATTCAAATATTAATGACGTCACCGATTACGTCATAAGCTCTCGAACAATCAGAACAGCCGCCCATCCCGTCGCCTTTCTACACGCATATACCAGAACACCATGATTAATAAAACACTGCTTGGTGTCTATCTTTAAAGATATAAATACAAATTCGAGGCTGTGTATTCTTTGCCTTTGTTTGCTTGTTTCTGTTAAGGAAAATTGCCGTAAATAAACTATTCGAATAAAGAAGAGAGACTTGTTATCAACAATGGCACCACTATATCATGTACAGCGATTAAAAAGAATGTATTGAACACGCCTGCAGTCTGATTATAAAATGCGTAGTATATGCACAATGTGCATAAAATACACATTCAATGCAGAATGCACGTTTAAGCAATTCTATATAGTGCTTGCTAGATGTGAAGTCAATTTGGCTTCCAGAAAATAGCTTTCAGTCATTTAACGCATACACCTTAAATAGGAATTGGAATGTGTGCTATCTTCATAATATATTTATTTTTTTAAGAGAGCTTTAGATTTGTCTTGTTTCCGATTAAGTTAAGACATCAGTATTTGACTTTTTGCGAATATGTTTAAGTACGAATAATTCATCAATACATTTTCTGTCGAAATCACGATTTAGAATGGCGACAGTCGCTTGCTCAGATGTTTCTACACAGCACTGGAATGAAACTGACGAAGGTCCATTAGCCATATACCTAGGAAGCAATGAATATATACCAAGGTTTCTCTACAAGGAATTTCCTATCACGTTTCTTCTGATTGGTGCCATCCTTAATCTTATTTTATTTTATTATCTCATTGCTTCAAGAAAATACAAATCACCATTATTTACGTTTATTGCTAGTCTAACAATTTCAGATACGTTGTCTTGTATTGGATGTGGTAGTTGGGCCGGACTTATTCTACCCTCAGTCATTTTGCCACACCCATCTTTGATATGCAAAATAGTTTTGTTCCTGGGGAACCTCGGCGTTGCTGCGAGCTGCTATCATTTGATGTTTTTCTCAGTTCTTCGATACTACCAACTCTGTTTTCCATTGCACGCCCGTGCCAATGTAACAGCTGCCCTGATCTTTAAAATATGCATTGCAATATGGATTGCCAAGATTTTTGTATATATCGCAATTGCAATCCACTATGAATCAATTAGAGTTATTTACAATGAAAACGAGGTATCAGTGTGTGTATTTGTGGGTAATGGTTCAACACGGAGTTGGTACTATTTGATTGTATACACTGTTATACCCAGTGGCACGATAATAATTATGCATGTTCTTAAATACATCCGCCTAATGTGCCACGCAAAAACAGTAGATGCACCACAAGAGAGACAAAATGCAGATGCACGTGCTGTTACCATAGTTATCATACTGTTTTTCATATCCTGGTGTCCAGTAAATATGTATGCAGTAATTCGCACCAAGTCTCCTGGGGAAAATGAATATCAAGATAAACTGTTTCTTACATTGTGCTATGCGATGTCCTATAATAGCTGTTTGAATCCAATCGTGTATGTGTTTGCCGCTAAGTCAATCAGAAGTGATATTGTACATTTCATGTGCTCTCAAAGAAAAATGTTCAGTAAACAACCATGATATGATTAAGAGAACCACAGATAAACAATGTTGTATGTAATGAGTTGCGGTTATCCCTGTAGGTGGGGCTTAGAATACACCTTCCGTATCATCTGCGTGTCGTAAGAGGCGACTAAAGGAGGTAAGGGTGAGGTAACCCTGACAGAAACCTCGAGTGCTGAAGACGGAGGTTCAAGGCCGCACGGCGGACTCTAATAACCCATGGATCCACGCACTTAACGCATATGATAATGTCGATAGTCACTTACAGGACTCGCGGTATGATCAGCGAATGAAAAGAAGAAGAAGATGAGTTGCGGCATTTATTATCACATTAGGTAATGTAGTTTTGATAAGTAGATTAACTTTTCGTTTCCTCCATGGTTATGGGAAATATTTAGGAATTTGTGGGGGGGGGTTTTCAGCCATCTTTTGTTTGCCTCATTCCACGTCCTCTAGGAATCTATTGTCTTTCATTCTATGTGCAGTGTGTGTGTGTGTGTGTGTGCGTATCAATCCTCTTCACATATCACCCAATCTCCCATGGATCCAAATGACATTAACATAGATAGTACACAAAAGATACGCCGCATGTGTCTTCCAAGAGACGGTGTTCAGCAGCATCCAGTATCTGCTGCTAATGACCATCTCTTAGAAAGATACATGGGGTGTAATGATTGCCTAATATTTCCATTCGCCAACCTGGTAAGGTAATTGCTACCATTCAGCTGAGTATGTCTCTTCCTGTGATACAGTCAGGTGCAGGGTGTGAGTAAATTGTCTGCCTTATGTTGCATAATTATGTTATTTTATCTAAGTTTAACACAGTTTTGGAATTTTACACCCACAATGCAAAACTTTTTGACAAATACTACTTTTACTTGTGTTTTAAATGCATGTTGAGGCAAATGAATTTTGTGCATATTTTAGTTCTCACCATAGCGCGACCAGTTCATTAGTCGTATAGTGTTACAATGTGTAATATTGGGTGGGGCCTAGTTACGGTCTTAGACTCTAATTATACATGGGTATGTTATTAATTCACCGGTTCCTCAAAGGCTGTGAGAAATATTTAGAAATTTCTATTCCATTCCTAAGACAAGAGAGTCATTATTTTAATAGGCGTGTTCTTTGGCCGACTACATTATACCTTTGCGGTAAGATTTTGCTTTCAATCGTTCTACAATTTCTGGGAACAGAGGATTTTGTGAAATTCCTACAATATGCAGATACTATCATTTTGACACAAATTGTAGTCGTCATAACTCTGCATTTAAACAATACCTCTCTATCAATATCGTGGGAGAACCTACACTCATCACACTCCCAACACCTCTATCCAACCTGAGACAAAGAGTGCTTTTGGACATTATCCAAACAATTATATCAAATGATACATATACGAATGGCAAATTTAATGAACACCAGCAGAGTGGTTTCAAGATAGCACACAGTCTGGTGAAGCCGAATGTGGACATCAGTAGTACTATCAAAGCATTGGAACTTCTCTACAAGATGGTAATCGACATATCACATACATTTGATACTATCAAGAGGCCACATGCCCTTCACTGTCTCCATCAAGTTGACTGCGATGATAACAAACTACACCTGGTGAGACTCTTCTTGCCAAAGAAATTCACATCAAAGCAATGCTTTCTGCAAAGGTTGAAACATCAATCAGGTCACCCCCAGGTGGTCGTTTATCGCAAGTGCTTTTAACCTGCTACCTTGCCGCAACACTGTTATCTGTGAGAAAGGTTTACGACCAACCCATCCATGCTCAATGATATGCATGCCACTAGAGATAGAACATGGATATGATGTTGATTTGATCGAAGAAGAAAAGATCCTCTGGATACATTACTTCCAAAGGCCACAGAACAGTTCAAGGTTGCAGATTTGTACCACTAGAATAGCTGGCCCGGTTATCAAGTCACTCATTCCAGTGGAAAATTTAGAAAGAAAGTTTCATTTTTAATTCTACCTCCCGATTTAGGCCTAAAAATCTGCATTTCTAAATGCACTTAGTGGCCCCGTGATCCAGTAGTTTGACTGGTTGACCTCAGACTCATTTATTTCCTAGCGATCTCCTGTATCAATTGATAGGCCAAATTTAGTGATTATAACTTCTAGGACTCCAGAGATATCACTTAGACAGACAAACACACAGACAGGCTGACAGACAGACAGACAGACAGACAGACAGACAGACAGACAGACAGGCAGACAGACAGATAACCATGCAGGCAGGTAGGCAGCCAAGCAGGCAGGCTGGCGGGTGGGTGGGCGGGCGGGCGTGAATGCAGGCAGGCAGATAGACAGACAGACATACAGACAGACATCCAGATAGACGGCAGCCAGACAGACAGATGGATGGATGCGCGGGCGGGTGTGCAGATAGACAGACGTTTCAGTTTGAGAATTTCAGGGATTATCTGACGTCGGTCAGCCTGTCGGTTGCCTTTCACTATATCGATTTCCCGCCAAAGGTTAACTGTTCTGAGGCTAAATTAATATAATATCGATTCCCACAAAAATACAACCTATTCTGATGATAAATCAATCGATCACTCCTAGAAGTAAACAGGTTGTGTAGCTACGATTATGCTTGCCTCTAATGGTGAACGACGATGATAGTCGACTCGCCTTCGAGCGATAACACTGAAAAATATTTACATTGACTATCTGGGCCTGCATAATCTATCTGGCCAATCCATCCAGGAATGGGAATGTGTAGTTTTCTTTTGACGACGACTAAAATAATCAACGCTTAACTTAATTATATATATATATATATATATATATATATATATATATATATATATATATATATATATATATATATATATATATATATAGTCTTGTCCTCAGCCGAAATCCTTAGCTTCCTCAGGTCCTTTCTTGACTTGAGTGTACCGAATCCTGCTTTCCTGAGGCCACTTCGTAGCATGCTTAACAGATTTGTGCAATGACGTTCTCTCCCGGCTTTGTATTTGCTGGCTCCGAGTAGGGCGAATTCCAAGGCTCTCTGTACTGGTGTCACTTCTGACATCCTTCGCACATGGCCAAACAATTTTACTGTAAGATTTTTGATGCCGCTTTACCGGTCCGTGCACTAATGATTTGTAGCACAGTAGAGCAGTTGTGTTCTTAATCAAACATTTAACAGTAAAGTTGTAAGTAATTTTTATGCGTGGTTTAAGCAGATCTATTCATGCGGTAGATCAACGTTACTAATCCCGTCAAGATAGCTGTGTTTTCCGAGCGGGAGGGCTGGCCAAGCATTCTCCTTGATGGGTAGAACTAGGTCCGTCCCAGCCTAGACAAAACACATTAGTACCATTTTAATAATGGCTAAATTACAGTACAACTCGCAAACATGTGTGCCACAATTATTAGAATTTACAATGCCGTCGTTCGGAGATTGTGAATACAGTAAACCTGAGTGTCTGTGTTTCTGTCATGTTGGTGATTTGAATCTGAGACACGTGACTGGTTCTCTGTAGATGGTACTTGCGCTGTGGTGAAGGTGACGTGTTTATGGCCGCCAGGTGTGGGAAGGAGGGAGTGGCGGCGTGAATGTCAACTTTATCGAACCAGGAGGGTATTTCACTCTGTAATGGCCGAGCCCGTGGGCGGGACAGAGTTACTTTAGAGCATAGATGACCTGTGGGATGCTGTCATAACTTTGATCAATCCATTGTCGACTTCAACTTTTCGGTAGCAAAATCCTACTCGTGACTGACGACAATGCGGGCATCTTGCTCTCTTAATAATATTGACTGTTATTATGAGTAAATGACGTATGTAGTTTAGCTGTTTCCATACCACGTGTTACCGATTCGTTAGGAGGACGTACCCCCTCCTGAATCTATGCGTATATATCCCGTGTCTGCACGTCTGTTGTTTGGTGGTATGCGATTTTCTCCGGATTCCAATCTGCGCACCTAAATTCGGGGAACTCCGGAGATGGCGGTGTTGACTGTGTCACGGTGGCGGCCTCTTTGGGTTCAGCCTCCACGCCGATTCTGCTAAGGGCATCTTCATTTCCATGCAATTTGCTGGGACGGTGAACAACCTTAAAGTTATAGGCCTGCAGGGATTCCTGCCATCTCGCTACCTGGCCCTCCAGATTTTTTAAGTTCCTGAGCCACCGTAGTGAGGCATGGTCTGTACAGAGTGTAAAACGGCGCCCGTACAAAAAGTGCTTATAATACTAGACGAGATGGCCCACCGCCAATAGTTCGCACTTGGTGGTTGCATATCTTCTCTCCATTTTATTCAGAGTATGCAAACCATAACCCAACACCTGCTCTGTTCCGTCTTAGGTGACCTGAGATAGAACCGCACCAATAGCGAAAGCTGACGCTGATTATGGTGAGCAAGAATCGGGGCAGTCGTCAAAAGTTCCTTCAGCGCCCTGAAGGAGCCTTCACACTCACTCGTCCACTCAAATGGTCGATCTTTCTCAGTGATCTTGTAGAGGGGTGAAGCAATCTCGCTGAAATCTCGGATGTAACGGAGATAGTACTGGCATAGGCCAAGGAAACTCCGTGTCTCCGTAGCTGAAGAGGGTCGAGGCCACTCTGCTACTGCCTTAGTTTTTGATGGCTGTGTAGCCACTCCATCACCGGATATGACGTGTCCCAGGAACTTTACGCTCTGTCTGAAGAGATGACATTTCTTCGGTAGCCAATCCATCACCAGATATGACGTGTCCCAGGAACTCGGCGCTCTGTCTGAAGAGATGACATTTCTTCGGTTTGAGTTTCAAATTGGCCGTGTGGAATCGGGCAAGCACGGTGTCCAAGTTGGTTACGGTTTGCTCAAACGTCAGTCCAAAGACTATTACGTCATCGATGTAACAGAGACAGATCTCCCATTGCAGGGTAGTCAATACCTTCTCAATGAGTCACTCAAAAGTTCTGGGAGCATTGCACAACCCGTAGGGCAACTTACAGCATTGGGAAAGGCCGTCCCCACAAACGAATACCGTCTTTTCCATATCAGCTTCATCCATGGCTACTTGCCAGTGACTGCTAGCTAAATCACGGGTATAAAACCACTTAGGACCGGACAAGGAATCCAAGGCCTGATCTATCCATGGTAATGGATAAGCGTCCTTGACGCTAAGATCTTTAAGATGGCGGTAGTCGATGCAAAAACCGCAAGGTTCCTTCCTTTTTGCCTGCTAGCACTATAGGGCAAGCCCAGGGAGAAGCTGAGAGTTCAATAATACCCGTTCACAACATGTCATTTACTTGTTGCTGTGCTTCCGCTTCTTTGTGAACGGGAAGACGTCGTGCCGGTTGTCGTATAGGGCAATTATTGCCTGTATTGATGGAGTGTCGTACGAGATGAGTCTCTCTGAGATCCATATCTCCGGAGGAAAAACTATCGTGATATTTTTGTAGTAGTTTCCGAATTTCTCGTTTTTGTGATTGCAATAATCCAACAGTGGCACGTAGATACAAATCGTGTAAATGTTCGGGTAAATCAGCAGTTATTTGCGGTGTTGTGTCAGAAAGTGCAGTTGATTCCAGGAAATTGTGTCCATTAAATGGCCGCAGCGTACTCCTGGTTCCAGAGTGATAGGATCTGCAGTACCATTGAACACTCGAAAAGGTATTTTTCCTTTATTAGTAGTGTCCACTATTATGCCGGGACTTGCGCATTGTGAGGCGATCTTTTAATCAGGGTCGTGTTCCAGCATGGCAATGTGTGTGTTGCTTCCTAACTGTGGTGTGGTGGCCCATAAGATCTGTTCCTGTCCCGGCTCAACTGTGGTGGTACTTGATAATATTATCGCATGCGTATCGTATGCGTGACGATGCTGGTCCGAGAGGGATTCGTCAGCCGTGTATGTCGAGTTCCTGTTGTCTGCAGTGCATGATGGCTTCGCTGGCACTGAGGAAATCAGAGCCAAGTAGGGCGTCGTTATAAATCTCCTCTATTTGGATAACTAAATTAACCACACCGGCTACGGGTACATCTGCTCCCGTAGCCATATGTAGGTAAATATTTGTAGGCATAGGGGAGGCTTCTTATGAGGTGGGATGCTCTCATATAAGTGCTGGTTAAATACTGTGATAGAAGCACCGGTGTCGACGGTGGCACTGGTGGAAACGCCACTAAACAGACAGGCACATTTGTATATTACTTTGCGATGTACCTGCGGAAGAGTTTCCAATGATGCTGTCCACGATAATGGCGTTGGAGCAGCATCACTCTGTATTTATTCCGACTGTTTCCGTACTGCTTCTTGTAATGTTGTAGATGGCTGAGTGAGGAATGGGCCAGTTCGCCGTCTCCACTGGGGTGAAGGCTGCGGTGAAGGCGGAGCTGGGGGTAGCAATGGTGGTGCTGTTGTTGCCGTTTCTGTGTCGGCGGTATTGGTGTAGACGGCGGCGCGGACGGGATGATGGATAAGCTCTACCTGCGCAAGCCATTTCCTGTAATGCTTCATAGGATGTTTTGGTGAAACACAGAAGAAACAGTGATGTCCCCAAGGATGTGCGTTTCTCCGTCTGTTTCGGCGCTTGTGAATCCATGAGGCGGAGTGAATTGTCTCTCCCGAATTGCTACTGTCTGTGGATGCGGAAGATGCTGCTGGTTGGGGTGGTGTTCTGCATACCACTAGAGGGCACCGAGAATCTAGTGTCTTGGTGGCGGGACGTGGTGCTTTCAAAAACGTTGTTTCAGCGGAGCTACTACAACTTACTACTGCCATTTTACATAGGAAAGAAGGCTTGTCGTGTGCGGAAAAAGAAGGGGATGTCCTTACTGTGGATGGGGGAGGCAACGTCGGCACTGACATATGTGAAGCCGTGCTTTTTGGTGTTGGTGTGTGAGTTGCTTTCTGTGGATGATGCGTGGCCACTGAACGTCGTTGCGTGAAAGCCGCAGTTGAGCCGAGAGACGAATACGGGCACCGAAGTGGCTCATTGTGATTCGGTACCCTTAGGAGTTTGACTGTTTCTCTGGTTGTGGCGTGCAAAATTGGAATGTTGAAAACCGCATAGCTATTCTTGAAGTCTTTAGGACTATTATCATGATCGTGATCAAATTTCACAGGATGTTACTGACCACTGACGACGAGTGTCTGACATAATATGAATCTGCTTTTCCACATTGGTCAGTGGCCAGCTTGGGTTTTTGGTGATATTTTCTAACTTTTCTAAAATCGTCTCATTCCAAACCTCTTAACAAATTAATCTAAACCTTGGTAGTCTTTGTCTCCAGTCAGGGTAAGCGAAGAAGATAAGCTTATTTCACATGGACTTTGCTGGACATATTGAAGATATCACAAATCACAAAATCATCTTCTACAGATAAGCCGCTATTTGCTGAATATCGCCAGGTATATATGGTCACTCAAATTCATGCAAGAGAGGTATCTGTTTAAAAACATGGCTGCTGCCGACCAATCAATTGTAAGTATTTGGACAACCATTTTTAATTTTTTAATTTGATTGATCTTAATCGCGAAAATGGATATCGGACTCCTGAATTCAGATTTGCCACTTTGCAAAATATGCAATCCTAGGTTTGGCCATCTTCGATTTTGACGATGCATTTCGACGGCTACTTTGATTTTTGTATTTTGATGGGTTTGCGGCGAAAATGTCTTCTTATATTCCCTTTCACATCACAAAGTCAAATTTGGCAGTTTCGAGCATCTCCAAGTAACGGTTTTGTGACCATCTTGATGATACCACATATTGTTAATGTGCCTTTTACTCTGGAAGTTATGATCTGTTCTAGCTGAAATTTGGAAGATTATTAGGAGCAAAGCTCTAGTCAAGAATGTCGCTCAAGTTTAAGAAAGGTAACACCATAGCTAAAAAGCAGAACTCCCAGCGATGAATAAAACTGGAACACTTCTGTGGCCAGTTTAACATTTGTTATTTGATGGATCTTGATGTCGAAAATTTCACCAGATACGTTGTTTCATTTCACGAGCTCAAATTGTGCACTTTCTAATTCAAAAGTATGATCAAGATTGAGTTCAAGCTTCACATGCTACTAGTTACCACTAAGTAATACTGTCTAGTAGTAAACGGATCTGACTAATCACATGGCTTGGCATCCATCTTGGATTTTCTGCAAATTTCTGGAACTTTTATCAAATATCAAAAGCTGGCAAGTCGAAATTTAGGCTACAATGTGATGCAGTAATTTACAAACTTGGGATCTGCTTTCTGATTGGTATCTTTAGTAATCAAATTGCTTGCATGTAGCCACTAACAGATCTGAGCAGTGTTTAGTTTGGATGTGAATCACTTGCGTGAGCTTTTGACTCTCAAAATTCAAATTCATTTCACGGAGGACATCAATCACTAAGCAATTTAAACATGTAATGTGTATGTGATCGCGATCATTAGCGTTGTTTATTCCTATAATATATTGCACCTGCCTCATTCTTATTTTTTTGTCATTGAGTATATTTCGTTTAATGCAAGGTATTCAACTCACGTGGAGGAGCGTATTTCTATTCCATACGCCAATATTAAAAAATTTCCATCATCCTAGGAGTTAAATGCCTACTGTTTCCGCCCATGAAAGCCAATTGAGCTAGTGATTCCTGATCTAAACACATATAGTGAACATGCACGTCCATAGTCTAAATCTTTCTGGCAACTATGTAAATTCTCTAACCAATGGAGGAATCCAGTTTTATCCATGCCCCACCCAACTTTAGGTAAGCTTTATCAACACATTGTGTTGGCTTCAATCGATCGCTGAATTCCCTGACTATCAATTTCCAGAACACTATACAGCACATAGTCACATTAGTTTGAAAATATTTAATAGCAAAGTGAATATGACGTCACACGTCGCGTAGATGATTATGACGTCATGTGATTGACTGAGAAACTGGAATCACCCATTGAGGAAACTGATCTGCCAGTTAAATGACAGAAAGGAGACAAAAGTCTGATTGTAAATATCTTAATTGTATGTCTTTTGTGAATTTGAAATATAATAAATAGATTTTTTAATAGTAATTTCACAACACAGCTTCTGGTCAAAGTAGCCTCAAAGTATACAACGACTTAGTTGTATAGTTACCTTGAAATCTAGATTCTTGGAATTCAGGGTTCAATTTGCTAAGATCGTTCCAAACGTGCATGCGATATGGATGAAGCTTAGTTAGAAATGGATCCCTGTACTGACTTACAGTATTCAAGTTAAATGCGTTAATTGCATATACTGTTGATTCTTTGCTGATCGCAAAGCCTCAAAAGGCGCTAAGGCTACAACAACAGTCGTCAACCAAATAGACTTCATGCTATGCGAAGCACAAGAAAAACCAACTTCACGATGCTCGTTCCTTTGGAGGGCGCAGTCCTCAATCCTGACAATAAGGCAGTCATTACACGCCATCGGATGAACCATCTCTAGCTATTGTTTAAACGCCATACCAGGCGGCGAGAGGGTAGAGTCACATATAACCTACCCAACCTCATCAACGACACTGCCACTCAAATGTCATAAAAAAAGGCCCGCAGGGAGCCGATAACAAACATCGACATCAGCTCTGACCCAAATGAAGCCCAAATCAAAGTACTGAAATCTATAGAATCATGAGCTACAAGCACCATAGGAGTTATAAAAAAAAACAACGAACTAGGTATACTTACGACCCTGTAGTAGTAAAATTATCAGCGGAACAGAAAGTTCTACGGCTGCACATCTATCAAAGTGACCAAAGTGAAGACCGCACCAAACTATGCTGGGAACGCAATAAAATTCTGCGCAACATTATCGAACGCTTAAAAGATCTTGCTATTCAACAAGCAGACTACCTAGCAGATGAAATCACTGCCACGGATGACTGCCACAAACTGTTTCGGGCAGCCGAGCTGTGAGAGTTGCTGACTACACACGCTCACTGTACACAACTCTGAAGGACACTTTATCGAGACTGACCAGGGCAAAGCCAAGGCAATTTGAGAATGGTTTAAGGAACAATTCCCTGACCACGATAATGACCACTTGCCCCTGTTCCCATGAGACCCCAGGCCATTACTAACACCAATTAAAACAGCAAATGTTGAGAAGGCACCTAAAACCGTGAAAAATGGGCAGGCATCTGGACCCAATAGCATAAGCAATGAACTATTCAAATATGCAAGTGACATTATCTTAAAACCGATCACGCACTTAATCAATTCCGCTTCTATGCACGACCTTTCCACGACCTTATCATTGATGCTGTAGGCCAAGCACCCATATCACGCTACCCATGCCATAGAAGTGACTTGCCACCGCCCCCCCCCCAGCCAGTCTGCAGCCCATTGTACTTTTCCAATATCATACACAAACTCCCATCGCATGCCCAGTTATGCTAAAGTGGCTTCAAATGTTGGCGCAGCTGCGCAGACATTGTATGGGCTCAACGCATGCTTGTGTCAGTAGGTCATGTTCAAACACGGGAATATCCACAAGATGGTCATTGCCATGTCATGATGTACCACGCCAGGCCAGTTGCAATGAAGATGAGCTACAACTAGTGAGATTACTACTTGCAGACACCAAGCTCTGTGTACGAATCAAGTCAGTGATGTCTGTATATATTGAGACATCAATCGGCTCCTCACAGGGAGATGGTCTATCCCCTGTGATTTTCACCTCTTACCTGGAGGGGAATTCCACAAGACCAAAAACCCCAGTGTCCGGTGCTGGGTATGTCGCTAGAGATGGAATATGCAAACAATGTGTAATTCATAGACGAGGAAAAGAAACCCCTTGCCGAACTTCCCCCAATAGCTACAAGCAAACAAATAATTGAGAATCTCTATATGAAGTAATCCAAAACTGAGTTCACCCACATATACCTATCTACAAATTATGAAACTAAAGAAAATGTCGACCACTTCGTGGCGGCGAGCCATGGAGGAAAAGTAAAGTCCTGGGCTCACTGCTTTGCAAAAGGTTGACATTGCTATACGCTGCGTCATGGGGATTTCCAGTCTTTCTGGAAGCTATGAATTCGTGGATCAAAGAAGCTCTTGACAAAAGGACTACATTTATACAATGCAACCTGTATATCCTTGATGCTGTATAATTGCAACAGCTGGGCAGCTCCAAGGGCAGCTCTAGACAAACTTGATGCCTGTCACATCAAACACCTACGCACCATCACTGGACACCGATGGCCAGACACAATAATTTCCAATGATGTAATATAGTTCCACTGTCTGTAAAGGTCGATCAGCAAAGACGGTCCATGTTTGGCCATGTGCTATGAATGTCAGAAGAGACACCAGCACAACGAGCCTTGGAATTCGCCCTACTGGGAGCCAGCAAATATAAATCCAGAGAGGACATCATTGCATAAATCTGCTAAGCGTGCTACGAGGTGACCTCAAGAAAGCAGGACTCGGTACACTCAACTCAAGAATGGAACTGAGGACTCTAAGGATTTCGGCTGAGGATAAGACACAGTGGGCAAGACTGAAGAAGAACCGAGGCAACTGTAAGATCTTTCTGCTGCTACAGCGACAGAATACAGTAATCATACATACATTGATTTCTTCAACATTAGCCAGGGCTATTTTTATATTTAAATAATTAAACTATTGATAATATCAAGGGAACTATCATGGTTTATAATTGTTTATAATGTGCATATTCATATAGCACATGTTTACATTCATACTGTTGTCAGATATATAAATCTTCACTGTCCACTAGTCAATAAAAGTCTTTTGTAACTGAGAGTTAAACCAATTCTCTTAATCGCCTTTCCAGTTTATCGTTAACTAAGTTCGACCGACACCTCGCTCGTGTTGGAATTGACCGATCCCTGAACTCACTGGCTATCAATTTCTAGAAAACTATAAACGTAAGCTGTTGAATATTTTGAAATTCATTTGACCGGGTGCTGTTGCTACCTATTAGTTTCAATACATTCAAAAACACGTTTATTAAATAGTAAAAACATACAATTCGTACAACGTGTCGGACTATTAAGCATTTAAGAAATACTAAATTGAGTCATGCATGCTATAATTGATTATGATGTCATCTTATATGCCACGTTGTGGTTGATTATGACGTCATATGAGTGATTGATAAATTGGAAAGGTCCATTCTATTAACATAGCATATTATTTTTAAGGGAACTGATCTTGATTCTTTATTACCATATCATTTAGACATTTGTATCAGGTAAGCAATATTATGTTATGTTATTATTTGATCATGTCGTGCGATAATAATACATAGACGATGCAATAATTTCTTTATTATATGC
The DNA here is from genome assembly GCA_034401795.1 of Chaetoderma sp. LZ-2023a. Lineage (NCBI taxonomy): Eukaryota > Metazoa > Mollusca > Caudofoveata > Chaetodermatida > Chaetodermatidae > Chaetoderma > Chaetoderma sp. LZ-2023a. The sequence continues at coordinate 9,821,837 of CM067365.1, forward strand.
TCATGGTGCTGTGCTCCTGTATTGTTTTCTGAAAATTGAGATTCAGAGAGTGCAGGGATTGATGGATCCCAACACGAGGAAAGGATCGGCTTGGCTAGGGATGGGCCAGGGAATAGCTAATACTGCATTCCTCCATTAACTCATCCATTAATCTTAAAAGGTGGAGATTAACGAATCTGACACGAGATTTTCCAAAGATGCAGACATTAAAAACTCGAAACTCGATATAGATATAGTGGATATGATACAGGTAGGTTATTAATTAACATAAGCTGATGAATAATCCATAGCCATATTGATTGTGCCCCCACCCACACCTCTCCATACAGTTAATCAAAATATTGTGACGTATTGAAACTAGTCATGGACTTGATTTATGGTTCGTACTTGGTTCAGTGAGTACTTATTTCCAGTGTAATTTGTTTATAATAGTACTGCTGTTGCAACATTTCATTGAAATGCTTCTTTTCATTGTGCTATTTACAATGATATTGTTTTGTTATGCACGTTATTTTTGTAACATTCTTGGTAGGTTAATTTTTTCTAGACACATACAATGTACAGATTACACGTTATTCAGCCAGGTATATTAATAATGTATTCTTATTATATAATTAATTTGTATATACATTCTGTGATATATTAGAAAAGCTAATGTGATGAAAAGTGTTTCCGTCTGTTATCAAAGTGCTAACCTTGGTTCTATCGCTGATCCTAGCTAGAAATGGGCAGGTATAAATATAAATAGTACGGCAATATGGGTACCGTTTAGAAACGACACTAGTCGAACTGTAACATGAGGTGGCATCTGTTGTGGAAACGATGCACATGACTGGATGCTTGAAGAAGAATTGGTTCTTCTCCTGATTTAGAATACTGTTGGAATCCAATTTGAATATTATTCCACATAGCCTGTGAGATTTGAGATACATGATAGAGAATCGTGAACATATCTATCAATGCCTATAATATTTCTCAGTGATTCCCAAATGTTAAGGGATTAATGGAACGCTAGAATAACTACCTCTATTCTCCCTACAGCTATGACATCACTAGTCATGGTTTATATCGAGAATGCAATCTGTTCGGTCGTGAGACTACACCAGATTTGGTTCTGTAGCAGTTAATCATGAGATCATTGAAGCATGGACGAAGTAGATATAATGGCTTAGGGCGAGTTAGGGGCAGTGTACAGTGACATCAAGCTCAAGATGATGCCTGCTCTCGATGCTCGACTGTCAGTATAAGACCATGTTATCATCCAATAACTGAAAGTGTCACTGCTAAGATGTGGCCGAGGATGTCTAAAATGAAGATATTGGACATGGCACAAATATGTGAGTGCCATAAATCCCTTAGACATATGTGTGTGTATAAAGCTAATAAAGGTACACCCTATCATAGGGTAAAGGTACAGACCGTATAGGTAGGTAGATTTCATTCGGCGTGCACTGATATGAAAATTTTACAGGACAAAATATGTGTTCTAGATTCACCCAGGCTCTGCTATAAACTGACTGGATATCTTCCAGATCTATCGTACAAGTATGAAATGTATCGTATCGCCTGGTGATCTACCACCATAAAAAATGATAAAGCATTTGAAGCTCTTTCTGACATGTCCTTGTTTTTATCTTTAAAAAGGTTGTCATCCTTCCCAATGCGGCAGTCTGCCAATTCTCGAATATGTCATGTAGCAATATTATTAATATTATATGCTAGAGAAATGGACAGAGATTCTAGACAATGGTGGATGTATTGAATTTCATCTACTGTGACCTCATGAACACCTTTGACAAAGTTCCACACCACAGACAAGCTCACAGCCTCAAGACATACAACATAGGCGCATTGTACTATAATTGGACACAAGAGCTCCTTAGCAACAGACATCAACTGGTATTAATTAATGGAAATTGTTCCACTGGAAAGATGTTAAAAGCGGAATAACCCAAGGATAATTTTTAGGATCACTGTTATTTGTACTTTACATAAATGACCTCCCGGACGTAACTAGCTCCAATACACACATATTTGCCGATCACACCAACGCCTTCCGATCGATCACCACCAAAGATGACTGCATACAATTCCAGCAAGATATATCCAGCATTCAAGAATGGGCTGACACATGGCTACTACGCTTTCACCCGGACACATGCAAAATGATGAGAATTGGCAAATCCAAATTAGACAACACGAAATACAAACTTCATGAAAGCCGCCAAGCCATGGAAATCACTATAAAGTAAAAGGGCATGGGACTCACCATTGATGACGCATTAACTATTGATTTTCATATCAACGAGAAAATCAATAAAGCCAACTCCATGATGAGACTCATTAGAAGCTCAATGGGATTTCACGATATAGTCAGCTTCAGAATCGTACACTTGTGCGTCCCCACCTTGAATATGCCAATTGTAGCATGGATGGACCGGACGGGTACGAACCGTCCCAGCTAAGCCGGGTATGGGACGACTTCTCCGGGTACATTCAAACACCCCCACCCGTGGGTATGATAGTACGCGTGTATAAGGCCCTATGAGAGAGGTTTCGTTAAACCGGCTAAGTCTGTAAGAAAGCGTAGCACGCATGCGCGTGCATCAGAGCTGGCAACATGTGTCAGTATTGGGAGAGAGTGTACGCTTATAATATACCGAGTTGGTACTGGTGATTTCTTCAAATCACTCTATCCTCGTCGTTTTGGTAGCCACCAGAACTAGAAGGAAACCAGAACTTCAGAACTTTTTACCTTATGAAAATCGAACTATAAATTGCCGAGTTATCCTCGAATGGCTCACTTAAATTATTTTCAAAATATTGCTTTGACGTCATAATCGCGTGTATGTATTAAATTAATGGGGAATGCGCTGATAACGTGATCGCCACGTCACCATTTCTAGCTGCACGCTGATTGGTTACTGCTCGCCCTCTGATTGGCTGGAGCGTCCTGCCTCCGACGTCACGAGTAGTACCAAAGGAGCCAAAAATCAAGAATTGAGAGCTCTCGGCGAACAACAGCTGACACGATAGCAAGGTTGCTGGACCAGTGCAGTGCTAGACGTGGGCTAACTGCTAACTGACTGTGGTACCTACACCGCAGCAGTGCCCTTCCGAATTCAGATCTCCTGCGCCGGTAAGCAACCTGGGATCTGCAATCACGAATTTTAGAAGCTCTCAGATGGCCATCCATGGGCAAATTAATTAAATAGAAGAACGCCCTTTCCGGAACACTTAATGGGGAGATTCTTTGTGGATGGGCCTTGTGGGCCCGATGTAAATTCTACAGGATGTATAGCCGAGGTGATTCTTGATGGATAACTCGCGGGATTTTCCGGACCATGCTGAAAAGTGGTATCAAAGTTCCGTGCAGCATGTCGTGTGTTATAATTAACTTTTAGACCACAGTCTGGTGAAAATCTGCCCGGTGTGTCGCAAGAGCTATGCGACGTATCCCGCATGATGTACCCAGTTGTGTACATGCATATTTAATTATCACTGTAGCCCTCTATGCTACAAGCAACTTTCAAACTACTGTCGCCGGACGGACACTTTCCAATTTACTGTGTAAATTTATGCATCCGTTATTCTGACTATCTAATGGACAGCTTCGTATAACTGTTCTCTTCGCCGTCTTGAGAGTGAGCCGCTTCGACAGTCGAACTCTTACTGTATCGATGACCAATACGTACTTAAGTAACTATACTATTGTACTATTCATTATTTCCGTAATAGGTAATGATGACTAATCTAACAACTAAAGGGTAGGTTAGACTTTAGCAGAAGGCCGGCATAAATAAAGTGGCAACTATCAAAGCAGTTAGGTCTTAGGACCTACATAAGGTGGTGACGTATGAATTCTTTGGAAATCATCCGACCCATCTTCACGTAAACCAGCGTGCATCACATTAATTATAGTTTCAATACGATTGACCACTGCACTTAGCTTTTTGTTTGGACAAAAGAGTGGCCCCTTTTTGCCAGCTCTTTTCCTCCACGTCAGCGTTAAAGGCATTTTCCTATGACGGAGGCCCACGCGAGGTAATTTCCTCTCACAACAATAATATTTTGTATGAGTTAAGGGTATAATTGGTTTAATTAAACTATTCAAGTAGCCTCGTTGCGATGCTCCCGTGCGGGGATACCTCTACGGATTCACGAATCTGTGAAGTACCTTCAGCGAGCCCACATAGAAAGAACACCAGTTGATTCTATGTACTGTATTATTTTCGCTCGTTCGCTAGCAAAAGAGTACCATTGTTTGTACAGTTGTTATTATTTATAATTATTATCATCATGTCCAGACTTTTAAAGTAGTCTATGGTTCGTTATACCGGTGACACTAACAGTTGGGATGAGAACGTAAAGTTCGATCTCAGCGGCAATGGTCGCACGACCCCACTGGAACGTGATCGTTCCACAGGCTCCAGAAGCTGGTCTTTGTACCTTCCAGAGAGTCACGAAACGGGATCTGTAACCCAGAGAACCGTAGCTAACCAGCCCCTCCGCGCATCCTGTACATGTGTGTGCAATGGCCCAGTGCATACCCTTGCGAGCTAGAAGTGGTGCCCCGATGTGGGGCTCGAATGAGAAGCAAACCCACGCCAACTCACAACACACATGCATTTCAGTCTCTTTCATCAGACAGTCAGCACTCTCTAGATTTTGAAGTAGCATCATATAATGGGAGAATGGCATGCATGCTCACCGACTATGCTAGGAATTTCACCAGTGCGGAACAACCAGCACCCAGCGAGGGGACATTCTGTGATGCCTCACAGGCAGGAACTCAATATATAACACTGCCGGATATCCACGATATGCACCCACTATCTACACCAGATCGCGGTCGACCATGACACAGACACCTACGGGGGCAAACTATTCCTTCACAACCATTATGTTCGCCAGCGTCATCACAGGGTGACAAATGGCCGGAACCTCATGCACCATATCCCGCATCTCCGCCGGTACATACGTCGTCACCATATTATCCACCGGTACCACGATATGAGCCAGCAGATGTGGCACCTCCCTTTCAGCAATGCAGCAGAAGAACAACATCACATGGCACACATCACCCCCGTCAGTCACCTGCTCTGCCTCCATATGAGGAGCACCTGTCGCAGCAGCCAGTAGAACGTCCACGTCGTCTACATAGCACACCACCACCAGTCTATAGACCCACACTTGTCTAAGGACCCTCATCAGGGCGGTATTCAGCGGACCCTACATATCATGCACAGCACTATCATCGGGAATCGCCCTCACGGACGCAGCATCATCAACGACATTATTGGGAAATACCACCAGCACCACCACCAACACGCAGACTAGCATCCGCATTCACTTCAGTCTCCCCACCACCACCAAAGGGATTCGCTCCCATAACATCATATCGTGGCCATGGCGGGATCATTCTCCCTCCTGAATTTAGCAGGAGAATGATTGGGCTAATTTCCAATTTGACATCATAAGTCGTACAAATCGGTGGACAGATTGTCAAATGGGAGCGTATCTGGTTGCAAAACTGTCCGGGAAAGCACTACAAGTCCTGACAGATTTGGACACAGATTATAGGCCAACGTACATGGAACTAGAAAGCACATTGTTGGAGGGATTCGGGGATATGGCCCTCGGTAAGACAGGTCGTCTGCAACCAAAGAACTTGCATTGATGAGCCAGGGACACACTACCAGACTTAGCTAGTCGTATTCAGCGACTAGTTACCGACGCCTACCCCAGCACGAATCACGAGGGAGTAACACATCTGCATCTGGACACATTCATCAACGCGTTAAGCAGAGAACCCGCCCTCAAGGAAAATTATTCCTTATGGAGCACGGTAGTTTACAGTAACTAACGGCCACGGCAGTTCGTATTGAAAACTTCTTGGAGTGGGAGAAAAACAATCACCGCCAACATCACCCTATAGATGAAGTAAATGATATCAATCTCGCCACCACCACCGACAACAGCACTGCATCAGCAACCACCTCAGCATCAGACCCACAAACACAAACAGAATAACCCACCGGTCAAAATCACGCATCTAGAGGAAGAGGGCATGGCCAATTCCATCACAGAGGCCACAACAATGCCCCAGGACGCGGGAACAAACACAACAATAACAATCGTCAGAACATGCATGATAGGTTAGCAGAGATAATGAAACAAATCTCTGCACTCACTAACTTAGTCAACACACTTAGCACCACAGTTGCAACACAATTGACAACACACCTAGCAACAAATTTGATGACACCTAAACAGCCACCGAACACATGTTTCGGATGTGGTCAGCAGGGTCACTGGAAGGAGCGATGTCCAAATCGCCCTCAGTCTACAACTCGTACTGCTGATCAACATACACTGCAGCCTGAGACCCCATTACACTAGCACGGGCACTGATTACAGAGTCACTTCGGTGCCCACTCTCACAACCTGGCTCAACTGCGGCCTCCGGACAACAATGTCAGGTGGCCAACCCAACAAATCATTCTTTCACAACAGTATGCACGCACGCACGCACACACACACACACACACACCACATACGCACGCACGCACGCACGCACGCACGCACGCACGCACGCACGCACGCACGCACGCACGCACGCACGCACGCACGCACGCACGCACACACACACACCACACAGACACACACTTATATGTCGGTTACCATCGATGCATACTGCATCCACGGCACTGACATCTCCCCTGCCTGAGGTTGTGACCCTGCAACCTCCGTTTCTAACAAACCTTCTTTCCTATGTAAAACGGCAGTGATAGGTTGTAGCACCTCCGCTGAAACAACGTTTATCCAAACACTCTGACCCACCGCCAACGTACTTAACACCCAGTGCCCCTTTGGTGGTTTGCAATTCACAAGTCCTAACCGCATCATCCACTATATCCAGCAGCAGCAGCAATAGTGACATGGACTGTAGTCAACACTGGCTATATTCAAAACGATGCCCTGATTAGTACTGATTTCCTCAGTGCCAGCGAAGCCGTCATACAATGCAGACAACAAGAATTAGACATACACGGCCGACGTATATCCCTTGGACCACAATCGTTACTGTACAGCACTTGTGCAGTGATTTTGGCATCTACGGCCACAGTTGAACTGGGACAGGACAAAATCGTATGGGCCACCACAGTTAGGAAACAACACACACATACCTATGCTGGAACCTAACCCTGAATATATAATTGCCTCACAATGCGCCAGTCCCCAAATGGTCGTGGACACCACCAATAAGGATCATATACCATTCCGGGTATTCAATGGCACTATGGACCCAAAACACTCATACCGAGATTTCGTTGTGGGAATCTGGTTGATGTAATATCACTGGAGACACCCCCTACTGCACCGACACCAGCAACAACGTCTGATGATTTACTGGAACACCTGAATGACATATATCTGCATGCCACAGTTGGATTGATGCAGTCTCATAAACGTGACATACGGAAAATATTATGCAAATATCGCAATAGTTTCTCGGCTGGCGATATGGACTTGGGAGAAACTCATCTCGTGCGACAGTCCATCGACACCGGAAACAACCGACCCATTCGACAACCTGTTCGATGTCTTCCCATTCACAAGGAGGTGGAGGCACATCAACAAGTAAATGACATGTTGTGGACAGGCATAATAGAGCCATCAGCATCCCCCTGGGCCAGTCCCATTGTACTAGCAGGCAAAAAGGATGGATCTTTGCAGTTGTATATAGGCTACCGGTGCCTTAATGATCTAAGCGAGGATAGATCAGGCCTTAGATTCTTTGTCCAGAGCCAAGTGGTTTTGTACCCTTGATTTAGCTAGTGGACACTGGCAGGTAGCCATGGATGAGGCTGACAGGGAGAAGACCGCATATGTGTGTAGAGATGGTCTTTTCCCGTTCCACAAGATGCCCTACGGATTGTGCAACGCTCCTGGAATGTTCGAGCATCTCATTGAGCTGGTATTAACTACCCTGCAATGGGAGATCTGACTCTGTTACATCGACGACGCAAGTAGTCTTTCGCACCTCGTTTGAGCAAACAATCTGGACAATGTCTTAATGTCCTATCACACAGCCAATCTCAAGCTCAAACCCAAAAAGTGTCACATTTTTAGATAGAGTGTCGAGTTCCAGGGACACGTCATACCCGGCGATGGAGTAGCTATTCAACCTTCAAAAACAAATGCAGTAGCAGAGTGGCAAACCACAATCATGGACACCCGGAGTTTCCTTGGTCGGAAATGCCGATGCCTTGAGCAGAATCGGTCTCCAGGATGAACGGAAGTGGCCACCACCATGACACATACTACACAGCCATCTCCAGTGTTCCCCAAATTGCAGTGCACAGCGTGGAACACAGAGGCAGTCACTCACGAACAAGCAAGAGACGCGCAAACACGAAACAAATATGTGTGGATCCAGGAGTGGGTATGTCCACCTAAGGAATCTGTTACACTACTTTCCACAATGGCAAAATACTACTATCAAAGGTGTGGAGAGTGTCATATGCAAGATGACATTCTCTACATTAATAACCGGATAGTGATCCCTGAGCATTATCTTGAATCTAGTCTACAATAAGTACACGATAGCACTGGACACCTAGCCATCGAGCGAACAACAATATGAATTAAACAGCGATTCCACTGGATCGGGATATGCAATAGTGTGAAGGCATGGGTCACCAAATGTGTCCCATGCCAAAGGCGCACTGTTGGCCAGCACCATTCTGCACCCTTACAGGTTAAAATTGTTGGTACACCATGGGAGCATGTGGCTATAGATGTGCTCGGACCCTTAAATACAATGGATGAAGGAAACAAGTACATCCTCGTATTGCAGAATTATTTTACGAAGGGGGTAGAAGCATTTGCTCTGCTTAACCAAGAGGCATCCACAATAGCAGAGGTCCTGACAAGCAGTGCGTTCTGCCGCTTTGGTATGCCGTTTGAACTGAACTCCGACCAAGGAAGTAATTTTGAGAGCCAGCTGATCTCCAAGCTCTGCAAATTGTTTCATATCGTCAAAACAAGGATGACGCCATATCACCCCTAGAGTGACAGGATGGTGGAGATGGTCAAGCGAACCCTAGCGGAGATGCTCACCAAGACAACATACCTTGATTGTCGTGATTGGGATCTACGACTCCCATATGTGCTCATGGCATACCGTACTTCGATACATTTCAGCACAGGTTATACCCCTGCTAGGTTAATGTTAGGCCATGAATTAACCTTGCCCCCAGATCTGGCCATGCCCAGGATTCCAGGAGAGAAACATTCGCCTTCTCTCCATGTAGAGAAACTGATCTTATGGAAAGGAGGAACAACATCCCAGCCATCTACAGTACACGCTATGGGGGATTTCCCCGGCCCGCCTTCCGACAACACCCCCCCCCCCCCTCACCAGCCCACCCTCCGGGCCCCCCAGCCCGGAAACGTCGTACGTGAACAGTTAAACTATCACACATCAATCACACGTAATAACAGTCACTCTGTCTCGTCTCTGGACTCGGCCATTACAGAGTGAAATACATCATGTCCAATAAAGTTGATGCCACAAGCATGCAGAATTCCCGCCCCTCTGCTATAAAACGTCACACTTCACGACAGTGCAGGAATCAGCCGCAGATAAGCAGCCATGCATATCAATCAAATTTACGGACATAACAGAGACACAGACACTCAGGATGACTGTATTCACAATCTTCATACGACGGTATTGTAAATTGTAAAACTGTGATAATTAAGTTTGGTCTAGGTGAGGTGAGACTAGTCCTACCCACAGAGGAGGGTGCTTGGCAGTCCACCCACCCAGTAAATACATTCTAGCTTGGTGGGGTCAGTAGACTTGGTTTCCGCAAGCCATGGAATTGTTTAAACCAAACAATAAATTACAGTCAGCTATACTGTCCTAATTTTGATTAAGAATACAAATCATTAGCATGTGGGCTGATGAAGCAGCATCAAAACTTAAACAGTATAACATCATGAAGAATTTCAAATATTTTCTTACCTACATATTCCAGCCACTAATCAACATGGGCTGGAATAAATCTACTACACACAAGAGGTGGCGCATGCATAAGATCACGCGAATATAAAGGGACGCTGTTCTGAGGAACAGAATAATGAAAACATATATTTCCATTTTTCGCATCAACTACGTATAATCAGCAGCATCAAAACTCCACCATTATATACAGATTGCCTAAGATTCCGATCAATCACAGGCTTTCAAAACAAGAACCACAAGATCATCATTTCTATTTTACAGTAAATTCGATCAAAGGCTATAAACAAAAGAACCGCCCTATGCGTATCTACTACAGCATGATGGAGGAGGCGAGAGGATGTGAGTCGAGGCCAAACCACTGACGTCATCCTGCTCTCCCACACCCCATCGGGCATTCCAGCCTGAAATTTCAACAGGCGAGTGTATACGCATCCAAGTTGAAAAACTGCTTCATGCTAAGTAAAAGGTGAGCTTCCACAGGAATATACAGTTCTGGATTTTCATGTTGATCGGAGACCCGATTTCCCGCCGAGTTGGAATGAAAGAGACTACCCTACCTTCTTATATTTATTTGCCTTCTTTCCATGAAGGGAATATATGATCCGACTCCAGGAGAATATAGGTTAAATATTTCCATATTTGGCAGAACCGACTCACTATAAATCTATCTGGTGTGGTCATCCGCACTCCTGTGACGTCACCAAAAAGTATAAAAGGAGGAAAGTGCGTACTGAAATTTCATCTTCCCGTCAAACTCAACACTAGGGAAGATCGAGCATTAGGCTACTTTCATGTCGCAAACAAAATTCTGCTGTTTTCTTCTTATTATTTATTATTATATGTTATATTGGCCAGGAAAGTTATGAAGAGTTAGGAAAGTTTAATTAGGTTAGTGCAGTTCCGCAAATAACCATCATGCGGGAACAATATGGCGCTTGTGGAAGATCTCGCCTTGCCAGACAGCTTGGAAAAATAACCACCTGCTCACATCCGATAGAAATATCCGTGTACTGCTTTATTGCCCAATGGACAGCTGTGCAAGCATGTGTTTTCCAGAAACTCGGACTTGAAACTTCACATCAATCGCGACCATGTACTACAGAGAGACTTCTGGACTGCAAGTACCTGGATTCAGCCGCTCGGTCCGCCGTAACATACGCATTCTCATTTAAACATCGTGTGTTAGTTTTGACATTCAAGCCTGGTGAACAAAATGAGGACATAGATATCCTCGCTCCACGTTTCGAAAAGAGACTTCCAGTTACCGTGATTCCAACGGGAAAAAATGGCCAAGACGAAGCACACGAAGCAACCACAAACTGACTTTCCGCAATTAGTTAGACCATCAGCCTCCACAACACAGCCAGCCAGCACCAGCACTCCAACAACACCCACAGCACCGGCAGCACCCATAAGAACAGCAGCAGCAGCACCTGCAGCATCGATATTCACACCAACTGTAGCATCTGCACCGGCAGCACCCGCAGTGACAACACCGACAGCACCCAGCGCCACAGCACCATCCGCATCCCTGTTAGGACAGCCAATATCGGTTATAATAACAACGCCTGTGAAAATCCATGAACCAGTTTTACAGGACATTTCCGACCGTTCAATATCTCCATGCAGTTTAGTTATCAATGAGGAGATACGCCTCATGAAAGCCGTCATCACCATCACTACGCCGCATACCAGCACACCAACATCCACGTGCAGCACCATTCTTTCCATAGATCCTGCCATCTGAAAGACTACTACGCCGGACAGAGCATATTAGAGGAAGCGCAGACTAGCTCATCATCCAGATATCCGGACGATTCCCAGAACGGCCGCGAGTAAGCTGATCAAGGCTGTTAAAATAAGAAAGTTATCCACAATCACTGCAGCAGCATCGACACCCAGCATCATCGCATCGTTCAGCCAACCTTCAGCCAGCAGCACCAAAACCACCACAACAACAACAGTGATGTTAGCAATCTTGGAGCCTCCACCAGTCAGGACTACACCCATGGTCGTCACAACCACCACTGGTGCATCCGTAAACTCGCCCACAGCTCCTTCGAACTTAAGTGCCACCGACATAGTAACATGGATAATGAAATATCAGTATCAGCATACGACCCACCACGGCCGTCCAGTACGAGTCATGGGACCCAAACTCGTTGTGGGAATTTCTCATCGGAGTTCGTGGACATTATTGTCGTGGATGCATCCTACACAGCTACGCAAAATTCTTGCATAGCTGTGTCTCACTAAAATAATCGTGGCAGATACCTGTGCTGTAAGCACATCATGTGCGACGTAAGTACACAACACACAGTAGCGAATATGTCTTTACTCCCGTCATGCCATCTCAGCTATTGCTGGGACTGCCCGATGAACCAGTTTTCACCTTATTATTAAATATTATTTTTCTTATTATTTTTCTTCCCGCCTTAGAATGTCGAGATGGATTGTAGATAGCGAGATCTATGCATGCGGACCCGCCAAAATGTGCCACACTGTATGCATGCCTTTATATATTCGGTATGCATACGTAATTACATATTACTGTCGTATGTTTTAAAATATATATGCCTTTTCTTATATTATATTTTTATAACTTTATTTGATTAGGGTACGTTGGAGCTTGGGCGTTCTCGGGGGAAATCTAATTATCCGTCACCGAGAGAATGCTCATGCGAGCTATTGTTTTAGCCAAATCAGGATATTAAAATAATAAACAGCACGCACCACGAAATAAAAACAACAAAAAATAAAAGCCCTGGAAAAATAATTCCAGGTCAAAAATCAAAACTAAAAGTATGCCTCCCTCCCAAACTCTTTCGCACTATGTGCTCTTCTCTGATAACTACGCATCTCTCGTGTCACTACTTCTCTATGGCTACGAACCTACTCGAGAAGTCTATAATTCTTGCCTAGCGTGCTCCCGTGCTTTTGATACACGATGCATTGATCGTTTGTCATGGGTGTCAAACTATGAGGGGTGATGTAGCACAGATCCACCGGATGGGTGTAAACCATCCCAGCTAAGCTGGGTGAGGGACGACTGCTCCGGGTACGTTCCAAGCACGCCCCCCCCCCCTGTGAAGGATAGTATGCGTTTATAAAGCCCTATGAGAGAGGTTTCGCTAAAACGGTCAAGTCTGTCAAAAATTCATAGTGCACATGTGCACGCATCAGAACTTTCCTGGCAACACGTTTCAGTATTTGGAGAGAGTATATGCTTATAGTGTACAGAGTTGGTACTGGTGATTTCTTCAAATCACTCCAGTCTCGTCATTCTTAGTACCGGTGAGGACTAGAATGGAACGAGGATTTCAGAACTTTTTACCTTTGTATGATCTGACCAGAAAAGGCCGACTTATTCACGAATGGCTCACTTAAATTATTTTCAAAATATTGCTTGGACGTCCTAATCGCGTGTATGTATTAAATGAATGGGAAATACGCCGATCCGTGCTCGCCACATCACCCTTTCTAGCTGCACGCTGATTGGCTGCCGCACGCCCTCTGATTGGCTGGAGGGTCCTGCCTCTAACGTCACGAGAAGTATCAAAGGAGCCAAAAATCAAGACTCGAGAGCACTCGGCGAGGAACAGCCGACAAGACAGCAAGGCTGCTGGACCAGCGCAGTGCTAGATGTGGGCTAACTGCTAACTTACTGTGGTACCTACACCACAGCAGTGCCCTTCGGAATTCAGATGTCCTGCGCCGGTGAGCAACCTTGGATCGGCAATCACGAATTTTGGATGTTCTCGTATGCCATCTGAGGGCAAATTAATTAAATAGAAGCACGCCCTTTCCAGAACAGTTACTGGGGAGCTTCTTTGCGGATGGGCGTTGTGGACCTGATGTAAATTCTACAGGATGTATAGCTGAGGTGATTCTTGGTGGATAACTGGCCGGATCTTCCAGACCACGCTGAAAAGTGGTATCAAACTTCTGCGCGGCATATCATGTGTTATAATTAACTTTTAGATCACGAAAGGCGGGACTCTGCCCAGTGTATCCCGCATGGTGTACCCAGTTATGCACATGCTTATTTAATTATCACTGTAGCCCTCTAAGTCATAGGCAACTTTCAAACTACTGTCGCTGGACGGACACTTTCCAATTTACTGTGTAAATTTTTGTATCAGTTATTCTGACTATCTAATGGACATCTAACCTGTTCTCCTTCACCATCCTGTGAGTGAGCCGCATCAACAGTCCGCTTGCGGAAATCTTCCCTGCAACTTCAGAATCGTGCCACCTCATGCTATTCAACGGTAGCATATCAATTCCTGTGATTTATGAACTTTTACTGTACCGATGACCATTAGGTACTCAAGTAACCATACTATTGTGCTATTCATAATTTCCGTATTGGTGCCTTTCCGGTCTTTAAGACCACATTTTTATATTTTCTGTTTCATATTGTATATATTATATGTGCTTACACCTAACGAGCACCGTAATGTCCTATGACCTGATATACTGTTAGAACTGTATAAGTTAGTTATGTACATGACAGGTAGGTATCCTAGTTATTCTGTGTTGTTAATATAAAAACACTAGGATGCAGTACGCTAGGCAATACTATACAGCAACATTATATCCACATCACTATTTCCCCCCAGCACTAATTTTACACTGAGGTCACTGATCATGCTCCCCATGCTCGAATCTGACATGTGACCGACTAACCCTGGCTATTCTAGCTCGATAGGATAGGTTTAAAGTAGTTAGGGACAATCTCCCCATAAGAAACACATTATGTACGCCTCTTTTCCGGCTGTGGTGGATATGTAACCCTGCACACCGGCTAGATTGTATAAATTGGGCAATTACCTTAGGGCCTCTTATTAATATCGAGTGATTGTCTCTTTTGACGCTCCTCCAGCCGCAAGGCTTAATACTTTTCTGGACTAACAATCGACACATTGGCAGGATCCCACTCTGGGAAACTATTGGGGTTTCCGAGCGGTGATAACTAAAGTGTCGATTTAGCATACATTCCCCAGTATCTTCGGATACCAGTTAGTTTAGAAATCCCCGCCAGTGTAGGAAGCACTGCGAAAAGAAATTATATTATGTAACACCAGCCTGCAGTGCATCTCTGGGCATTCTGGAACACAACCCTAATGACAGGTGAAATGTTAATTCCGTAACATATGGGTGACGGACGAGACACAGATCTCCATCCAACTCGGTATGGTGACTGGGTGCAGTCTTAGAACCCACCACGCCTTCACGGGAATGCCACTAGTGATGAATATATGTCTCCTACTCCCCACCATAAATACTACTGAGTTTTCTAAATTGCTTATGTGAACTGTAAATTGTCCTAGTGATGTTATATGTGGTTATGGTGCAATGGTTCTCGGATCATCATATGATTCGGGAGCTGTCGCTCTGTGACATGTACGTACGTCTTTCTTATGCGATTTTTCCTTCGGGAAGCTGGGCATCTTCGCCAGTTAGACGTATGCTTCGATAGATAGGTAGGAATCCCTGCCACTTGCGGCCAAAGCTTGGAAATGTATCTAACAACTAAAGGGTAGATTAGACTTAAGCAGAAGGCCCGCTGCATAAATAAAAGCCACAACTACCAACACAGTATCTTTGGACCTACATAAGACAGTGACCTGTGAATTCTTTGGAAATCATCGGACGAAGACGTAAACCAGCGTGCATCACATTAATTATAGTTTCACTAGGATTGACAACTGCACATAGCTTTTTGTTTGAACAAATGAGTGGCCATTTTTGCCAGCTCTTTTCCTCAGCTTTGGTGTTGAAGGCATTTTCCTGTGATGGAGGCCCACGCGAGGCACTTTCCTCTCGCAACAATAATATTTTGCATGTGTTAGGGGTATAATTGGTTTATATTAAACTATTCAAGTAGCCTCGTTGCGATGCTCCCTTGCGGGGATACCGCTGCGGATTCACGACTCTGTGAGGTATCTTCATCGAGCCCACGTAGAAAGAACACCAGTTGGTTCTATGTACTGTATTATTTTGCTCATTCACTAGCAAACGAGTACAATTGTTTGTATAGTTGTTATTATTTATAATTATTATCATCATGTCCAGATTTTAAACTAGTTTATGGACCGTCATACCGGTGACACTAACAGTTGGGATGAGACCGTGAGGTTAAACCTTAGCGGCAATGGTCGCACAGCCCCACTGGAATGTGATCGTTCAACCGGCTCCAGAAGCAGGTCTTTGTACCTTCTGGAGAGTCCATAACTCCGAGAACCGTAGCTAACCAGCCATCCCGTGCATCCTGTGCATGAGGTGCAATGGAGTGGGGCAATACAATGGACCAGCGAGTATCCCCGCGAGCTGCACAATCAAGTATCGATCCCATACCTGAGAAGACAAAGCATAGCTCTGGAAAACGTCCAGCAGAGAGAAACAAGACTTGTTTACTAGGACATACATATGGAGAAAGACTTAAACTGATAAACCTCCCAACCCTTGCATATCGTCGACTAAGAAGTGACATGATCGAACTCCACAAGATACTAAACGGAAAATACGACCTAGAGGCAGGGCGGCTAAACATACCATTATTCACCAACAGTACAACTATAGACCATTCCATGAAAATCTTCCAAATGCGTTCGAGACTGCATCGGCACAAAATTCTTCAGTCACAGAGTTGTAGGCATTGGAATAACGTACCAGAAGCAGTTACCAGTGTCAGTACCGCCCCAGCATTTGAACGTAGACTGGACAAATAGTGGAGGAACCAACGAAACAGAAGTAATATAGACAAGCCATTCACAACTCAAAGCGCATGCGACACAGCAAATATAGTAGAAAACCCGGAGCTGACAGAAGAGGACATGTAACCGTAAGTAAACCTATAAGTAACCCTTTTGTATTATGTTATGCAGAGGGCAGCAATCACTAACGATTTTAGCTATTGGTGTGTGGCATTAGATTACCCTACTGCAGTTCTAACAGGACACCACATCTTTCATTGATCTGATGCGCATCAAATCAGATACCACTATGTCATCATCAAATCCAGAACCATATTCATCATTTTCCCTATCATTTTCACATAGACACATAGCAAATGCAAGTACCAATCACACTTTGTTCGTTGTGTGTTTTAATATGATAAGGTACGCTTGCCACTTAAGTAGGTCAGATGTAGTCACGGCTTATATCAACTAAATATCTTTTAAAGCCTTATTAGATACCCTTAGAATGTTTTTCAATGATGCATTCTGCTGATAAATAGTAGGTTACCGCCAGGATGAAAAATGTCGATTGCACTAGCTCCTCCATGAGTGCTCCTTAACGAGTACAGAAAGATGTTTAACAATCAACCAGTATCAGGTAGCTATTCCGAAGACAACCCATATACCGGAATGACGAAGTGCTCGGAGCTCAGCTAGAAATTGGAGTGCATAGATATAAATGGGAGGGCATAGCTGGAAATGGAAGGTCATTGAGGAAATGGTAGGGTAAAGCTTAAAATGGGCGGGGTGGGTGGGGTATAACTGGAAATTGACGGGATAACGAGAAATGAGAGGGCATAGCTAGAAATGGGAAGACATAGCTGGAAATGGTAGTGCATAACTAGAAATGGGAGGGTATAGGTAGAAATGGGGTGGGGAATAGGGAGAAATTGGCTCCTCTACTCATATTAACGGAGGAAGTTTATGCATCAGTAGTATGACGTCATAATTACCTAAGTGACGTGTATGATGACGTCATAAACAATTACGTCATGAATGACTCGATTTGGACCGTCTTATACAATTAATATTCCATCAGGTTGTACGAATTGTATGTCTGTACTATATAATAAACATGCTGTTGAATATTTTGAAATTAATTTGACTGGGCACGGTTGCTGCTATGTGTCACTAATGAATCATTTAGCCAGCATATGTATTATAAAGTAAAGCAAGTCAACCTTCAATTGGTCCTTATGCTGTAACTGACAGTTATGTCAGTATCAGCACAGAGAATGAACCCAGTCCAGATATCTAACTATGCATTCTTAAACCACAGTTATCTTGTGTAACCTACCTATTGGTATTCTTTACCGAACGGCATTAAGTAGTCTGGTGTACATTTGCAATGTGTAAGCCAATTCATGTTATTCTCATGATGAATTCATCCGTTCCCGCGATGATATCCTAACAGGTTAATCACATGCAATGTAATAACATGATTATGCTGGTGCTCCACAATACACTTCTCACATGTTCTCAACAATGGATCGATCCAATCTGTCACTCAAGTATATGACGTAATAATCAAGTACGTCGCATTTTGTTTGACATCACAATCATAATTGACAGCAATGCTCTGCCATGAACCAGCAATAGTCCGTCAAATATGTCCTTGCTACATAATAGCCATTCTCTTGAATATTTTGAAAGCAATTTGACTGGGCGCTGCTGCTGCCACTCAAGGAAGGTGGCCTCTTTACACAACCTATTTCCTACATACGATATCTTTTAACCATTTAACACTCATATCCGCCAAAAACGTCTTCTGCAGTGGCCTTAAAAAATGTCTATTTGCCAACCAAGAGAAGACCATTTTGAAATTTTACCACTGGAATGGCTGGCTGGATAACCGAGCCAGTCATTCCAGTGGTAAGTTTTTAAAAAATAGTATTCTTTTGGTCTGCAAATAGTCATTTTATTTGAGAAAATTGAAATTTTAAAAACAAATTCGGGGGTTAAAGTGTTAAAGCCTAGAAACACCTGGATGTTTTCACAAAGAAAGGCTCTCTTTTAAACACACGATTGAGAGAGGCGGTGTGGTGTGTTCCAAAGACCAAGTGATTGATAATGAAGATTCGCGTGTACCAGAACACCATGATTAATAACGCACTACTTGGTGTATATCCTCAAAGATATAAATACGTCTTCGAGCCTGTGGATCCATTATCTTTGTCTCTTTGTTTCTGTCAAAGAAAATTGCTATAAATAAACTAAGACTCGTCATCAAGAATAACAGCACTCTATCATGCACCACGATTGAAAACGATTTATTGAACACATATTGAACACGTCTGAAATCTGCATATTATAAAACGCGTAGTATATGCATAAGGCGCATAAAATACACATTCAATGCTGATTGTCCATTGAAGCAATAATATATAGTGCTAGATGTGACATCAATTTGGGTTCCAGAAAATAGTTTTCAATCATTTACTGCATAATCCTTAAATAGGAATTGGAATGTTTGCCATCTCCATAGTATATTTATTTTAAGCATGCTTTAAATTCGCGTTGTTTCAGATTAAGTTAAGACTTCGATAGTTCACTTTTTGTGAAATATTTAAGTGCAATTCATTTATCAATACATGTTCAGTTGAAATCACAGTTTATAATGGTGAGAGTCGCTTACTCAGATGCCTCTGCAAAGCACTGGAATACGACTGACGAAGTTCCATTCGCCATACACTTAGGTAGCAATGACTATGTACCACGGTTTCTCTACAAGGAATTTCCTATCACGTTTCTCTTGAGTGGTGCCATCCCAAATATTATTTTATTTTATTATCTCATCGCTTCAAAGAAATACATATCTCCGTTATTTGCATTTATTGCGAGTCTAATAATTTCGGATACCCTATCTTGTATTGGCTATGCTAGTTGGGCCGGACTTATTCTCCCCTCAATCATTTTGCCATACCCATCATTGATATGCAAAATAGTATTTTTCATGGGGAACCTCGGTGTCGCTGCGAGTTGCTATCATTTGATGTTTTTCTCAGTTCTTCGATACTACCAACTTTGTTTTCCATTGCACGCCCGTGCCAAGGTAACAGCTGGCCTGGTATTTAAAATATGCTGTGTAATATGGATTGCCAAGACCTTTGTATATATCACAATCACAATCCACTATGAATCAGTTAGAGTTATTTACAATGAGAGCGAGGTATCGGTGTGTGTATTTGTCGGAAATGTTTCAACACGGAGCTGGTGCTATTTGATTGTAAACACTGTTATACCAAGTGGCACGATAATACTTATGCATGTTCTCAAATACATCCGCCTAATGTGCCACGCAAAAACAGTAGATGTGCAACAGGAGAGACAAAATGCAGATGCGCGTGCTGTCACCATAGTTATCATACTGTTTTTCATATCCTGGTGCCCGGTAAATATCTATGCAGTGATTCATACCAAGGCTCCCGGGGAAGATGAATATCAAGATAAACTGTTTCTCACATTATGCTACGTCATAGCCTATAATAGCTGTTTGAATCCAATCGTGTATATGCTGGCCGCTAAGTCAATCAGAAGTGATATTGTACATTTCTTATGCTCTCGAAGAAAGATGTTCAGTAAACAAACATGATATGAATAAGAGAACCACAGATGAACAACGTTGTATGTAACGAGTTGCGGTATTCAACCCAATGGTAGAAATTACAACGTGACGGAAGGAAATGTTAGAGAATGGAAGATTCCAGTTCATTCATCTGATTTATGACGTCATAATCAACTATTTGACGTGTAGGATGACGTCATAAACAATTACATTATGCATAGTGTATCAAAGTTCGTCACGAATGCCTAATTGATGACAGACGAAGCGTTGTTGTACAAATTGTCTGTCTGCGATTTAATAAACATTGAACATTTTGAAACCAATTTGAAAGGGCGCTGTTACATTTGTAGATATCCTGTTAATATCAGGAAAGACCGTATTTTTCGTGACGTTTCGATCGTTTAGTATTCTCTAAAGAACACCATTTTTGTAATAAGTTTTGTTAAATTTGAGATTTATTTATATTATATAATTTTAATACATTTCTATCATGCGTCACCAGTCTTCCATTTGTATCGTGTTACAATGTGTGATATTGTCGGTGGCACAGTTGCAGACCTGGACACTAATTATACATGGCTGTGTGATACCAGTTACAAATATAGGCCTCCATTTTCTTTTAGAGGTATGTATGATTACTGTATTCTGTGGCTGTAGCAGTAGAAACATCCTAAAGCTGCAATCAGTACTTCTTCGCTTTTGCTCTCTGTGCCTTTCAAAGTAACATATGAAACGCTCCAGAGATAGACCATCTTCCTATGTGGAGCCGATTGATGTCTCAAACTTTACAGAGTTCATTGATTTGACTCGTACTCTCAGCTTGGTGTCTGCACGCAGTAGTCTCACTAGTCGTAGCCCATATTCGTTGCAACTGGCCTGGCGTAGTACATCTAGGATCTTTGAGCGTTTAATTGTGTTGAAGGCTCGTGACATGTCAATGTCCATTTTGTGGAAATCCCAGTGGTTGGACATGACTACCGACACAAGCATGCATTGAGCCCATACAATGTCTGCGCAGCTGTGTCCACATTTGAAGCCAATTTGACATGGTCCGAGTAATGTATCGAGCTTGCCTCGAATGTGGCATAGAGTAACATGGGATAGGATTTTTCGTATGTTTTTAATGAGAAAAATGGGCCGCAGGTTGGCTGGGGGCCAGGTGGCTTCTTGGGCTTGGGTGCGGTGAGGGTGCATTGGCCTACAGCGTCGATGGGAATCGCCTCGGCTTTGACTAGTAGTTTGTGCGGTCCTCACCTTGGCCACTTTGATAGATGTGCAGCCACAATGCCTTCAACTGTAGCTGATGATTCCATAGACTTCAGTATTTTGGTTCGGGATTCGCTTGGATCGAACCTGACGTCGATGTTAGCTATCTGCTCTCCGAAGGCCTTTCTTGTAGGACATTTGAGTGTCCATGTCACTGATGGGCTTGGGTAGGTTGTAGGTGACTCTACCCTCTTGCCTGGTATGGCATTTATATATTAGGTAGAGATCGTTCCTCTGAAGGCGTGTAATGACTGGCGTATGGTCAGCATTGGTGTATGTGCCTCCGAAGTAGGGGTTTTGTTTCTGTCTTGCATAGTATGAAGTCTATTTGGTTGAAGACAGCTCTTGTAGCCTTAGAACCTTTTGGGGCCTTGTGATCAGCAATGTTTCCACTCCACGTTGTCCAGCGACGGCATGGGTGTTTGAAAGCTGTATTTGTGGCAAATAGGCCATTGAAACTAAGGAATGCCCTCAGTGCATATACATTGCTGTTCCGTGTGCCCTCTGCATAGGACCCATGCATAAGCCAAGTCCTGAACTTTTGTCCGCAATTCCGTGTTTATCCAGCTTGGAGTTGAAATCTCCGCACATGAACAGCTGCCATCTAGTGGTGGTATGTTTTCGCGTTGTTATAGCCAGGTCGATGAATGCAATGCGATCACTGATGTATCCAAAACTAATGACATAGTCGCAGACCCTTTGTACGATTACGAAGCCTAAACCCCGGTATGTGGCATGTTGTTTATGCATGAGCACTAGCGTATGACCTGTCTGTAGTTGCTGCTCTGAGGGTTTAGCTACGTTAGTCTCTTGAATACATGGAATATCTAGAGGTAAGGGCATGTTAATTCAATTTATAATAGACATAAATGTCTGTGTCCTTATTTGATATTACATTGTATTGGTGCGGATCAATATGTATGCTGAACTCAACAACCTAGGTATTAATGAAGGAATCCAGTTGTAGCTATGCCCCTCCCATCTCTATACCCCTCCCATCTCTATGCCCCTCCCATCTCTATGCCCCTCCCATCTCTATGCCCCTCCCATCTCTATTCCCCTCCCATCTCTATGCCCCTCCCATCGCTATGCCCCTCCCATCTCTATGCCCCTCCCATCTCTATGCCCCTCCCATAGCTATGCCCCTCCCATCTCTAACTAAGCTCCACCCACGCTCTGACAATGTTGGATCGATCCATCCCTGATCTCCTTGAATCTCAATTTCTAAAAAGCCATGCACGAAATATGTTGAATATTTTGAAACTAGTTTGACTAGGTGCAGCCAGAATGTTTATTAAAGGTGCACATTCACACCAAAGTGCTAGAAAATAAAATCGTTGAAATTGGATAATTTTAGAGGCTTAATTTGCCTACCTAAATGCAATGAAACGAAATATATCTTAGCATATGATGTTTTCCTTCCGTATAAATTAATATCATGTTTTAGTTGTGAAGTTGAGTTAGGGACTCGTGTTTCTAAGTCAATTTTACAACTTAAAAATTGTTATTAATTTGTACATAAGAAAACCACCATATGTTAAGATTTATTTCGTTTCATGTTGAATATTTAGAGACTAATTTGACTCGGCACTGCTAGCCCCCAGTAAAAAAATTATTTTCGAAATATTCAATAGCGTACCTGTATAGTTGCATTGAAATTGGAATTCTGGGAATTTACAATTCAAAGTATATAAATTGAATCCAACATGCGCAAAACGTGGGTGGAGCATAGCTTGAAATGGGCAGGGCATAGTTAGATCCGTTTAATTGATTAAAATAATTGTTTTTAGGATGCTAAAATTAAAACATCCGGAAATTGTGGACAATTTCGCCTTTATCTTTACCTAGGGATATATCAACAGGTTGACCAAATTGTTTGTTTTACAATTTTATAAAATGGTCTGAGGAATATTTTGAAAATAATTTTACTGTAGATGTATGTTACAATTTGAGACAAAATAGTTTCAGGTATAACGTATATGCATGTCATTATAACTCTGATGAGAATAGCGTACGGTTTGTGCAAACTGACAGTTTACTCCCTAAAGGTGTATAATCATGCCAAAATGCTTGAAAATAAAATTGTTAAAATTGTATACTTTTAGAGGTTTAACTTGTGTGCCTCGATGGAATGAAACGAAATAAATCTTAACACATGATGATTTCATTCCCCATAAATGAATTTCGTATTTTTAGGTGTGAATTTGACTTAGGGACTCGTGCCTCAAATTCAATTTCACAACCCAAATTAAATATTAATTTATGTGTAATGAAATCATCGCCCCTGTTTAAGACTATATGCTCGGCCTCAACGTGGCGCAGGGGTGTAACCCACTGGGTGTCAATCCAGACATTTGGAGAGGCTAACCAGAGCATTATGCACAACGCAAATGAATGACACTTGGAGATCGAATCAACCGAAATGGTGCTCGCCCTGTGAGGATCCGCCAGGCAGGTGCAGCGCCGGGCTCCACGCCTCGAAGGAGCCCACCCTCAGCTACTGGAGGTCCCATCAACTCGTCTTGTGGAGCCAGGGGACGAGGATGGAGAGCTACTGGCAAACCGAAAGAGAAGACCAACCCCAAAGAGAACCCCAGTATCAACATCATGCACTGGAACGCAGAAGGGGTTACCAACAAGAAATCAGAGCTCGAACAGTTCCTGTACGAAAACAACATTGATATCTGCTGCATCCAAGAGACACACCTGCAAGAAGGAAAACCATTTAAGATCAGAGGTTACCAGATTTTCCGGTGTGATCGAAGAGGAAGAAAGAAAGGTGGGGTGATCACCTTGGTCCGAAACAGCGTGAACGCCAGCCAGATCAAAACCTTTATGGAAGAGGCAGAATATATCAAGATCAAGGTAACAACCAGCAACTCTGTGATTGACATTGTCAATTATTACTGCCCTAATGACAAGAATCTCTCACTTGACACAATCCAGGTCCCGGACTGCCACTTCCTCATTGCAGGAACTTTAATAGCTAGTCTCAGAGCTAGGGATACAGAACACTTGATAAACGAGGAGAAGACATTGAAGCATGGCAAGATGAAAAGCACCTTTGACTTGTCAACGATCCCACAGATCAGCCTACCTTCTACTCGCGCCGGTGGCACTCGACAACAACGCCGGACTTGGCATTTTGTACAGAAGACATTCACAGAAACCTCAGTAGAGTGGTCGGATCGCAGTTAGGAGGAAGCGACCACCGCCCAGTCCTCCTCTCTCTTTCTGGAAGTATTTCGACAAGTTCACCTCAACATCCAAGGTGGAACTACAAAAAGGCAAATTGGAGTCTGTTCGGCATTCGTTCCAATGAGCTTAGCCAAAATATAGCAGTAGAAGGGAGAAACATCAACAATGTGGTCAAGGAATGTAATTCAAGTATCCTCAAGGCTGCCAACGAAGCGATTCCCCGAGGGTTCAGGAAAAACTACCGCCCCTACTGGACAACAGAACTGCAAGCAGCACATGATAAACTAGACAAGGCAAGAGAAGGTGCAGAGGGTAATCCCTGTCATGAAAACCACTTCACGCCACAACAAACTAAAGCCAGGTGTCTAAAGACCAAGCTGGAGGCCAAAAGAAGAAGCTGGAGGGAAAAGACGGCAGGGTTTAATTTAGAGAGAGACACCACAAAGCTATGGAGACTGACTAAAGCACTGAATGATGAGGGTGTCGGGGGAGAGAAGATTACTCTTGAAGAAGATGGACAAACACTGTCAGGAAAGATGGCTGCAGATGCCTTTGCAAAGGCATACGCAAAAGAAAGCAACATTTCCATACCACGAAGAGCAAAAGGAAAGAACAGACACCAACACTCACGATGCAATGAAAGTTGGCATTAGTTTAGCAGAACTGAAGAAGTCTATCCGCCAATTGAAGAAGAAGAAATCTCCCGGGCCAGATGGCATTACGAATGAAATGATCCAACACCTTGGTAATGCATCTCCCCGCAAGTTGATAGACATCTTTAATCTCAGTTGGACCAATGGAGAGGTTCCTCAGTGCTGGAAGGAAGCCAGAATGACTCCTATTCTGAAAAAGGGAAGAACAAGACGAAAGTGCTGAGCTACCGTCCTATCAGTCTTACAAGCTGCATATGCAGGACCATGGAGCGCATCGTCAACCAGCGGTTGCAGTGGTACCTGGAGTCGGAAAACATTATAGTTTCAAAGCAGGCTGGCTTCAGAAGATACAGGAGCACAGAAGATCAAACAACACATCTTGCACAGGTCATAGAGGACACTTTTCAAGCCAAGAAGGTGATGCTAGCTGCCTTTATCGATCAGCAGAAGGCATTTGACAAGGTGTGGAAGGATGGCCTCCTCGTAAAGCTCCGGCGCACAGGCATCGGTGGCAACATGTTCCAATGGACCAAGTCATACCTACACAATCGCAGAGCTAGGGTGCTGGTGGATGGACAATCTGGACATAATGTATTGCTGAGACAAGGGGTACCACAAAGCGGAGTATTATCACCAACTCTGTTCATACTCTTCATTAATGACATTGTAGCAGAGCTGCCCAATGGGATCCAAGCATGTCCACCAAAACCAAGGTTGGCAATCTGACACTGGGCGGTACTCCACTCGGGTACGAGGACCAGCAGACATACCTGGGAGTCACCTGTGACAGAAGATTAACATGGAAGGAGCACATCCAGAACGCAGAGGCAAAGGCCAGAAGAAAGCTAAACATCACGAGGAAGCTGGCAGGAACAAAGTGGGGTGCCAATGAAAGGATCCTCAAGACCATCTACCTAGGTGCCGTACGACCACACCTTGAGTATGGATCCAGCTCATGGATGACAGCAGCTAAATCTCATCAACAGAACCTCGACAGAGTACAAAACCAGGCACTGCGCATCATCACTGGTGGAATGAGATCAACACCAATAGAAAAAATGGAGCAGACAGCAGGCATCCCCCCCCCACTTAGTAAAAGAAGGGAATGCAAAGCACTGATCCAAGCTGCAAAGTTCAAATCGTTCAACAACCACCCGATGAAGATCAGGCAAGCACAGCTGTCATCAGGAAGACTTAAAAGATCAAGTTTTGTGAAAGAGACAAAAGCACTTCAAAGGAAACACCAAGAAATGTTGCCAGCACAAATAGAAGACTCAAACCACACCCTTGATCCTCCTCCCTGGAAAAACCAACTAGAGAGCATAGCTATTCGCACCACAGTACCTCATCTCACAACCAAAGATGAACACAGTGATGTGAGCAAGAAGGCCCTGACCCTAGCCATGCTGGAAGAAATGTACCCTCAGGAGACATGGATAAGGATCTACACAGATGGATCAGCCAAAAATGCAATTAGGAGTGGAGGTGCCGGACTGCACATATAGTATCCAAACGGACAACATGAGTCAGCTGCAATACCGACAGGCAAACACTGCACAAACTACAGAGCTGAAGTCGAAGCACTGGTCCATGCAGCTAATACCATCAGCAGAACAGCAGACCCTATTGCACAGATTGCCCTTTTATCTGATGCCCGCTCCGTCCTTGAGGCTATCACCAAAGGTAAGCTGCCACAACTTGAAGAAGCACTACAAACCATCAAATGCTTTCGGATAGCATTGCAGTGGATCCCCTCACACTGTGGAGTCCAAGGAAATGAGGAAGCAGACAAGATGGCAAAGGTGGGTGCAGAAGAGAATCAGACAGAAAACATGGTTACCCATACAGAGATGAAGACTATCATTAAGTCCCTCTATAGAACACCTCAATCAGAAGATGCCTACCATCATCTCTCGAGGCCAGAGCAAGTGACCATTTTTCGTCTCAGAACTGGACATAACAGACTAAACCAACACATGTACAGGCGGTTCCACCTTACGACATCGCCCGCTTGTCCCTGTGGATAAGCAGAACAGACCACAGAGCACATACTTCAATGTTGCAGTACGTATCAGCTGCTGAGAGAAGAGATCTGGCCTTTGTCAACCTCTTTTCTTGAAAAGCTGTATGGGCCTGTGGAAGAACTGCAGAAAACCACAGATTTCATCTTGAGAACGGCTCTCCAAGTGTGATACCAGCGATCGAAAAGAAGAAGAAGAAGAAATCATCATATGCTAAGATTTATTTCGTTTCAATACATCCATGAACATAACTTAACCCTTTTGTAACGAAACCGGCCAAACCCGTCCTCTGTAGTGGCTTTGAGTAATGCCCATTTACAGGCCAAGGGAAGACTATTTTTGAAATTATACCACTGAAATGACTGTCTCGGTAATCGAGCCAGTCATTACAGTGGTAAATTTTCAAAAATAGTCTTCTCTTGGCCTGAAAATGGACATTTAATAAGTAAATATTTTAATTTGTCGAAGAAATTTAGTCATTAAAGGGTTAAGTCCACAAAAGGACACAATTTTAACAATGTTATTAACCAATTCTGCTGTGAATATTCACATTTAATAAGCTAGCTTGAGAATATTTGGAAAATGTTTTGACAGGCCGAGGGTTCAACATATTTTCCGCAATGCCCAGCTAACTTTCACGGGTGTAAATCTAGGACGGGAACGCTGGCATTATTATTATTATTATTATTATTATTATTATTATTATTATTATTATTATTATTATTATTATTATATCAATGATTATTATTATTATATCAATGATTATTGTTAATATTATTAATATAATAATTACTTTTATTATAATTAAGACCATTATGTGGCAGCTAGCTGTAATGCGGTTCAGACATCTTTACAGTATGTCATAGCTTATGTTAAGACTTTCTCTTCTTGATAGAAGAGAGGGTCAGATGTAGAACATGCATGTATTTCCATCGCTCTATTGACCTGTTCTAGGAAAGGAAATGCTACAGCAGTGTTTGCAATGTTAAACCTTTAGAGTATACGTCCATTAACTCTGCAGTAGGTCTTAAAACTTATAGTAGTAATGATAGCAGTAGTTCATGGGTCTACTTGGTATGTTATGACTCTATAGAGCTCCCAACACGCAGACCCCTACATCTTTACACGTTTCATTAATTCCACAAAACTAAATAGTTTTCTTACCTTAAAACACTTCTATGTGGTCGTGTAACTCCGGCGGCTCTGCTCCGTCCTACCATTGGTGTGTTCGTCATCCGACCCGTACGCGTAGTACGCGCTTACACGACGACATTGCTGGTTAGCCAGACTCGGGGACGTGGGAGGAAGAGGGCGTGCTACCGGGGGATACAGAGCCCGGCGTCTAGGACTGGTGGGACGATCACGTTCCAGTGGGGCCGGGAAAGCATTTCCACCAAAATTGAAGACCACCCAACTATTCGTCTGTCCCGTATGTCGTTGCATAATCAGCTAATTTGTCAATACATTGTAAAATTAAGGCTTTTTTTAAAGCTCAGCGAGTCGGAGGTTGGCTAATTTAAGAAAATAGTTTGAAGTGGCCTTTCAGCACCGATGTGATGATCAGGCCCAAAACGTGTTCGTTTATATATATAAGGGAGTTTTGAGCTGTCTTAATGAAGAATTACTACTGCACCATTTAGAGATGAAGGTTACGAACTTGTAGGTATAAAAACCCATCAGCAGGATACTTTTTATTATGAGGACTATGTTTCGCGCGGGCCTCCAACAAAATATAAATGATAACCTTATCTAAACGAGAAGCTATCGCCTCAGCGAGAGTATGGCCTCGCGAGGGCTTCCATCTCAGGAACAAACTCTACGCCAAAGGCGGGGGAAGAGGATTAGCCTACTGATCGTCCTAAACCAGCAATAAAAAAGAGGGGATGAATTGCAAGTGAGTCTGAATTATGTTAGGGATGCATACTGTATTACGTGTTGGTAGACACGGCTAGATGATTTCAACAAAAGTCGTCAAGGCCGAATCTCTAGTAGTAAGTTAGTAGGTGCCGCTTTATTTAGGTGAGCCTTCGTGTGGTGCTAGACTATATGCTTAAGATTTTGGTCCAGCCACAGAGGTTTCTATGCCACTAATGGGTTATTCTTGCTTAACTTTTAACACAGGCCGTCTTCCTGGCGTATGTGCTCGAGCCCTTGTTTCGGGTCTGACTCATTAAAAAACTAACTACCCTAGGCTGACTGCGCGTACCAGATTGCCTGGGCGACTGGTACTGAAGCCAAAGAGCGACTCCTAACCAAGTGTCTGACACAATAACATAAAACACAGGACAAGCATACACGACAAGACAGAAGCGTTAAGTATGCATCATATCTATTCGTGGTTGGGCCGAAAATGTGAATAGCAGACTATGGTGACCTTCCTGAAAGGAGTGGAGGCCTAATATCTCAGCCAGTCACCCAAAGTTCACTGCTAGGGCCGTGCTACTATAAATATTGTGTTCGCAGTGAGAATACTACTTTGGGTTAAAGACTATTCTATTAGGTACCAGTGAAGGTACTAGGGGAAATGTGTGAAACGTTGCCGTTTTGGTCCCAGCCGTTGAGAAACCCTAGTAGTTTCAGAGATCAGCTTCAACCAACTCGGCAGAGGAAGTTACCGAGACAATTTGGTGGCCAGATGGCCGGAGAGTTGTAGCAAGAGATTTAGAAGGCCATGAAAGACTGTTTGGCCAACTATATAAATTCGATCGACTTATGTAACGGTCGTGGAACCGTGAAAGTGACTTTATATTCAGCAGTCGACTTTCGGTGGAGCAGCTGTGCCTAACTACTGATAAGTCATATACGAGATATCTGAGCCTATATAACGTTTCGGGAATTGTGTCGTATCGTGTGTCTACAACAAAGGCACGAGAAACGGCCCTAATGAAGGAGTGTTGCCGTTAAGAATCTGTTAGTGTCTGAGTTTTTGAGGGTCTGTAGTGTAAGTTAAAGCGAGTGTGGTATTTTATATCAAAAATAGTAACTAACAAAAGATAGAAAAAGGTTCTAGATAAAAATCTTCTAGAAGTGGAACTTGCCGTTGCAATCCATACAGGTAAAAAGACAATTGGGTCCAAACTGACCTAGAGTACCTACTTGTAATAGGTGCAGACATGAATAATACAATAACTTAATGTCGCCTTTTAGTCATCGGCGATATATATATATATATATATATATATATATATATATATATATATATATATATATATATATATATATATATATATATATATATATATATATATAATTGGTAAAAATGCAGAAGCTTAATAAAACGTCCTGCACGCTGTCCAGTTAACGGCAGCTGATGATGTTCTAGCACTTATTCAGCATTGGTGAAGTTGGAGTTTGACGAAGAAGTTCTTAACTAGTGCTATATATGGGCGCCTTGCTTAACGGCATGAACGAGAGACGATTGGGCAGAAGCGCGTGCGTTGAAGAGTTAATTTCTTCCTAAGTGAGTAATTATAATCGGCGAATGTGCAGATTTGTTTCTGTTTCTAGAAAGTCTGTGAACGGTTTGGTGGCCGAAATGAAACAGAAAAATGAAGACACAAGTATACTATGGGTGGAAGTGTCTAATTGTGAAAGTTAATAGAACACGTCACAAGACGAACAGTGTCGCAGTTCAGAAGCGCCATCGAATCCAAGGTTCATAGTGAAATTTGCCTTAGTATCATATATCCCTACGCTCTTAGTCTATGTACAGCAGCAGAATGTGTGCTGGGAGTAACCATGTTTCTGCGTGGATCGAAAACTATTGGCAAGATATCATCTAACGGTCTGGGAATTGCCCACACGTCAAATTTAGGATGGTAAGTTCAAAAACACATCCGGTTCGAAGTTTAGTCACTCATAAGTTTGTGTGAGTGAGGAGTGAGGGCAGCTTTGCGTCGGCTTAAAATGTATTACTTTGGTTTATCGGCCCTAATACAAGGGGCATTACACAAACTGCATCGGTGCAATTATAATGGGTCGGCATCCGATCATAACATCAACTGTTGGACGTACTACGAGTCACAACCTAGCATGCACGTAGTTGAAGATAGGTTAGTTGTATGACTACCCCACCGGACTACCGCCCTCATCCCGACTGTGGAGCTGTAGTGGATCGAGTCCTTATATACTCTCCTGTGGCCAATCAGGGCCCAATTTAGTCCAATTTCAGGCAAAGAGAGCATTACTACGCTAAGCGGATATCAGGCAGGAAGCACGTGGCTGTGACGTCACCACGAGCTTTACCTTTCTTCACACGTAAGCAGGAGCTATGGTGACCAAATGTACAGTATGTGCTAATTATGAGGAAATTTATATTTAATGATATTTCTGCCAATACCTAACCGATTTTAGTTCTGTAAAAAGATATGTGATTCTTTACGAATCCTGGTTATGATAGTTCCATGGTTGAACGGAATCGCCCTCGTATTGGTGATTTAAAAATACGCGCAACTATATACATAATAAGTAGCTATTTTCCTTACTGCCTCACCGGCACAAGCCTGTCAAGCTCTATTACGTACGTGAGCGGTGTGTGTTTTACGCACATAGTCGTTTGTTGTCATAGATCCCTCCAGGGCTATGAGCGCCGGTCTATAAAACCATACCTGGTACGGGTGATTTTGTAGCAACTCACGCCAGGCCATTTCTGGCCGGACGCTGAGGTTGCCGTGCTACAGTCACTTCTAAAGATGTTAAGCCATAAATCGTTTTAGAACTTAGGAGCTAGACACTCTTCTAACACCAGCCCCAGTAGACACATAGGAAGTTGAATGTGTCATAAACCTTGAACCATATGTGCAGGTATAGTGCATATACAGGTTTTTTATAACTTTGCAAGGAATATGCAAGTGCATGCACAAGTGAATGCTTCAGCTATTTCATTTGTCTGCTGACAAATATTTTGAAAATATGTTAACTGGCTAAGCTACCAACATATCGCCACAACGCCCGTACAACATTCAGCCAGCTTTCACGTGTGTAAATCTAGGGCCCGAAACCTGGGACTTATTAATATAATATTAATTATTATTATTATTATTATTATTATTATTATTATTATTATTATTATTATTATTATTATTATCATTATTATTATTATTATTATTATTAGGGTTATAGCATAGCGGATAGGACTATCATACAGGCAGGCAGGCAGGCAGGCAGGCAGGCAGGCAGGCAGGCAGGCAGGCAGGCAGGCAGGCAGGCAGGCAGGGAGGGTGGGAGAGAAAGAGAGAGAGACATGCATGGATTGAGATTCCTATATTGCCTTGATTTAGACTAGGAAATGTAACACCTGTGTTAAAGCTTTAGAGTATAACCCCAATGCGCCTACATTACCAGCAGTACTAGTAGTAATGGCAGTATCCTACAGGTATGGTTGAACCCATTATGACTCTATAGAGTTTTCGACACATTTCTGCAGCTACGGTTCAAACCGTTGTCGGTTGCCATTGCTATGTTGGCTTGTCCTAGACCAGGAAACATTACACCTGTATTAAACCTTTAGAGCATACCCAATTCCCTCAACATTACTAGCAGTACTAGTAGTAATGACAACAACCTACAGGTCTGGTTGAACCCATTATGACTCTATAGAGCTTTCGACACCCAGACCCATAACCATTTGCATGGTTCATTAACTCCACACAGCGAACATTGGCGATCATTGAGCCAGCTACATCTATTGGCTGAGGGATATTACGTCATCGATAGTTGAAATAACCACCACCCCCACGCCCACCGCCCACCCTCACCCCAAACCCTCCCCCATCCCTCAGGCTTCCTACCACATTCACGACTCATTACACATGTCAACAGAGTGAACATTGGCGACACTTGAGCCGGATGCTCTGCTTGGCTGCGAGTTATGACGTCGTCAATATTTGAATCAGGCTACGACTAGAACACTTTCGTGGTTTATTACCCGTGTTAATACCTCTACAGCTTAAACATTGTCGACTGTAGAGGTGGTTGTACTGATAGGCCTCGAGGGGTCACGTGACCTCGATTGACCCTTCAACCTCGAACAATGGCGACCATCGAGTCGGCTGCTCTGATAGGCCTCGAGTTGTTACATGACCTCGATTTGGCCTCACCCCACCATAGACATTTCAGACCTCGTTACACCTGTCAATAGATTCTACAGCCATATCATTGGCGACTGTTTAGGCGGCTGCGCTGGTTGGTCGAGGGTTATGACGTCATCACCAATATTTTGAAATAGGCCATGCCCCCTAACACTTTCACATGCCATTAGGCCCGGCAATTATCATTACTATTAATGAGGGTCAATATATCCAAAGCCTTGAACAATGGTAACCCTTGAGGCAGGTGCTTTGATTGGGCGTGAGGGGTCACGTGATCTACATTTGGCCACACACACCCCTTTCACGCATCATTGCACCTGTCAATCATGTAAAGATCTATATCCCCAAATTGTGGTAAAGGGATGGGAGACTGTTCATCATCAGTGGTGTCATCAACATTTACATTAGGTCACGCCTACCTTTTTTTCGCCAATGGTACTCGAATCTGAATGGCCAAAAGAGAACAATAGAAAAGGCTCTCGACCAATTAGATTCAAATATTTTGGTGGGAAAAATGGGGTTGGCCTAATTCAAATATTTTTATAGCCTGGTGTTCTATAAATAGATCTATGTAGTAATTCACACGAATGCTCCCTGGGAAGACAAATATCAAGATATCAAAAAAGTGGGGTTGGCCTAGTTCAAATATTTTCATATCCTGGTGTTCTATACATAGATCTATGTAGTAATTCACACGAATGCTCCCGGGAAGACAAATATCAAGATAAACAATTTCTCACAGTGTGCGATATGATAACCTGTTTGAATCCAATCGTATATGTGCTGGCCTCTAAGTCAATAAGATGTAATATTGTATATTTCATGTGCTCTTGAAGATAAATGTTCGGTAAACAAACATGATATGCATAAGAGAACCACAGATGAACAACGTGGTATGTGCAATGAGTTGCGGTATTTAGCCCAACGGTAGAAATTATAACGTGATGGAAGGACATGTTAGAGAATGGAGGATTCCAGTTTATCCATCCAGCATATGACGTCATAATCAATTATGTGACGTGTAGGATGACGTCATAATCAATTACGTTATGAATGACGTAGATACGTTCGTCACGAACACTGAATTAATGACAGACTAAGCATTGTTGTACAAATTGTATGTTTTTACTATTTAATAAACACGCGGTTGAATATTTTGAAACTAATTTGGCTGTGCACTGTTGCTGTCATAGGTTACCTGTAAAGTTTTCTGGAAATTGAGAGTCATGGTTTTCAGGGATCCATCGATCCCAACGCGGGCGAGGTGTGAGCGGGATATAGCTAAAACTGGTCTCCTCCATTAGATTTACTTTTCGTTTGCTCAAGCGTTATATGAAGCGTTTAGAAATTTTCATTCCTATGACATTACAGTTATCTGGTTAATCGTTGACTGCATTGTACTTGTAGATATCCTGCTAATATCAGGAGACAGGATTTTTGGTGAAGTTTTGATTTCGATTATTTGGTATTCTCTAAAGTACAGAAATTTTTGTAATAAGTTTTGTAAAATCTGAAATTTATGTATATTATTTAATCTTAATACATTTTAGCAGGCGTCGCCATCTTTCAGTTGTATGGTGCTACAATGTATGGTATTGCGCTCGGCCTGGTTGCCGACCTAGACACTAATTATACATGGGGGTGTGATACCGGTTACGCACATAGGCCTACATTTTCTTCTAGAGGTAAAGGCCTTATAATCCAATTTCTAATAGACATAAATGCCTGTGACTTTTTATTTCATATTGCGTTGTATTGCTGCCGATCAACATGTTTGGTGAACTCAATACAACCAAGATACAAGATTGAATATTATTTATTTGCTTCTTGGATACCAATTTACATATTTTCAATACAGGTTGTCCGCCGAAGGCATTGCCTATAGTGATGGCGGACACCTAACATTAAACATACATATACAATTACACACACAGGTTAGCATAGAATGTGAGACATACTTGTGAATGTACAGATACGGTATTGAGCTAAGTAGACATAGAAAAAAGAACAAACGATACAATACATCTATGTTTTTCCTTTTAGTTATTGAGATTAGGGATTTATATTTGGAGGGGGGGGGGGGGAGGGGATGGGGTCATGCATGCTAATTACCCCCAGCTCAACCCATAGGTTGCCATTTAGTAGTAGCACTTGTTGAGGTGCGTCAGATTGAAGGAAGCAGTAGTCACGATAGCTGTAATAGTGCATTGTGGTGGAGTAGTAGTAGTAGTAGTAGTAGTAGTAGTAGTAGTAGTAGTAGTAGTAGTAGTAGTAGTAGTAGTAGTAGTAGTAGTAGTACTGGGTGGTTGTTATGATAGTAGCTATGGTAATGATACAGGAGTGTGTGATCTTAGTTACCTTGGCATTGTGTTTTTCAGATCTAGTATGTATTGAGTATGCTAGTTTTAATTATGTTTTTGTATGATTTTAGTGTTAGTATTTTTTCCCGTGTGTGTTTATCTATACTATTCCACGCTTTAACGACACCAACTGAAATTCTACGTTTCCCTGTGTCTGTTCGTGTGTATCTAATGTGGAGATCATGTTTGTTCCTAGTGTTATATGTGTGGATTTCGATGTTGTTTGCAAAGCTGTGGGTTATAGATTTACGTAAGGTTTCGTGATGAAAGGCTCTGGAAACGTAGATCATCTGTGACTTGCCTATGTCTATGAGTTTAAGAAGATTTTGTGTTTTGAAGATGTTTAGACCCTTTTCTGTTTCTGAAAACATTTTAATGCATTTTTTCTGCATGCTTTGCAATTTTGTAAATTTGTGTTTTAGTCCAGATGACATTGCAGTATGTTAGGTGTGGAAGGATCAATGTGGAATACAGGGTTTTAATGGTAGCTTGTGTTAGGTATGGCTTAGTCTTTGAATGACCCCCATGCCTCTTGTTATTTTAGCTGTGACTACCTCGATTTGTTTGCCCCAGGTCAGGTTCTTGTCTAAATAAACTCCTAAGAATTTTGCAAAAGGAGCTTTTCAATTTCTTTTTTATTAATATAGATTTTTTGAATATTATTGTTTCTTGATTGTCTAGACTTTGAAAATAACATGTAGTTTTATCAACATTTAATGATAGCTTGTTTACTTTGAACCAGTTAATAATTTCTTCCATTTCTTTATTTACTCTTTCTCCAGGTTATAACAACCTAGGCAATAATAGAGGTATCTATTTTTAGTAATGTCCCACCCAATTCTAGCTAAGTTCCACCCATGCTTTGTCCAGGTTGGATCGATCCAACCCTGAAGTTATTAAATCTCAATTTCCAGAAAACTATACTGGAAAGTTGTCGAAAATGTTAATTTTATTAGATTCACCCAGAATGTGTATTAAATAATAAAGGCATTACAATTCGTACAACTTGGCGGACTGTTACACGTTTATGGTGGACTAAATCGTGTCATTCATAACGTAATTGATTATGGCATCAGCCTACATGTGTCGTAGTTGTCTATGACGTCGTATGATTGACCTATAAACTATTCATAATTGACATTAATATATGTGTATTTTTATTTGATAATACATTGTATTCCTGCTGATCAAAATGGTTGCTGTCTAGTGATTAAGCATGTACTTATTGACGCACTCAATCTCCTGTCAACTACTACTAGCCGTGGGCTCAATATAACCATTTATTAATTAATCATAGGTAGTTGTAGGAGTGCGAGATCTATCGATATATCTTATATTCCAATTGAGGGATCCAATCGGTCACGCAAATATATGATCGCATATTCAATGACATCATATCTATGTCCTTGATGGATTTATTATTTAATAAACATCCTGTTGAATATTTGGACCTAATTTTCAACGTATATAAAGTGATTCCAACATGCGCAAAACGTGGTCTGAGCTTAGCTTGAAATGGGCGGGGCATAGATTGTGAACAATTACGCCTTTATAGTATTCGATGTAGGCGGTGAGCTGTCAGGGGCTTCTTGTAAGTTTCATTATAATCATATACATTCAAAACATCATACACTTTACTGCTGTCATATTTAGCGTTTTGACAACGTTTCACCCAATTGTTAAATAGACTGGTGTAGCAATTTGACATCGTATAGGATTATGTGTAATAACTTAAAGAGAATCTGCCGCCTTGAAGAGTCCTGAGATTTCCAGCTACCATCCTGCACACTTAAATCTACGTTAATTGTTCTTCGTCCAGAGGGCCATACTGATCTATAGGCGGAAGGAACAAGTGTCCAGGAACCCACTTGTCAAGAAGGCCCTGACTGCCTGGCCTATCTGCAACTGATAGACAACGCCCTCCCCCCCCCCAACCCCCTAAATCCTTAATATTGCCCTGTTCATCCATACTTGCAATGGCCAAACGGTTATCTCTGTATGTGTTAATACATCACACATCTAAGGATAAACAATTAAAAGGTTCAAGACTGCTATAGCGAGCAATGTTGTCAGATATCTTGAAAGCTAATTGAGTTGGGTGGGTGTTGCAACCGTCATGTGGGGGTGGGGTGGTACCGGATTAATCCATTTTATCGAAAAGCTCCCTCACCCAGTTTTAGGGTTATGCTGGTTAAGCACTGATGAAATTGTCATTCAGTAGAATGTGACCCTTGAGGCGGCTGCTCCGATTGGTTGGAAGTTATGACATCATCAATTTTTTAATTATGCCAACATATCCAAAGCCTCGACCAATGGCAACCTTGGAGGCAGCTGCTCTGTGTTAGGGGGCACGTGATCTACATTTTGCACCCCCACCCCCGCACCCATGCCTCCTTTCACGCAACGTTGCACCTGTCAATCATCTAAACATCCACATCACAAAATGTAGCAAAGGGATTTGCTTCTGTTCTGATTGGTCGAGAGCTTATGGCGCCATCAGCGGCGCCATCATTATTTGAATAAGGTCACACACACCTTTTTCCTCGCCAGAAAATGCTCGAATCTGATTTGTCAAGAGAGAACAATGGAAAACACTCTCGAGCAATCAGATTAGAGCATTTTGGTGGGGAAAGGGTGGTGGTGGTATAATTCAAATATTTTCACATCCTGGTGTCTTGTAAATATCTCTGTAGTAATTCTCACAAATGGTCCTGGGGAACACAAATATCAAGATAAACTATTTCTCAGATTGTGCTATGCGATAGCCTATAATATCTGTTTGAATCCAATCCTGTATGTGCTGGTCGCTAAGTCAATAAGAAGTGATATTGTATATTTCATTTGTTTTCGAATATAAATGTTTAGTAAACAAACATGATATGAATAAGAGAACCACTCTTATTTAATGAGTTGCGGTAGTTAGCCCAACAGCATAAATTACAACGTGAGGGAAGTGTGGTCAGGTAACGGAAAGGACTAGCCAACCCAGAACCGTTAATGCACGACCATGGGATGCCCTACAGCCGACCCACGGACGGCTATACCCTAAGTATGTGTGATGGCAAGAATGTCTAAGACACGATCTGCCCCCTCTGCACATGCACTAGGACACTTAGAATACCCCCATAGTAGACCGGTTTTCTTTCAGAGAACGGGACACGGCCACGCTTATGCCATGCCAATGACGGGGTGGACATTTTCAGTTCTTTATTTTACACGATCTTTGCACGGCTCCGTACTCGTAAAGATTATGAATATGAATATGAATATTTTGTGAATATGATCACAAAAGTGTCCGGGAATGTTCGGTACCTCTGGAAAGCCTGAAGGCTCACCTTCCTCGTAATAATGATATTGGGCTAAGACGAAGAGAGTCACGTATAAAATTCTGAACTCCTGGACTTCTTTGTAGCGTGGATTGTTTATCGCTGGGTACGAAAAGGCTCGGGCTGAGATGCTCCAAACACACACCCCGTGGTCATATGGACCAATGTGCATAGCCATTGAAAAGATCGCAGGAAATAACTGCAACAATGCCGCAGTCGGGACGAGGGTGGTGAGGGTGGTGATAGTTTGATGCAGTAACAGTATCCGAGACTACTGATTGTACTACGCAGAGCAGCCATTCTGGCAATCTACACCAGCGTAATTTCCTAAGTTCCTGTGTCCACGATTGGAGACCGGCCTCTTCACACGGCGCCGACTCAATTTTTTTACCCCTTTTCAGGGATAAATATAAACGAACTCAAATATAAGGTTGGCCTAGCCATCCTGTGGGGAACATTGCCACATACAAGTTAATGGTGGCACGTTGCCAGTGAAAAGACCTTCTTGAGCGGCACCAATATTTGGCCTATACCACCCAAACATCATGTGAAACGATTGGTCCGATCTGATATTTCGCCAAACCTGTCTGCGCCACGCCAAAAAGTGGTGATTTGAAACATGCACGTATCTAGTGCCACCTTTCAATGTTTGGAACCACTGTGTTTACTGTGAGCATTTATTTCACAGCCACTCCTGGGCTAGGGACGCTGATCGTCTTGTG
This sequence comes from Chaetoderma sp. LZ-2023a, assembly GCA_034401795.1. Taxonomy (NCBI): domain Eukaryota; kingdom Metazoa; phylum Mollusca; class Caudofoveata; order Chaetodermatida; family Chaetodermatidae; genus Chaetoderma; species Chaetoderma sp. LZ-2023a. Next base: position 9,861,816 of record CM067365.1, read on the forward strand.
CTGTCACTACCTAGAGATGCCTCCTCACTTCTGCACCTGGACAGTCCGCGTGCTTCCTCCACTACAGACAATTCTACTGTGATATAAACTGTTCCCGAATACTTTAATCTGCGCTGATGACTGCCAGGCGCCAACTGCACCTGCACATCTCCTGATCGTTCACTGATGAATAACAGGCGCCAACTATTGTGCCTTTTTAGCGCATGCGCTGATGACTAACATGCGCCAACTATTGCTCTTTTCCTACCTCATGCGCTGATGACTAACATGCGCCAACTATTGCTCTTTTCCTACCTCATGCGCTGATGACTAACATGCGCCAACTATTGCTCTTTTTCTACCTCATGCGCTGGTGACTTATAGGCGCCGTTTTATTGTAACATAATTATCTTATTTTTAGCGCCGATTATAAGTAGGCACTTATAGGTCAGTTAGACCTCATTGTTGCTCTGCGTAAAATCGTACTACGGCGAGTGCCGTTCTTTAGCTCGTTCTTTTGTTAGTTAGTTAAGTTACCAGTTAAAACATAAAAACTGCGCACTCACTTATTTTTACACAATACTGCTTCAAAAACTGCACCACCTACTTTCTAATACGACAACAATAGACAAAAGATACGGCGCCTAACCCCTAACTTATTGTAAAGTCTCTTTCCCGGCTTTGCGCCAAGTTACTTAGCTAGCTGTATTTTCATAATTGACCAGCATCTTAATGGCCTTGTAATCACTTTCTGAGCAGCCGTTTCTATCTGTGGCTCTCTAGCCTTCTGGCCAAATAATTGTTTTGTAACTCCCTCCACCGGTTTGGTTAGAACCGACCCGAGAAATCATTTGACTGATTTCAACCGTAGCATTAAAATTCCAGTTGTGTTGGAGATAAAATAGTCAATCAAATATATTTGATTGAAACTCAGATGGATATTTGAGTCTCTTTGCAGAAAGGGTTAAGATGAATGTTTTGAAATAGTCTTAAAAACTATTCAACTGGAACAATAAATAATAGAAAGGCTTGAATGGTTATCTGCATCGTTTGGATATTTTGGAGTTGTTGTGGCTGACCTCTTCCTAAGTAGTAGATGGCCGTTACAATTTGGTTATAAATGTTCAATTGAAGGAAAATATTCGGTTTGAATTGATATTGTAGTATTCAAGAATATTTTCTTGAATGACTGTAAGGACTAATTTAAAAAATCATTCTAAACAAGGAATGTTATACCTGGGTGGTGTAGTGGCTGTGTGTGGTGATGACTGGAATCGTGATGACTGACTGATCGGCAGTAAAATCCTCTGTGTTCTGGGTAAGCCAGATTTTGATGCAAAGTTTCTTTTATCTTCAGAATTATTCTGAGGAAAGTAGTTTTTTTTAATTGATGGCGAATTGACATGATCATTCGGTTATAAATTGTCGAATTCTGATGTCAATATCCATCGATATTGTGATTGATTGGTACTAACATAAACATTCTATGGGTAATTGTCCATCCTCTGGTTTTTAGGCTAATACCTGTGCTCTGGGCTAATCATTTAGATATGACTAGCTTCTGTTCAGACTTTGAAACTTTTGAAAACTAATGACTGGCGAGATATTGAAATTCACTGATTGATATTTTTTTTAACTAATGTTTTGTGAAACCATGTAATTTATTTATAATATTTTCAAAACTAATGACTGGCAAGATATTGAAATTCATCTGTTGATATTTTCGAAAACTAATTGCTAGTGAGATATTGAAATTTATTTATAATATTTTGGAAATGAATGACTGCTTTCTACTGAAACAAATTCTCGTATTCAGTCTCATGTAAGTGTCCTGGCATACATTCGTATACTTTCATTCACTCATGCCCGTATGTGCTCGTACTAACTCACCTAAGTATTAGCCCTTGCATACGTGTGCAGGGATGTGTTTGCTCCTTCGCTCGCACATGAGTTTACTCAATAAATCACACACTCTCGCGCTCACACATCTTACACATACTTAGACACGCTCACTCATTCACACACATGCCCTGTGTTATGTATTCATCCATGTACTTATAAGGTAGTGAACGCCTGGGTGGTATTTGTGTTGTATGAATTTATACCGGCCCAGATGTGTTGGCTTTGTGGAGATATTGCCAGTTAGAGCCGCCGCTTATCAAAATCACAGTTTGGATTTCCACATGGGTGAAACATGTGGGGTTTTTCCAAGTGTATATGATTTTCTCTCTTTGGAGTAAATCTAGCAAATCTATAATTATATAATAGTTAGGTTCTGGTTCTGGTACTCAAGTAACATCGTGCATGAGTACTATGCTAGCTCATAGTGGCACAGAGGTGTCGACTTTGTCTAGGCGTTGCTGGGAAGAACTCCTATTTTTGCGGAAGTTGTTCTCAGTAAAAATCATTTACAAAAACGTCCCATGTTTCACTTCAAGAGAAGTAAAGACGTTGTTATATGAATATATGATGTAATCTTGGGTTTTTTCCTATTTTCTATCCTTTACTCAAATTGGTATCTTTATTAGATTGTTGGTTTGGGGACCAATTTCAGAAACAAGTAAATTCAATTTGGTCATGTGTCTGGGCTGTTGATACAAATGTAAGAGCTATGTCATGACCTGAAACAGATGATGGCTTGAAAAGCATTTGCGGTGTGTGCAGCAGCTAACGGTGCCTTGCCGAGTAGCTGTAATATGAAATTTAAGGGTGAAAGATGAAATTATTTAGATGATTAGATTGTTGGTGTATTGAGAATAAAGTCACTGTGATATTTGTTCAATTCTTTATTTGTTTATATCTTTAGTTTGTACTGCATGATATGGTTGGACATCTTTCAGTAACATTCGAAAATGAATCTACTGAAATTATCTGCTTTAGTCAACCTCATTACCTTGAACTATGTCCAAGATCCTGTGATTAGTAACCGACCATTTAATTAGATGTTTAGGATCTTGTTCCAAATTCCTAGTTTGAACCCTGCCAGATAATACGTCATTCATTGACGTCACAATCTCTTGGTTACATTTTACCTCATCAGTTGATGGTAAATTGTAACAAGTTCCATTCAGTTGTACGGTGTTGTCTAGATCGATTTTAAAGTCAACAGTCCGTATCTCACGTACTCAACATATTCAAATTAGTGAAATTATGTTTATGTAATCGGCGTCACAATTAGATTTTATTTGTATCATTAAGTAACGTCACACATGACGTGGTCAATTACTCATAAGGTTACAATGTCACATCAATGTGAAGATAAATTACTAGCATTGTAGCTGTGTCACCTTTATTGGGTAGTCTTACCCGTAAGGACGTTCACTCTTTTTGCTGCTTTCCTAAGCGCTTGATGCACTCCCGCCATGCTCAGCGCGAAGTATTCGCCGCCTATAAGGCCACATTTTCCTTCTCATTCAAAAGGCCCCATGCACTTCACTTGGACCCGTGACCGACCACGTAGAAGAAGAAGAAGAAGAAGAAGAAGAAGAAGAAGAAGAAGAAGAAGAAGAAGAAGAAGAAAGAGAAGCGACGTTCAAGACCAGCATGACCTCCAAGCACTCCAACGACCTCCAGTGGACAGCGAGGATGAGACTTGTGTACCTACCACCGGGGAAGAGGCAACCATGTCGCTGATAGATAGTCGATTTCAGTCACCTAGCCATGATGGAAATGCCCGTCCAGACCCACACATCTCCAACAGGAAGACTGATCGCTCCTTTCCACAAACCTTTATAGGGAAGCCCCAACATCTTGTGATGAGAACGGCCTCGCAAGTTCTGAGACCCGCACGGAAGACCGAGAGACTCTCGGGCGGGCTCACGAGTGCGAACAGCCTCTGCCTCCTCGACGGAGCAAGTGACTCGCCGCTCGACTGGCACTCCTGCGCGGGGACCGAATGGGCGATGGACAGAGACGAGTATCACGTGCGTCACGACCAACCTCCCGGTCCTATCGGACGGTGTTGGGGTGGGTTGTGTGTGTGTGTGGGGGGGGGGGATTAGCGTGGGAGGGCGGCCGCCCAGCCATAGAAGGAAGTGTTAGATAATGGAGGATTCCAGTTTATCCATCTACTCAGTGGTGGTCAATATTAGTCTTATTAACTCATTAATGATAATAAATTATCACATTTTTTGGCCTAAAAGTAGATATCATGAGACTATACAAAACGCATATTAATAAAAAAAATTTAAGCAGTATATGTGTAGAGTAATATTCAGTAAAACCAAACGTGAGTGACAGCCGGAATTTGATTCACCGTTTTTGTGTCATTTGACAGAACGTGAACATCATATTACTTTCACAAAGGTATTGTCTTGAAGTAATAATAACATATTAATCTTCAAAATATTTTAATGAATACACCAATATACTTCATATATATTAACACACAGATGCATTTTATATAGGCCATGCTTTCATATCATACAATCTTTCATTAAACAAATTCTCAGCTATTTGCTAACCTATATGCACTTGGGAAGATAAAATACGCCACTTATATATATATGCAAACACAATTTCTCGCTTTGCACCATGAAAAATCACATATTTTCCTCTTCTTTCTATTTCAATGTAATGCACCACAGTGTATTCTCAACAAATTATGGTAAACCTATATATTTTAAGGTTCCTTGCATTTGGTAGCTTCAGGAAACACAAACAGTTAGTTCATAAAATCACACATAAATGCACTATACCTTTCAGGCTAACCTATACTATGAAACAATTGGGTGGGCCCAACTTGGATACTACAAGCCATATACTATCAAGATGCTTGAGCTGTGCATCACCTAGCGAGTTCGAAAACATAAATATATTAAATGTTTGATTTGTTAGTAAAACATGCTATGTCGTTTTATGGCACTGTTTTCGAGTCTATAGTAGGATATCCAATAACACGTTGGCAGTATTTTATATGTATTGGCAGTATTTTATATGTATTGGCAATATTTTATATGTATCTGTAATTATCGTCTGGATGCAGCCAAACATTTCGACTATTATAATCAGTGGTAGAAGACGCGTTAGTCACACTGACGATGTAATGGCCCTTTCCAGTTTTTGCCATGTCCCGCCTACTTTTAGCTTAGCTCCACCAACACCTCGCTTGTGTTGGGATCGATCGATCTCTAAACTCCCGGACTATCAATTTCCAGAAAACTATACAGATCTTCCTCTTCTTCTTTTCGATCGCTGGTATCACACTTGGAGAGCCGTTCTCAAGATGAAATCTGTGGTTTTCTGCAGTTCTTCCACAGGCCCATACAGCTTTTCAAGAAAAGAGGTTGACAAAGGCCATATCGCTTCTCTCAGCAGCTGATACGTACTGCAACATTGAAGTATGTGCTCTGTGGTCTGTTCTGCTTCTCCACAAGGACAAGCGGGCGATGTCGTAAGGTGGATAAGCAGCTGCTGTTGAATATTTTGAAAAGCGCGTTTCTTAAATACCAAAAACATACAATTCGTACAGTGTGGGAATATTAAGCGTTAAAGACGGGATTAATCGGGTCTTTCGTGACGTCATGATTATAGCGTCAGCATACACGTCGCGTACTTGATCATGACGTCATATGATTGAGTGAGGAAACGGATTCATGAATTATTGTTGTCACGCTGACAGACGACACAATTATTGCGAGCAGATCATTAGGCTCGCGTTGTGATGAAATAGATATTATTTTGATGACTAATGGGCCATTCCAGTTTATTCCATCCGTCATATGACGTCATAATCAACTAAGTGACGTGTAGAATGACGTCATAATTACTAATATCATGACTGGTGTAGATAGGTCCGTCACGAAAGCGTAATTGAAGACGGACTAAGCGTTATTGTACGAATTGTATGCCATTATTATTACACATTCTGTTGAATATTTTGAAAACTGATTTAACTGCATAGGCAGCTAAAGTACCCAGTCAAATTACTTTCAAAATATTCAACAGCGTGCGTGTACACCCAGATAACGCAGCTTGCTGGGCCGATGCGGATACATTCGGTGTCGGCCCGGTATCGGCCCAGTAAGCTGCGTTAACAGGGTAGTTTTCTGGAAATTGATAGTCATGGCGTTCGGGGATCGATCAATTCCAACACGGGCGAAGCGTGGGTGGAAATTAACTGACAATGGGCAGGTCATAGCTCAAACTGCAACTATCCATTAATTTTGGGGTTATAAACTCGTTATACACGTGTTTTTGGGGATGTACAGGATTGTCATGGCCGGCGCAATGTATTGAGACGATCTGCCCCTATGACATTTCAAGACATGCCTATATGTGTTGTTATGTCATGGAGACAGGTGATTTCAATACCTATTATACCACGGTTTTACCAGTTTCTGTCAACATTAGTATGTCATTACCTGTTTCCCAGATAGCGGCTGTTACCTACAACACTTATCCACCCTGTCCTCTGATATTTAGGGTTTATTTACCGTTTAGATAGGTTAATTCTTTATTAGATTTTCCTAGCGTTGCACAAATTGTGGGCGCATCCATTTTGAATAATTAGCGCACCGTATTCTGGGAAGGATAACGGCGCATTGTATCACGTGTCAGAATTCTGGCACGCTGCACGCTGAAGCGCGTCATAATGTGACTCGGGATGGAATGTGTGACGTAACAATAAGGAAATGTTACTATAAATAGTCCCCTTTGTTTTAAATCGGGGCGGGCGTTTCGGACAACCAACCAAACCAGATCAAGCTTTACGCTAGATAGTTTACCTTTAGCATAAATTGTGGTGGAAGTGGAGAAGTCCCGTGTTGCAATTATTATGGCGCAGGAGATGATAGCAGCGGAAACGGTACGATTGCTTACGAACTAAACTGTGGTCTGGGCCTATTTTTACATAGGAGAGTCCGCAGTTTGTTTGATATTTACGGTATCATCCACTCGTCATAATCATATCGTTCCCACCATAATTCCACCACAGTTCTATGCCCACCACAGACCCGCCACAAACATATAGACCTGTCATTGAACAGAGGTGTCCCGATTGATTGGCATTGGCGAGCGTGCGTAACTAACGTGATATTGGCGAGTTACCGAGAATGGGTATTACGTTGGTTGACCACTAGCCTTTGTTAATCAGTCGGTCCACCGTAGTTGGTCCACCATAGTTCCACCATAGTTGGTCCACCATAGTTCCACCATAGCTGTCTACCATCGTTGGTGAGAGATGAATAGCATTTTATTAGAATATAACTGCTATTGGTAGACCAGCAGCAGTGCGGCGTAGTACTGTTTACTATTTGCGTCACATTTGTTTACCTCTGTCTACGTTGGCGTAGCGTAAGGGGTTACGTCCCTTTACGGTATAGACCGTCAAGAGTTGTCTCGCTTGCACTTCGGCAAGCGACTTAGATCTATTGCCCAGATAGGGCGAGCTATATGGTATACAATTCGTCAATGAACCGTGACATCTGAGCATCTGTCAGGTGCTGTTTTACTAGCTTGTTTATAGTTGTAAACAAAGTTACCTGTTTGTTGTTTATTTAAAACCATCTCTTGTGTTGTTATCTGGCTTATGTCAGCCGAAGGATTTGAGCAGTGAGCACAGCACACGAACCCAAACTTGGTTGTTAACTGGACCCTCCTGGGTGCTAGAAGGGATATTGGACATAGAGCTTCTCTGGAAGCTGCTACTGTTGTCACACTACCATTATTAGTGTCTTGGTGACACTGTGAGCCAGCATTGGCCTGTCTTATTGAGGTTGTCGCCTCTGTTGTTGTTGTCGTTATATCCCTAGTGGTGGCCCGTGACGCTACGTTTGCGCAGGTCATACCAGGCTGTACACCCCGCAAACACGTGTATATAGCTAATAATAGATGATATGCGTAGTCGCATACGCGTTTATCTTGAAATATTGTATTAATTGTATTAGCCCGGATGTGCCTTTAACCACTTGTGTGTCAACAGCGCATTAAAGCGCTCAAAATGTCATTTATTTCGATAAACCCTTTAATTGGCAATACTTTTTACGGAAATTTTGATTTTTGGAGCCAAAAAGAGTATTTTTGTAAATTTATAACCAAAATTTACAAAAAAATTATTTCTGTTATCCTTCAAATAGGCATTCATCAAAAGTATAATGGTCGAGAAATTTAAAATTTCTGCTTAGCCGGTGTCCAATTGCAGACCAAGAAGAGTATTTTTGATAATTTCGCACTGGAATGACTGGCTCGGTTACCGAGCCAGTCATTCCAGTTGTAAATTTTCAAAAATATTCTTCTCTTAGCCTACAAATGGGCATTTCTCAAGATCACTGCAGAGGTCGGTTTATACCAACTTGACCATTAAAGGGTTAAGTTGACACAAGAGGGGGTCAAGCTGTTCTGTCATACCTGGCATTTGTTATTTTAGACTACTTAATTAGATAGCACCAGTTACTAAAGCTTTACTGATCTCAAATTTAATCGTACGTGTTCATTCCATCATTGATAAGCAGAGACATTAGACTGTGTTCCTCAAGAGATGTGTTGAAATTTTTGAAAATATTAAAGTAATTATATCTGGCGATATTACCCCTCTTACGAGAGAGAGAGTCTAAAATCGCTAAACAATGAATTCCATTATGATGACATCACATAATAGACACCAGATTTGACCATTTGCGATATATTTTGACGTATATTAGAAGTCCATACACCGAGTTGAAGTTTTATTGACTAGTTGAGAAGACATTTGTCCTATTATAAATGTATATTTTCATGGAGACAATAATTGCTATGCTGGTGACCACCTTAAGATCTGTGATGGAATCACACTTTTTGGTACACAGACATGGATGTAGTTTACATGCGACTCTAGTTTCTGCTCATATGTTCTCTATGAAGGTGATATGCTATGTTTTTTCAATAGCACTAGGTCTGAGCTTTGAAATCATATCAAGATCGTTAATTCCCGGTGAAGGCTTTTAAACTTAGGAGCCAGAGTTCCTTCGTTACGGAATCACATTTTGCTGTGACGGAATCACCAGTGCATATAATAAGCTAGATGTATAACTAAAAGTCAACAATGCATGTTATATTACTATCAACTTTAATCAGGAAAATTACCAAAGCATACGAAACAATAAAAAATCCTTTAATAAATTCTATTGTACTCATTTATTAGTTATTTCAATTAGAAAAAGAACTGGTGAAGTATCCTTTAAGTAATCTCTAGCAAAATAATTAGCCAATGAAAGACAATTCTTCAACAATGAACAGTTTCACCGAACCTAATTTAGGAAACTTCGGCACATGTGATACATTTGAAGTAAAGGCCTGGGTTTCCAGCACAGCTGTCGTGAAACCACAGCTGACACAGCAGGCACTGGATCCGCGCGTGTGTGCGTGCGTGCGTGTGTGTGCGCGTGTGTGTATGTGCGTGCGTGCGTGCGCGCGTGTGTGGTGACGTTGTTTTCGTTTATCAGTATCTTAGTTGCAAATCGGGCTATCGTGTGACCAACCTCGGTCTGTTGATGGACTACGGTCGATTTCCGCGGACAGCACACCTGAACATTTGATAATGTAGCCCCAAATACCTAGGTGTCCCTTTGTCTGCTAAGGAAATCGACCCATGGTTCATTGATGGATCCGTGGCTGGCGCGGTGGTCCAGATTTATATGAACCAAATTAGCCTGCGAACATAACTGATTTAATAACATATAAAATATGAGAATGAATATGTTCTTGCAATTGTAATGCACTTAGTTGATTTGTCCGCCATATCACATTATGTGTAACCATTTGCACTCAAGGGTCAAATGGCCTATTGTGTGAATAAATCTATCTATCTATCGTGTTATGAAAGAGAAAGACTTCGATTAATGTAACTACACAACAATAATACTCGTGACCAATATACTATGTCTATCCCATATTCGGTTAATAAATCCTTGCTAATTTGGGATCGATCGAATGTCGGGGCTAATCTTTGAACCATTACTCCATCAGTAATGCGCTCTCACAAGTCATTATTTGCCAAAGATCATAATACCATTGGTGTCCAATTATATTCAAATTTGTAACATTTTTACTCAGCTTTGAAAAAAGTTATTTATGAGCTGGATTTTACTGCTGAGAGCGGCAAAGCGTTGTCACTCTGCATCAGGAGTTCCAATATTCTAAATGGCGCGTGTCTAGCTGCGTGCTATGATAATAGATGCGGAGCTGTATTTTTGACACGGGTGGGAGGCGGGTGGCTCGTTAAAAGTAATGATTTGTAACGAGAGGCGGTTAAGCGTATGAAATATCCCAACAGGCACATGCCATACATGGTGTGATTTCACCGTGGATTCAACGTTGAAACTACATCACGTGCCTGCTGTCAATATGTTTTAACCAGTCATTCCAGTTGAAAGGTTTTTAAAATAAGCTTTCCTATACTCGAAAATAGTTCCCTCAATGGATGTAAACCGTCAACATAAAATAAGTATGACGTTTTTCAGTAAAAATATACATTCGATATTCAAGAGCTTTTTTTCAGTGTATAATCTATTATTATGACGGTAGTCATTTCATATATGAATTTTCAAAAACCATTTTTTACATATAAAATATGTTTTCACTTGACATGTTTTATGTCTAAGAACATTTATGGTTAGGTGAAGCGTAGTAGTGAGGATTATTATGAAGGAAGTCATTTCACATGTGAATTTAAAAAAATAAATAAATAAATAAAATAAAAACCATTCTTTATTGGTTAAAACTATTGTTTATCAAGAGAAATTATCGACCCAGTCATGCCAGTTGAAAGGTTTTTAAAAAAATTACTTTTCCTATGCTCGAAAATAGTTACCTCAATGTTATAAAAACATTTTAAACCATCAAAATAAAATAATTATGATGGGGTTTTTCAGTAAAAATATACATACACTATTCAAGAGCTTTTTTAAGTATATAACCCTGATACTATTATTATAAAGGCAGTCGTTTTACATGCGAATTTTTAAAAACACATATAAATTTTCAAAGAAACATTTTCTACATATAAAATATGTTTTCACTCAAACTGTATTTATCACAAGAACATTTATGGTTAGGTGAAGAGTATCAGGGAAGATTATTTTGAATGACGTCATGTCACGCGCGTGTTTTTTTAACATGCTTTAATGGCTAAAACTATTTTCATTTCAAGAGAAATTATCGACTCAGTCATTTCAGTTTTAAAAAATAATGTTTCCTGTCCTCGAAAATCAGAACTAGTGATGGCTGTACGCTATTGTTCGTAAGTGGGATGCACTAGTGTTCTAAATGTAAATCTGAGCGTTACTGTTCATGCAGGTGGACGATAGATGCTATTGATCTAAATCCTGTTTGATCGAGATAGGGTCAAATGTTACAATTTAATACCATATAACTTGCAAAAGCCATAAAATGTTATTTTCTGATTTTTCAAAAGCCAAATCGTGACGCGGTGGTAGTTTGGGCGAATATTTTATGATACTAATTTGACATAGGAAGCTATAATTCGCGCTAGTTTCAAAATATTCTGATATTTCTGATTTTTTCAAACCAACATCGTGGCGCAATGTTAGTTTTTGATATATTTGATACTAATTTGACATAGGAAGCTACAATTCGCACTGGTTTTAAAATATTATGTTATTTTCTGATTTTTCAAATCTAAATCATGGTGCAATGGTAGTTTAAGCAAATATTTTGGATACTAATTTGACATAGGAATGTACAATTCATGCTAGCTTCAAAATATTCACCAGATACCGGCGACCACCTGCATGAACAATTCATAAGTGACCGCTGAGCGCTATTGTTCATGCAGGTGCCTTCACGCGCATAAACTCATCAAAAAGCGCTGTTCAATGCAACAATTTCACTTAGGAAGTCACAATTCCGCTTAGTTTCAAAATACTTTTTACTACAACCACAAGACGAGGGAGGCGCATTGATCACCTAATTAATATGTTAAACGCTACAACGGTTCTCATCATTATTCGTCAACGATGACGATGGTGGACATTTTTCGACACCATTTCCATAACAATTTTGAAAATTTAATAATTAAATGACTGTAACTTTAAAGACCAATCCTTATATACGATAGATACATGAATATTATCTATGTAATAGCCTAGTATACATACAACATTGCTTGGTTTACCTATGTATTACCCGCGTAACGATGTACCGTGTTCCGATTTTTTGTAAAATTAAATGACTGGTAGGAAGCCACTTAGTTTCATGTTTGAGGGTTTTAGATGACGGTTAATGCGTTTGCATACAAATTGAAGGGTTAAAAGCGAATCATAGATGCATTATGCGCAATAACAAGGTGGCCAGAGAAAACATATTTTCGCTGGATACTTTTTTAACACACGCAGATTGTATGCCCGTTGACCATTTAACAAACTGATCCATTGCGTCTAACCCGTGAAAGCGAACATATCCAATATTTTCACCTCGGTGACTCATAGCGCACTCAGCTTCATGCAAAGCAACGTCTATGATTAATGCATGTATGTGTCATTATATGGAGGCCAGTACACAACAGTTTTTGATAGGTCGATAATCATCTCACGTGATATTCCTTATATTTTGTGTAGTAGAGCGTTGTAGTATAAATGTAAATGTTTATGTACATTCAGCTAAAATGACTAGCAGTACAAACTTTAATTTATCAGACACTGGGTATATGCGATGTTGTTGGTGTTCCATCAACATCCGCGACACCATTTGCCGCCGGTCGAAACATGAGCGGGTCTGTAGGCGTATGATCAAGAAAACAGAACCTATAGATATGGTGTACACCTGCAAGGGAGTGCTATTGTCTATTACCAATCAAACAGTATCCACATGGGTGTCCTGTAATCGGTGATACTCCGACTATAATATACAAAATGCAAACATGGCACAGTTTGTTACCAAACTGGCAACCAGACCTGTGTGGATCTACGAAGACTGAGACCTATCTCAAAACACGGCCCTTTTCAGGGCCCACAAATCATTCGAAAGAGAACTCTTTTATCTGTTCAAAAAATAAAATAATGTAATAAAGTTTTACCCACACCACCCCTCTTCACACATGCATACACAAGCACACTTTCTGATCCGTCAAAAGTGGCCCCAGTATGCTATTGTTCTAAATGGGCGGCTGTATGCCATTGTTCGCGTAAGGGACCGATGCGCTCTCATGCGGTATAATTAATGTATTTTATAGTCTGCGATATGAAATCCGTATTTTATGAAAAAAACATTCATCAGCCCTGTTATCTGCGTAGCAATCTGATTTTTTTGAAAATTAAATGACTGGGAACGCATTTCATTCATATTTTTGAAAATTTAATAATTAAATGACTACCACTTTAAAGAATCTCCTAAAATACGATAGATACCTGATTATGTTCTATATAATATTATTCAACATCTAAAATTAGGAAAAGTTACTGTGTACATGTCTGATTTTTTTAAATTAAATGACTGAGAACACATTTTGTTCATATTTTTTTTAATTTAATAATTAAATGACTTCCACTTTAAAGACATATATCTCCTTGAATACGATAGATACATGATTATTATATATAATAGTATACATACAACATCGATAATCGTACATCCACCCTTCCCTTGCATTTGTATAGTCAGCTTCCCACCGGTTTCCTTCTCACAAGGCGCCATGGTGTGGTACCGTCGTAAATTTCCTCTCAAACAAATGGCAACGATGCAGACATCCTTGGCATAAAGTGGTATTGGTTCCCCCCATTCTCTCCCGCGTCGTTATGCATGGTCGTCTCTCTCTCGGCCATTTTCCGTGCGAAGCACGGTCCTGTACCCTCATATATTTCTTCGCAAGCAAACGGTAAGGATCCTTGGCACCGTAGTGGAATGGGTTCTCCATTCTTGCCGTGCATATTATTGCAGGACAGATTTTCTCTCTCTCTCTCTCTCTCTCTCTCTCTCTCTCTCTCTCTCTCTCTCTCTCTCTCTCTCTCTCTCTCTCTCTCTCTCCTATCTTCTTTCTTCCTCCGCTACGGCGTTGTAGGCATTTTTCCTGGGACGGAGGCCTGCACGAGGCACTTTCCTCTTACAAACCAATAAATTTTGGCTGGCCTGAGGCAGATATAGTTTATATTAAACCAACTGACGGTGCCCTGCCCGGACCGTCCCCCACAGGGGTACCTTACTCGATACCATCTATATATGACTAGATCGGCTAGGTACCGCTGGCGAGACACAAAACTAGCACACCACCTTTTCTGTTTTTACATACACCGTTTTAAATAGCAAAGAACAACAAAAGACCGTTTGCTACTTTTGAAAGTAAGTAAAGTAAATTCGTGTGCTAGCACCGTTCTTTCCACCATGGAGATGACGGCTAGACACACCGGGGACACGAACAGCCATATGATATGGTGGTGTTCAATTTTCGCGGCAATGGCTGCACGAGCCCCCTGGAACGTGAACGTTCCACTGGCCCTAGAGGTCGTTTTTTGTGGGCCGGGAGATGCATGGCAACCGCTCCCCAACCCGGAGGCTGACTGACCAGCAGCAGCAGCAGCAACCCCGCCGGCTACAATTTCATATTACCTCTCTGAGAACCAGTGCTTCGAATTTTAAATGAAAAGAAATTTAAAGAATAGAGTATGCACATAATTATTATGTAGAAAATGGATAAGTACTCGGCATGTACTGTTAAGTACTCAAAAGTGCAAGTACGGAGTATGTACAAAGTACAAGTACTTTGGAAATGTACTGAGACTGAGTACAAGTACATGTACTCATAAAAAGGCAGGAGTACTGAGTGTAAGCGAGTACTTGAAAATCTGTACTCGAGTGCTCTGTACATGAGTACATTGGCCCAACCTCCCGCCCCCGCCCCACACACACGCACGCACGCACAGACAACACGCACGCACGCACGCACGCACGCACAAATAAATACAAGATATGTTAATTTAAAAATAAATACAGCAGTTTTAAGTTAATCTTAAAAGCTCTTTCTTTTACTATGTCGTTGATTTGACAGCTGAAAGTAGGATTGATGGACAGCCTGTTTTCAGCTGCCAAATCAATAACATAGTGAAATAAAACACTTGTGAACTTAAACTTGAAGCTGTTTTACAGGTATTTATTTAAATTTAATATTTCTTGCCATTCTGATTCGAAATAGCAATTAAATCTACATTATTTACTATTTAGTATGCGGAGGTGGTTAAATACATGTTGTTTTACAAAACACCCATTCTTAAGTATGCATCAATGGCAACAGATCAAAGTTTTCTTCTTACAGCTAATTAAATTCGCTAGTATCAGTACTGCCATCTATGGTACACCCATAAGATACCAACCCATACAGGTACCCTGCCCACTCCCCCTTTTCCCTTACATGTAAGTACCATATTAAACATATATCAGAACTATTGATACAGTAAAAATGTGTTTCCATCGAATCCATGAGTAGTAGTGTCGGTAGTAAAATGATACCACCTCCCTCAACTGGATTTCCATTTAGACAAATGAGCCCCCACCTCCCTCAACTGGATTTCCATTTAGACAAATGAGCCCCCACCACCCTCTCAATCGCTGGGGCATAGGTTGCGGCGGCCACCACGGACCGCCGAACGGCTGCCAGGGAGGTAGGATCATCCCGACACTACTACTACCAGGAGCTGAACGGCCTTTTGGAGACAAGCATCCACAGTGATATACACCACTGATCTCCATCAACCACAGGCCCGGACTCTCTCTCTCTCTCTCTCTCTCTCTCTCTCTCTCTCTCTCTCTTTCTCTCTCTCTATTATGTGTAGGCTCAGACAAACACGTAGTCTCTGCAAGAGTCGCATCGGCATGATGGGCACACCCATATGGGCTTCCATCTACCTTGACAACGCTCACCTGAGAGGAGGCTAAAGTGATTAGCATGTGAACCACGGCAGATTCTGGCATGTTCACATGTTATGCAGAGGATCTGATGCTGAGCAGGGGTCTCCAGCAGACAACCCCGGCCTACCCTCTCCACCCCATAGAAGTGGCAGACAGACTCGATCTCTTTACGTGGGTGAAAGCGGTCATAAATGTTTCTCCGCAAGGGGTCGACCCAAGGATTGTACTAGGGGTCATCCCGGAAGTGGGACCACTTGGAATCCAATATCATGGCAGTCTCAGTGCCCTGTGCCATTGCTGTAGACGCCAGCACGAGCAGTATGATGAGAATCATGGCTATATATGAAGAGTTAAACTGAACAGAGTGAAACACTCGAGAAATATCTGTGCCAGATCGAGCATTGTTCCATCTGGACCGATAGTTATCTTCATCGCCTCAGGGGCAGGGGCTAACTGCTTCACTCTGTCGCCAGCTAAGAAACGTAGCTCTAGGACTATATGAGTCGTTTGCGGGCTAGTGAGTCCGACTCGCTAAAGCAGTTTAACAGCACCCATGACTTTGGAGCCATGTGACACAGCATCTAACCGTATGGTGCCCTCCTGGAGGTTAACAGCTTCTTCTGGTCCATCGAATGGACGACGCAGCAGGAGCTTTCCAGCTGTAACCCAGATCCGGCGACCCACCCTCAACAGGGAGACACCTTCACCTATGTAGGTGAGGAAGGATGATCCCCGATTGTAGAGCTTTTGAACAGTCCCATCCTTTTTCACAACAGTGGAGAGGGGAGTAACCTCTATGCCAATGACTGCGGGGGACCAATATAGGGCAACCATGTTTGCCAGTCACCCCCAGGTCCAGCGCGGTACCACACTTCATTCTTCTCAAATATGAACTGCAGGTTTTTTGCCAGGGTCAATAGCAGGCCATCATGGGCCATTGGCTGGGCACCGCTCGAATAGGGTTTGACCAGATGAAAGATGAGGTCGTTATTTAGGGTGTTGATGTCTGCCACCTCTGTATCCGAGAGCTCAATCAATGGCTCGAGGATGTACTTCCTCTTCGGGAAATCGTACCGAAACACGATCTTGTGGCCATCTATGTTGTGACCCAGGCACTCCTTCGACACATCCTTGAGGTCTGTGAACAGCTCCACCCCATCACCACCAATGGGGTGGAGGGAGAATGCCTTTGAGTTTGCTTCATACTGTAGGGTGAATGACTTGCCATTGCTCAATTCTACCTTGGCAGCATCAACTGCGTACACATCTGCCAGGTCAGCAAGATCAGTCGAGTGAGCAAATATGAGTTCCATAGCATGCTATAGGAGGGTTTTAAACAAGACATATAACCATGCCGATTGTCCGACTGCTGCTCTCCGGTGGTGAGAATGTAATCTCACCCTCTCTAGAGGGGAGGCAGGTGGTACAGTACCGTGTAGAATGGGTCCTCTTCGAGGTGCCCCAGTGGGGCACAACATGCATACACGCCGATGTGCTACATCAACCTCCGGGCAGTGCACACAGCAACTCACTGGTAGAAGTCGGCCAGGACGTGATAGAGTATCTCCCAGGTGCCAACAGCAACCTATGGAAAGCTATCAGTCCTAGCCTGTTCACACCTGTAAATCACCTGTTTGACAGCCCCTCCATTAACATATATGCCACAAAGGATGGGATATCGGACGCCCATTTAGAGTTTACACTCGTATTACTCATTGACCTGACGACTACATGATATCACACCAGGAATATCTGACCTTTGCCGAGATGATGAAGAGCCTGCTACAGGGTTGCCCCTTCATGACCCCTGCACAGATAAAGGCCAAACAGATGCTCGCACTGCAACAAGAAGGAGAGCAACTACAGTGGGAGAGCTGGTATCAACGGAACACGAGCCTTGTGAGGAGGTGAAGGAACAGTGAAGGTTCCAGATACTGGCAGGCCCTCCTGGAGGAGAGTAAGCGGGATGATGTCTTCACATACGACAATGAGCCAGATGTAGCGGAGACCGCGGACAATGCAGCAGAGACCACGGACGAGGATGGCCCAGATGTATTCACATACGATGATGAGCCAGGTGTCTTCACAGACGAGGAGGACCCAGATGTCATACAGTGGGAGGAGGAGATGGTGCAGAAGTGTAAGACCAAGAAAGCCATCCAGCGGCGGACATACTATCTTGGTCATAAGGTGAAGTTCCAGATGTCACGTCTCAGAAAGCTACTGGCACCCGACATAGTGCTGGATGGCCTCTGTCTAAGAAACGTCTGTCTCGAAACCAGCAAGCTGGCACGGTTCGCCAGGCTCTCTAAAATGTACCCTTCTAGGACTCATGAGCAGCTTCTGCAGATGATGCATTTTTAATCTCCAGGTATACTATGGCAAAATCAGAGTGGCGGAAGCAACCAGAAATATACCCCTCCCTGACGGCTCATGAGGGCGGTACCATCCATGGCTGGCGACTCCAGCAGATAGATACCATCAGACAGCATCTCGGCCATGAGGCAGAAAAGTACAGGAGAATGCGCATGCGATATTATACAGCCTACAACGTCCTCGCGCCTACAACCACTGCTGCGGGTGTGATTGGAGCCAGTGCTGGGGTGGCAGCTGTGGCCACTCTCGCTACAGGGGTGGGGGCCATCGTCGCCATCCCGCTGGGTGGCGTGACACTAACCACCACTGTCTTGGCCATGGGCTTGGAGGTGGGCCAGTGGCAGATCACAAGGAGGCTGGAGAAGCATGCTAAGTACGTGGCACTGGTACAGAGTATACTACAGACTATCGACGAGTCTGTCAGCAAAGCTCTCGAGGATGGCCAGATCAGCGATGAAGAGTACCACCATATACTGAAGGTCCAAGCCCTGTACCACACAGAGAAACCTAAAGTGCAACAGCAATACCTCAAAGGCTCCAGTGGGTGGGTTGATATGGAGGAGTTAAAAAACGAGATGTTATGGCGAGGTCGCCTCGCTGGTCTCTGGAGTCGAGACGACTACAAATAGTGTGCTGCCTGTATGGTAGCTTTAAGAGCACCAGTACAGATGGCCTTCCCACTGAACCTCACGACAGTCATCCTGAGCCAACTGCCCCTCCTGGGTACACCCTTGACTGGCCTGAGAGGTCTGTTGTCTGATATACCAGAGCTAACACCATTCTCCATCACAGTGGATGGACGGTCCCGAACCAGCTTCTCCGTCAACCCACGACCGCTGACCAACCACCCATCACCATCAAGGATGCGAAGCAAGCTCATACTTGGAAGGCAGCTCCAAGCCTCTCATACTGGAATCATCAGCTGAACTTAGCTGTGCTCATCGCCAGCTGTCTCAGATTCCACGTGTACTTCACAGTGCGACGAATCCTCCATGAGCTGGGCGCAAGCCTCCCTGATACAAATGCCTTTGACCCACAGCTCAACAGTCATAGCGTCTCAGCGGCCAGCAAACTACAGAGAGAGTTCAGCGCTCACCCAGACTATCGGTGGCATCGTGGTCACAACAGCAGTCTAGGGGTTATGTACGGCGACCCGAGACGTGACTACTCAGGATTCCCTTATCGAAACACACACACACACACACACACACACACACACACACACACACACACACACACACACACACACACACACACGCACGCACGCACGCACGCACGCACGCACGCACACACACACACACACACACCGACAAGTAGGCCATCGGAGGACAGCGACATTCTCGTTCGATCCAGACTCCGACCCTGGAGCGCTGGTGCAAAATATGCACATCACTGGCTTGCGGCAGGACTATCCAGATGTGTGGAAGTACTTTGTCCCACACACCACCTCAGGCCTCACACAAGCAGGGATCGTTCGGATCAACCAGTCCCTGGAAACACTGTGCTACTGCCTCCTTATGGCACAGACCCAGCTGCAGCATTCCATAGATTGTGTCAGCGGAGCAGAGGTCCAGGCCATGTTCATCAGTCTCGCTGATGATATGATCATCGTGGCAGACCCCAGTAGTCTTATTTCGCCACACCTACAGTTGATTCCGAGTGACATGATCGTGAACTTCGAGGACCTCCAAGTTTGGGGCTATAACAACACCCCCGGTGTCAACTTTGGCTTCAACACTGCCATCAATGCACCTACGCGTAGTATGAGCCATACAGTCGCTCCGACCCTGACACTGCAGCCAGTCGACACAGCAGCTCCAGGCACCCCAGTACTGGAGCCAGTCGACACGACACCGCTTTCCATGGTAGCTCTACATGTGGTGTCAGGCCTAGCTATCATGGTGCTCGGGATCAGCCTACGCTGCTGCTAGCAAATCAGCTATAAGACTATCCTGACTCCCTACAGTAGCAGTGGGGGGGGGTGCATGGGGAGACACTGAACCAGCTTGGCATGCCCTACAGCCCCTATACGCGCTGCCAACATGCACATCCAAGGGCTGGAGGGTTCGGCAGCACATCCTTTTTCCAGCTTGTAGTATCGCAGAGCCTTGTTCAGCTCTGAGTCCGGTGAGGCAATGGTGGTCTGCAACTGCTGGAACACATCTGACATATACTGCCGATCCTTGTAGACACCTTTAGCTCGCAGGAGCTGCTCGACGATACTCCCACTCATGATAAGGTATCCTAGACAGAGCTTCACAGCTGTCAGCTCCTCTGTCAGCTCAACACCAGAGAGCTGAGTGAGCTCATCTGATGTCTTCTTCTTGTAGTCCTTTAACTCCCTCCGGAAGACGTCATAGTACTTCTGACATAGCGTGAGCCCAGACATATTTAAGATGTCTCAATAGAGAGATGAATATTCCTGAGTACCAACCCGGCCAGCTGGCAGATGCAGACTGGGAAGATCTTATTAGCTCACTCGACATGGAATGCAGGCATTTAACTGCATTGTATACTCAGTGGATAAACAATGACGTCAATGGTACAGATCGTGAATCAACTGCCCGAGAGCCAGGTGAGTCTTCAGAAGGTGGAGAACCTGTTGCGAACCAAGACACAGAAGTTACTGCCAGTAACGTGGCAGCGAATGTGGCCATTGTGAAGATGACAGGGGGAAATGAGGTTCTTCCTGCCACCACTGCTGCTGTCTTCGCTACAGTGGGGTGGCCGGGCACTGTCTCGGAATAACTCACCCCATCCCAAAGATCGCCCTCAGTGGTGCCTCCTACACTGGTGCCGCCAAGATCATGGCTGAACGTGTTACACTAATGGAGGCGGCGGTTCTAGGGCTAGCAATGAGTGCAATGGCTGAGATCATCGTCGCCTACGTTTAAAACCTCTGAGTAGTGAGAGATGGATCGCGAGACCCCTGCATCATATGAGGCATGGCGTGCCGGAGGGCGGTGTGTAGCCCATAGTTGAGCGTGCGGACTGAGGATCGCTAATGCTTGGGAATGGTGGACCACCCACAGGCGTGTCCCTGCAGAGAGGGCCAGTACCCTGAGCACTGCTACCTATTCACTTGGCCGACTGCGTGGTCCTCCTATGCCCAACTATTTCACTGGGGGTATGACTAGTAGGTTTAAGCCGTCTGTATATGGTTCAAAGGACACTGTTGCCTCCATCTCCTTCGATGAGAAGGGAGACCCACGGGAGATCCGAGGTACCATCCCAGCCCAAAATCTCATCGGGAACACTGATATGGTAGGACAATCGGCCATTAACAAGGCCAAGACTGTATACAGGGGGATGGGCATCAAGGAGAGGGCGACGATGCGAGGTGTGCTCGGAATCGATAAGGCTGGAGCTTCAAGGTTATGGCTGAGTCCTATGCACAGGACCTGGTTAAGGATCTCCTGAAACCACGGAGCTCATCCCGACAGGATGGAAAGAATCTCAAGATAGGCACCCTCTGCCTGAGCAGTATCACTGTCGACGGCCAAACAGGTGCAGGTGCTATCGACAGCCTCTGGCTACCAGAGGTGAAGGGGACAGGGTTCTTTAATTTGCCGTTTAAGACCACAGGATAGCCATGTATCATATAGTTACTGGATGTACTAGACACTGTGGGTACTGACACAGGCCCTCTACGCTATCTTCTCAGCTGCTGTTTGGATTTCATGCTTGACGCCTCCATCGCATCCTTTCGTATCCGCCGGAGGTGCAGGATTCCCCGCTCTGCAGGTGAAAGAGCTGGTGCAGGAAGTACTGCCGTTTAGTCTCCCAGATATAGACCAGGCTACCGCCGACCAAGTGCTAACCATCCTCCGCACACATGTCTGTACCATTCGACAGTAGGCTGGCTGATGCTGGCCAGGTGGTGCTGATCATTGCCCCATCAGGACACGGGGTAAACATCTTGCTGCAGGCTCTCCTGGCCGAACATCTACACTCTCAATACATCCTTCTGGTGGCTGACTCCACCACTGAGGCAGTTGACAGTAATGATCAATGGTACAATGGCCCAATCACCAAGACGCAGTACCTGCAAGCACTGATGGAGAAGCTGCTGGCAGCCGACTGACAGAACCACTTGTTCTAGTTATCGATGACCTTGCAAAGGACAGTCACCTACATCACCAGGCACATCTGGCACACAAAGATAACTGTCTTCATCCTCTTTCAGAAGTACACCCACGAGATCTCACCAGACATCTGCCACAATGCCCGCTTGCTATACTTCAGCTCCATGTCTGGGCGTGACCTGCTCGAGACCACATACGACAGCCTAACTCTCAAGGAGACCAAAAGGGGACTTTATCGCAGGTGTACAGAGGGTAGCTGAGCTGTACCGCTTCATCTTCAGCAACAAAGGAGACAGGTGAGCTGTCACACTTCAAGCCATCTCTGGAAAAGGCGGAGACCTTCGCCTACAAGCTGAATCCAGCCAGGAAACTAGCCTTCTCTACGCGTCATCACTGACAGACTGTCGCAGCTGCCACAACTTTTTGCGGCCAACAGTGAACCCCTCCTGAGTACCTTCTGCATGACCGGTGTCATGGCTCTCCGCTACAGCGGCACTGACCTCCTCCCTGAAGTAGTTATTTGCTCCAGACTGGAGGCTATCCAGCATATCTCGCTCTTCCTGGCTATGGAGTCTAAATACAGCAGACCACTTCCCGACTGTTAGTAGATCTTTGGGGTTGACCCTCGCCTTTTGGAGAACTAGAATAACAGGACTGTTGGTTTGGGCCACAGCAGGTAGGTCGAGTGTCCTGCCCTGGGTGCTGTCAAACCTCCGGTAGAGTATCTGAGTCAGGAGTTCTTTTGTACTACGAGCTGGCGCTCCTTCCTCTATGGCGGCCAGCATCTACGCATCAGACGGAGGTGTGACCTTGGCTCACTCGTGGATAATGTTGATGGCATGAAGCAGTCCTCGGACCCTGTCACAGTGGGACAGTGCACGCCGTGGCTGTCATGCTGACTGTCGTGCCGACTTGTCCTGCTGCCTATAGACAATCTGCTGGAGAACTGTACCAAACATGGCAGCCATTTAACCCCTCTATATACCTTAAACATTCAGATGGGGCCATTGAACCCGCGACATCGAACCCCACTGATCCTCGGAAGGACTGCCTGACGGTCATTCGACCCAGTATACATGATGAGAACCCACTGTCCGCTGCTGGGAAGTACATTGACTTTGCAATCTCGGCACAGATCCACGAGATCAAGAGCATGACACTCGAGTTCAACCTTCAGAGAACAATAGAACAGACGGTAGAGCTCCTGCCAGTTCTGAACAGGTGGGAGATCATGCATAGCAACAGCACCATGGACACCACCTATGTGAACGATGAGTACCGAGTCCTAGGTCCGCTGGCTCGTGGCCCAACATTCTATGCGTAGGGAAAGGGGTACTACACT
The DNA here is from genome assembly GCA_034401795.1 of Chaetoderma sp. LZ-2023a. Lineage (NCBI taxonomy): Eukaryota > Metazoa > Mollusca > Caudofoveata > Chaetodermatida > Chaetodermatidae > Chaetoderma > Chaetoderma sp. LZ-2023a. The sequence continues at coordinate 9,885,429 of CM067365.1, forward strand.
GTGGGGTGCAATGAGGGGTTCATGGAATTCGAACTACTGGCAGGTGTCGAGAAGCCTTTGACAGTTCCACTCTTAACCCTCCTCGAGAACACACATGTGAAGTCCAGCTGCCATGCAGGATAGGCTGTTCCTCCGGGTGTACATGGAGCAGCTTGCAGATGCGACGATGAATGCTCCAAGACCTCATGTCTGGCATGACGAGAATGACCAGGAGCTGAAGCAAACGGGTTCCATACAGCAGATCGTGCATGTGGAGTGAGAACACCAGCAGGTCCAAGCCACAGCTAACCAATGTGTAGAGCTGACATTGCATCATGGTGCATCGGACTGTGTCGCCGTTGCGGTCCTGATTCAGAAGGGAGGAACCATCCAGCAGGTGGATAAGCTAGACGACTTCAAACTTGTGGTTGCTGGGACCAATGTTCTTGGTGAGGTACGCGAGCTGGCTGATTGCCAACTCTACAGACAAAAAACTAAGTCATATGCACTTCTGCGCCTAACTAGTGGAAGCGATGACCTCGAGTCAGCACTCGAGGGCCGTTACCACATCGGGGGCAGGGACATCCCATCTAATCAGGGCAACCGGCTCAGCTTCAACATTGGAACCCTCATAGCTGGGACTCGCCCATTTGGTGTGATGGTACTTTACATTGGCTATGCTAAGGTATGCATGTCGAACACATCAGGTATTCAGCTTGAGCGTGCATAGAGTATGACTCCTGTCATCACCGCTGCAACTGCCACCACTACTATAAGCTCTGCTGTCTTCTGACCTGTCAATGCTTCATAGTCGAGCGTTGGCTCAGATATCTTTACAGCCGCGTAGTACTCATCGAGACTCTCATCTGCCTCTTTGATGCTCTGGTTGGCCTAAGCTCGGAGTTGGCGTCGGCGTGCCTCCCTCTGGCGCATATGCTCGACGGCTTTTCTGTACTCAAGCTTCTCCTTAGACAGCTTCCCCATCACCTGTGGTTATGACGCTCACGCTCGACCTCTGCCGCCTTCTTGTCAGCAAAGCCAAGTCATCAGTTCACTAAAGCAAACATGCCCGCATTCAAGACTGTGGAGGCCAGGCTATAGCCCACAGTTTAAAGCTACTATATAACTGCCCCAGCGACGGATCCCCAGAGCGATGTATGAACCAGAGACTGATCCAGTCGAGGATATAGATGACGAGGACTGTGAGGAGGACTATGATGAGGAGGATGATTATGATGCAGACGACTACGATGTAGCAGAGTCCGTGGGTGAGTATGATGATGTAAAGTCTGAATCCAGCAAGCTAGTACACAGAGTGAAAGGAATCTATCGCACTTATGTATAAAGGTTATATCGGTCCGCTGGCAGCAGTTGGGGCTCTGATCGCAAGATCGCCTCAGGAGTAGGTACGTTTTTCGGAGTCACACGCCCTTCGCTACCATATGTTGCCATAGCGCTCGCGGCCATCTGGGCCGCCGAACATTTAAGCCATACTATATAAGGATGGCATCTCTGTACGACTTGGCCAAGTCCCTTAACTTCCAAGGGTTGGTTGATAAACAACTGTTCAGTGGGGATCCAGCAGAGATTAGACGCCAGTGTATGGAGGCGTTTGAGGTCTTCAGGGATGGTCGATTGAATGATGGCCATCTGTTTGTCTGTTTAGAGTTCAGCCAGGCCATGCATGACAGGATGGGAGTGGACGTCAGTGATGAAATTGGGGAGTTTATCAACTGTCTTTCTTGAGGAACTCTACTATCAGCCTTGTGGATATTACCATGCGCCCCCTCAACTATTCGAGCCTGCACGTCGCAAGGGCCACAACTTCACACTGGAGACAGTTAGCCTGTGGCTCAGCCGCCAGGCGATGTCGCAGATATACAAACCTGGTCCACGGGATATCAGGCATGCCCATTTCGAGGAAACTGTCCCAAACAGAGTTCATCAGGCAGATGTTCTATTCTTTCCACATGACTCGGTTGGTCATAAGACCCACAAGTATGCCCTCGCCATCGTCAATGTCGCCAGCAGGTACAAGGCAGCAGTACCGCTCACAGACAAGTCAGCTGGCCAGGTGGCCCAGGCATTCCAGGGTGTCTACGAGGCTTCGGAAAATGCCCTCCAGTGGCCGGAAATGTTGCAGGTGGATGAGGGTAAGGAGTTCAGAGGGAAGACTGCAGCCCTCATGTGGAAACATGGTGTGGCAGTTAGGCGAGGCGAGGTAGGGCATCACCATGCCCAGGCTATCATTGAGCGGTGGAATCAGACACTGGCAGAGAGACTGTTCCCACACTAATATGCCCAGGAAATCGCCGCGCAGAGTGAACGTTCTAGAGTATGGGTGAGAGGGCTGCCTGCTGTGGTGGAGAGATTCAATGCCGAGGTTACTAGGCTAATCGGGAAGAAGCAGGTAGAGGCTATCAGACACTCTGCTGGTCACAGCTCTAGAGGAGCGAACAAGAGAGAGGAGTGCCTACCACATGATGCTCTGGTTCGGTACCCATATGTGCCTGGTGAGCTGGAAGGTGGCCGACGGCGTGCAACAGATCCTAACTGGTCGATAGATGTTCACAGGCTTGACAGGTATGTGGAGGCTGAGGGACGGCCTACACTGTACTACCTGGCATGCCAGCACGGAGTGTCTAGGCGACCATTTGTCGCAGAAGAGCTTCAACTAGTCCCCGAAGACACGCATCTACCACCCCCTAGAGTGCTAACATGATACTCGATGGGCTCGGTATGGACCCCATCTGGCAGCACATGGTACTTATCACAGTAAGCGGAGAGTTTTTCCTGCGCATACGTCACCATACCCTGGTTGTGCATGCGTAGGCCTCGATTTTTAGCCCTCTCCACCCCGCCATGTAGGGCGCTGTAGAACCTCTGCGAAGAGACATCATCCTGCTGCTTTGACATTCCCTTAGCCGAGCACTTACTTAAAGCTGCGCTCTTCATGTAGTAGCATTTGGAGCAGAGAGCGGTGCCACGAGAGCCTTAGAACTCGAGCTTGAACAGTCCTGGAGTTCGTCCAGACCATTTGTCCTAAGCTAGCCAGTCCCGCTTATGAGCTTGGTACTCTGCTCGTATCTCAGGGCGAATGACGTCGTCGAGGTTGGAGCCTGCTATAGCGATATACGCTTAGTCCATCTGCATGTACTCAAAGCTGTCAGGAGCTATGTAGCGATTGAGGAAGTCATAGTAGAACTCCAGCATTCGCAGCTTCGCGAGCTCATAAACGGCTATCCCCACCTGGAAGGGCCTTCTAATTGTGATTCTCGACTTGCGACTCTGGAGCTCGTATGACTCACTGATCTCCTCGAGATCTATGACCCATGCACTACGCAGGGCGTTGTCTACCACGCATTCATCCTTCGTGAAGCTGGTGTTGTTATGACGTTCTAGGGCCTCGATGAGCTTCCCGTAGGCACTATTGCTGAGGAGTTTGAAGAGATCTGCCAAGAGCGCTTTGCTCTTATCTATATCTCCTGAGCGGCGGGCCTCTGTAACATTCTCCATGAACCACTCGAATGGGCGCTTGGCATCATAGTCTATGGTGTGGTATACAGCAGTGATCTCCAGGCCATGGGTTATATACCACTTGAGGGGCGTGGCGTACAGCAGCCACTTCTTGCCAGAGAGGGCACCGACCAGCTTGTGGGTGGTGGGCCGCTTCCTCCATGTTCGCCCTAGATATGCCAGCATCTCAGATGAGATTGCCTCTACCGGGATCTCGCGGTTATAGAAGAGAGGAGGCATTTCCTCGAACTTTGCCCCTAGAGCCTTGGGGACCTCTATATCCACCTCAGCAAACCCAAACCAGATGTCTGCTAGGAGAGCCTCCTTAAAGCTAGCTACCTCACTGGCACCGGACCAATAGAGCATTTTCTCCTTACCACATGCCATCTCTTTGGCCATCGCTGACAGGTACAGAGCATTTGTGTCATAGCCGAATAGACGTTGGCAGACATGCTCACTCTGGCAGTTTCGAGTCACACCGGCCTCGTGGTATCTGGTGAACACGATGCTGGGACTGCCAACAACAGCACCCTTCAGCATCTTGTAGGCTTCCTTGTCCGGTGAATAGAGGCTAACATCTGGCATGTGCTGGGCGGTTCCACGTAGGAGGTACTGCAGTGACACACCTGGTAGACACACCACATCTTTGAGGATGTCTATTTCTCGTTCTGTGTAGAACTCCAGCATCCACTCTAGGGCTTCGATGAATGGACTGACGTCCAGGTTGTTGTGGTATTGCAGCCAGGCAGCGAATGTCCACCTTCCATGCTCGCTGAATGGCTGGTTACACTGTTCCCACTCTGTTCGCATCAAGAGGTAGCCATCCTTGAGCTTAGATGTCCATGCTGAGTAGTCACGAAGCCCTGGATAGTTGAGCTTATCATGCATGTCAAACCATTCATACGGGAGCCAGGTCTTCCGCTGTGTACACCCGTAAGCTTTGACCCATACCTCATACAAGACTCCTGGGCCGAGGTAGTTCAGCACATCGAGAAACCATAGCTCAGGTGTTATGAGGAACATGGTCTGACTAGCCTTCTTGGCGACTTTTACTGTACCTGGACTGTCCGTCAGCTTATCGACAAAGTACATTTTGATGAGGTTCAGGTCATACTGCCCAGAGTTGAACCCCAGTACAGGCACTTGGTCACACCACTCGTTGATCGGTCGCTGCTGTTGCTTTGGGAGCTTGTCCAGGTCTGTCGGTATGTACTGTGCCCTAACCCTTGTCTGGATTAGAGATGCTCGCCATTGGATCTCCAGCATGAACTCTCTGATCAGTTCTTTGGGGTCAGGAGTGCAGAGGTGAGTGGGCTGACTCGTGGCGCCCTCTAAGGAGCAGTCAACTGACACAGAGATAGGTATGTGAGTACTCTCGATCGTGAGAGTCTCCGTAGGATGAGTCTTGATACCATCTAGGAGTACTTCGAAGTCGTAAACTATGAAGTGTGGGTATGGGAGAGTCCGAACTCGTTTAGGGACGCTTGGGCAGTATTTTATACAGTACTCCCACTGCACCACAAGCGTGCATCCAGAGTCTCTCAGCTTCTCCTCTCTCGGGACTGTCTTGTGGTATCTTTGTTCAGCATCCTCACCTCGGGGGTGTTGTGGACACCCGTGCCAGTGACAGCCATGGAACTGGTAAATGGTGTTGGTGAACAGATAATAACCATCTACGGGAGCGCCCTCAATCCAACGCTCGCCACTGTACCCACACTCTACATGGTGTATGTGTACGCCTCTGTTTCTCGACTCATACTCGATCCAACGAGTAGCCGCTGAACTGGATGGTTGGGGCGGATAGAAGGCTTTCTCATACGCAGACTGTGGCACCTCAACCTTCTCGCCAGGACACACGATTTTTGTTTTGCCGCCTGTACAGTGATCAGCGTGGTGTTGTAGACTGCATGCCTGTGTAAGCCTCTGCTGACAGTGACTGCAGACTAGCGTATGTGCCAGCTTGGAGATGTTCTTGATGTAGAAGGCATGATGGTGCCACACTCTGATGGTCCTGGTGTCATGGTAGTGAGCCGCTTGCCTGATCATGTGCCAGGTTCCCTCTTCGGTTTTTGGTTCATACACATGAATCCCGATCTTGGCGAAGATCTATCTCGTCCAGCTGATCCAGCGAGCTCATGCGGACATCAGGTACTGTCTTGCCATAGAACTGTGTGGCAAGCTCTCGTGCAGGAGCTGTACTTCTATCAGCTCTCGCTCCTCGGTGGACTGCTAGACATCTCCAGAGACACATGTTGTCCCTGTGGGTGTCGAGGGCAGTCATACTCTTCTTCTGTCGTAGCCTGTCTGGGATGGGGCCTGTTGGTGGTCTATGACAGCCCTGACCTCAACATTGATTGATCGAACGAAAGCCCACTTGGTGTTGGGTCGATCGATATTGTCTGTGTCGAGGCGAGCTTGCTCTGTTGCTGCCACCCAGTCCTGAGCTGCACCTATCGTGTTCAGCCACGGGCTCCCTGGAGAATTCTTGTGGAAGAGCATCACCCTACCGTCTTCCATGTGACGGATGCGATAGGTATGGGTGTAGCAGAGGTAGAAGGCGTTCTGGACAGTCTGCTGGATCTTCTGCATGATCCGGCCTGTGAGGTCTCCTTCTAGGCCTCTAAAGAATGTCCAGCATACTGACCGGCGTCCTCTATCCTCTGTCTCCCTTTCGCCGAGACGCTGGTCGAGAATGTGTTCGCCTTCTCGCCTCATGCTCCGGGCTAAGCGTTCAAACCTCGGCCCCCTTATGCTCCGGGCTGGGCTCAGACCTCAGCATTGCTTAACGATCCTGCGTTTGAGAGTTAAGTGCTCCAGTGGATGGGCATCCATCTGCCTCGCTACAATCTTGGCTCGCAAGCTAGAAGACACCTCCTCGTCCAACTAACGACGCTCACGTATCCGCCGCACTTTCTTGTGGGGATTCCAAAGATCCTCTTTGGTAAGCGCTGGAAACCTTCCCATATTCATTGCTTGTGAGAGTTGCTTATGCCACTCCTCAACACGGACCTATCCAATCAACTGGAGCAGGTCAGCTTTCTTGGCCTTAGAGTAGATTCTAAGGTCGAATTGCTTTGCATTAGCACGAAGCTGTGCAACAGTACTCATGGTGCCCCTGCATTGGAGAGTTAAGCGCTCCAGTGAATGGGCCTCCATCTGCCTCACTACAACCTTTGCTCGCAAGCTAGCAGTCACCTCCTCGTCCAACTGACTAAACTCGCGTATCCACTGTGCTTTCTTGTGGAGATTCCAAGGATCCTCGGTAAGTGCTCGAAACCTTCCCGTATTCATTTCTCGGGAGAGTCGCTTCTGCCACTCCTCGGCACGGACCTGGTCGATCATCTGAAGCAGGTTAGCTTTCTTGGCCTTAGAGTAGCCTCTAAGGCCGAATTGCTTTGCAATAGCGCAAATCTGTGCAACAGTACTCATGGTGTGTATCCCTGTGGATGCATGTCTCTAAATGGGCGTTCAGACCCTATTATGTGTGGCGATCAGTACCTGTGGATGCCTGTCTGGGCGTCCAGACCTATTATGTGTGGTGCTGGCGATCAGTACCTGTGGGTGGTGTATATCCCTGTGGGTGCCTGTCTCTAAATGGGCGTTCAGACCCTATTATGTGTGGGGATCAGTACCTGTGGGTGGTGTATATCCCTGTGGATGCCTGTCTGGGCGTTCAGACCCATTATGTATGGTGCTGGCAATCAGTACCCGTGGGTGGTGTATATCCCTGTGGATGCCTGGCTCTAAATGGGCGTTCAGACCCTATTATATGTGGCGATCAGTACCTGTGGGTGGTGTATATCCCTGTGGATGCCTGTCTCTAAAGGGGCGTTTAGTCCCTATTATGTGTGGCGATCAGTACCTGTGGGTGGTGTATATCCCTGTGGATGCCTGTCTCTAAATGGGCGTTCAGACCCTAGTATGTGTGGTGCTAGCGATCAGTACCTGTAGGTGGTGTATATCCATGTGGATGCCTCTCCCTAAATGGGCATTCAGACCCTATTATGTGTCCGGCTCTTATGGTGTGGCCGATGGCGATCAGTAGTGTATATCACTGTGGAGGCTTGTCTCTAAATGGGCGTTCAGCCCCTGGTAGTAGTAGTGTTGGGATGATCCTACCTCCCTGGCAGCCGTTCGGCGATCCGTGGTGGCCCCCGTCTCAACAACCTATGCCCCACGGATTGAGAGGGCGGTGGGGTCTTATTTGTCCAAATGGAAATCCAGTTGAGGGAGGTGGGGGCTCATTTGTCTAAATGGAAATCCAGTTGAGGGAGGCGGTATCATTTTACTACCGACACTACTACTCCATGTATTGTTGTTTTGCCTGTATTCATGTATGAATTAACCCTTTAAGTCAAAATTTGTCAAAATAAAGATTTAGGTTTAGTAAATGTCTGGAGATCATTTCAGTCGTAACTGTTCATAAATTTTCTTTAATTGGCCTGCAAATCAACGTTTTTCTCATGCCTAATGTAGGATCCAGTTTTGGCCATGTAATTGTTTTATTAAGTAAATAAGATCATCTTTATTTTCACGTAGTCATGTATCAATCGAAGAATATATATGCTATGTCACAAATATTTTTTAATAAGTTAAAATACGTCAAACACGTGACACAATTTCCCGTCAATGTATCAGGCCGTCACACTATTTGTATTTGCGAAACTGGTAACGTTCACTAGATCCCCCCACCGTATCAGTTGTAGACACATTTTACGCGCAAAATTCTAATTAGCGGGGAATCTAGAAAATGAAACTTCCGAACATGGTGGTACAAAACAAAGCAGAATTGCAAGGAGAAAACTGTTCAAGCGAATATGTAAACAACACGTGTTATGTATCGTAAAAAGTCGACCTAGGAACAACAGGAGGAAAGTCGCGTTCTGAGCGAGGTCATCACTTACCAAGCCTATATTGGAGCAATTTATCCCATCCTGTTGGCCTCTGCAATGGATATTGTTTCAGCAAAGTTATTAATAGTTCCATAGGGCTCAGCTATTGCTCACGTTTTTTAGCAAAGAGTTTGAAATGAACCGTTCCAGTTTTTTCATCAACCATATGACGTCATGATCAACTACGTGCCGTGTATGATGATGTCATAATCAATGATGTCATGAATGGCGTGGATAAGTTCGCCATGATGCGTAATTGATGCTGGACTACGCGTTGTTGCACAAATTGTATGTCTTTGGGTTAAACAGAATTTATTTTTAGTCTAAGAGGGAGTACGATAAGGCATACGTCTTATGCCCGCGTCTCCCACATAATATACAATTATGATACATGGAGTATAATAACAAGTGGCGGATGCACGCTATTGCAGTAACATTACCAATATAGTAATAAATGTGGAGAGAGAGAGAGAGAGAGAGAGAGAGAGAGAGAGAGAGAGAGAGAAAGAGAGAGAGAGAGAGAGAGAGAGAGAGAGAGAGAGAGAGAGAGAGAGAGAGAGAGAGAGAGCGAGAGAGCGAGTGACTTCACGCCGCTTGATGTCCGTGCGTGGCGGGAAACAGCACACGTGTTCAGTTATGTAAAAGTCCAGTTTGAGGTGTAGAACATTACATACAGATTTAGGCGACAAGATTAGGAATTTTGTGCTCATGACCGTGGTTTATTTGTACAGAGAGAATTAGCTCTTGATTGTGAACCGCTATGGCAAGACGAAGGTTAAGTGATCGTGTGAAATGGCAAATCATAGGCATGCATACCACTGGTATGTCATGCAGAGAGATTGGCAGACAGCTGAACATTAACCATACTATAATCAGTCGTTTGATTGCAAAACATGGGCAAACTAACGAGGTGTAGGACAGGCCTAGATCTGGAAGACCGAAGAAGACTACTGCCCGTGATGATCGAGCCCTAGTACGCCTTGTTAGGAGATCTCCATTCACCAACAGCAGAGTGCTCAGCCAGCAATGGGAAACGCGCAATAGAGTGTCAATGTCTACCGTCAAAAGGAGACTGTATGCTGCTGGCATGAAAGCTAGGAGACCTGTCAGACGTCCTCTCCCCACTGCACACCACAAAGAGGAGCGTCTGAGGTGGTGCAACGAAAGAAGACACTGGAACATGAGATCCTGGAGACGGGTACACTGGTCCGATGAAAGTCGGTTCCTGCTTCATGCCACAGATGGTCGAACTCGTGTATGGAGGTCCAGACGCACGGCGTACGACCAACGTAACATCATGGAAGAAGTTCCATTTGGTGGAGGTTCCGTTATGATATGGGGGTGCATCTCATTTGATTGTAAGCTGGATCTGTTGATTGTACCTGGAACACTAAATGGACAAAGATATCAAGATTCCATACTGGATAGAGTTGTGGTCCCTCATTTTGTACATCATGCACTTGGAACCCACCCTATATTCATGGATGACAACGCCCGACCACATCGTGCTAGAGCTGTGCATGAATACCTCCGCCAGAATGCCATCGAAACCCTACCATGGCCAGCAAGGAGCCCTGACATGAACCCTATTGAGCATATCTGGGACATTCTGGGAAACATGGTGAGAAGGAGGGATCCTCCTGTGCAGAACCTACAGGAATTAACAGACGCACTCCATCTTGAATGGCAACGAATACCACAATGGCGTATCAGTCGGTTGGTGACCAGCATGAGACGTCGTGTCCAGGCCGTCATCCAGGCACAAGGTGGATATACCCGGTATTAATAATGACAGTCTCAAACTCGTGCACAGATGTTAAACTTCGTTTTCAGACACCATTAATGACAATCTAGCCACGTGTGTCAACTGTAGGGCAATAGTTGTCAGTTGTGTCAACGTAACCATATTCAGGCCTCGTTTTCAAGTTCAAACAAAAACATACAGTGTTTCCCCACCATCATAATCAGCATTCCTCTAGTTGCATTATTACCTCTTGCACTAAGATGGATGGGTACATAAATGTTTATGCTATTGCTTTCTTCATAGCACATGAATATACCCTCGCATGTGCGTAAAAATAGGGTGGTGCTTAACTTTTGCACAGGTGTATATTTCAATTTCACCCGTTATATAAACACACGAGTTCGAATACAGTTTGCTTCAAACAATCGACACGATATTGGCAGATAATTTCTGATGTCTTTATATTCCTTTCCATATTGAAATTAGTCTCGCCATACAAGATAAGGAATATCATTAGTCACTAATGCATGACGGGAAGCAAGTCTTTGCTCCCTAAAATGAGGACAGTAGAAGATATAATGTTCGGCGGTTTCATGAGGATGTCCACAACGCATACTGGTAAATCTCGATTCTATCAATGTGATCAAAATGGTGTTTTTGATAAGACTTGTAGTCCCTGAATGCTAATTCACCTTTCCAGTTTATCCATCCATCACATGACGTCATAACCAACTAACTGACGTGTATGCTGACATCATAATCATGACTTTATGAATGAGTCGAAATAGTCCGTCTTTAACTCTTAATAGTCTGACCCGTTCTACGAATTGTATGTCTTTACTATTTAATAAACATGCTGTTGAATATTTTGAAACTAATTTGACTGGCCGCTGTTGCTGCCATATAGTCAGCAACAGCACCAGTCAAATTAGTTTCAAAATATTCAACAACTGACCTGTATAGTTTTATGGAAATTGATAGGCAAGCTGTTCAGAGATCGATCGAAGTGTGGGTGGAGCTTAGCTAGAGATGGGCTGGGCCATGGTTAAAACTGTATTCATCTATTGAACAATGGTCAGGAGAACATAGGCCTTATTAATCGCTTTAGTAGAAAATCCATACTTGTCTACCGCTATCAAAAAGCTGTGGTCTTTTGTTGATTGTTGTCGGTAGAGGCCCATGAGGGAAGATGTCTGGAAACTTAGACAGAAGTTTGTTGAAAGCTGAAAAGTTAGAGAATATTTTTAGATCTCGGTATAAGTCACGGTTTATAGGTTGGTTCCAATTTCGTTCTCAGCCGACTTTCCAACTTTACCATCTGCGATTTGAGCCTTATTTATTCATTATTCCGTGACAATCTAAATTCCCATTAGAAGCATAAAGACAGGCTGTGTATATAGAAGCCCAAATAACGTTTACATTCTGTATTGTCTACACTGCTCTCATAGGTACTAGTCCAGTCAATCTAGGCCAAAAATATTTTAACCCGGAACAAATTGCAACAGAATTTTTTTACCTCGCCCAGTGTATAGGGGGCCATCATGTACAACATATCAAAAGTCCTCCAAAATTCCAATAGGGGAAAGGGTAAAATTTGCATAATTATTACCAGATTTGGGCCATTTCACCTGAAAAATCCATTTTTCTTTATTTCTTTAAAAGCGGTATGTAATATATGTGTGACTGGGTATTTTTGGACTTTTTTAGTAATAAATGAATACGATTGACATATTCTCCACAAATTAAATGTATTGTGTTATGCCACTTGCATGAATTTACCTAATACCATCATTGATATTGATACAATACATATTATATTTTATTATGTCACGGTATTGTGTGTTTCTAAGCTAAGCTAAGATGAAATAGTATGGCATAGGTACCTGGTTTCTACTAATTTCATCTTGCATCAATTATCCAAGTCATCTTCCTCAATGAGCGTTATTGAATTCGAGTAACTGAGACCCTTACAGTCTTCGCAGGCGGATGTGCAGCTGAGCCCATGTTTTCTACAGGTGCATCTCTTTGATTCACAGCCAGTTTTGCAGCTGCATCTAAATGAATACAGTAAATCGTCAGGTGCTGCCAGCATGTCAGTCTTAACAGGCAGCATTTGGTGGTTGAGAACTTTCCCGCCCCATTCTGTTGGATTCATATCTCCAGCATCTCCTCTCCAAACTTGAATTTGGTAGTACACGCGAAGACTGTGAAACTTTGCGGATGCGGGTGTTGGTGGTAAATCTCGTGCTTCAACATACTTGGAACTTTTTGCAACCTTCTCCCTGAATCGCTTGTACTGCAAAGCAACTAGACTATCCATTGAAGTGCCATTGTATAGAATAAGCATTGCCTTCTCACCTGCTTTTATCACATCATCTTTATTCGCGTTACTCATTGTAAACACTTCAGCAATTTGAGAGAGTTCTTTGCAGCACTGGATTTTGCTAAGGGATGCAGATTTTCCAATTCCATAAAGCCTAGATGTTGAGTCACAGCCAAGGATAGCATGGATAAATAACAGCTGTGAGCACAAACAGAACCCGAGTTTTTCCTTTGCCATTTTGATATTCCACAGTCGGGGTTTCTTTGCATTTTGCTTTGGCTCTGGTCTGAAAAATAGCTGACAGCCATTCATATCAGTATGGTATAGAAGCAACACCAGTAGGTCGGTATCGTCTCCAACAAGAGCAGTATTTGTTGACTTTGAAGCCAAGATAGCCGTTTGCGTAATTAAGACATCAGCATCACCGCTTGCCTTTATCGTTAAGCATCCAGCATGTTCGAGAGATGAACTTAAGATTGATATGAACCAATGTTTGTTCTGCTTGTTACTAAGAAAATCAGGCTTACTCAGAGTTACAACTGTTTGCGGAGTCAGTACAACAGTTGCGCCTGATCCATGAGCTCGCCTCTTATGTGTTACATCTTTTATGTCTGGGCCTTGGTCATAACCATCAGAAACTACTGTAGCCTTTCCATATTTGCTTATGCAATATTTTACATATCTTTGACAAACATTTGCAAATGTCTCTCCACGCTGCCATGGAACACGGTGTAATAGAGCTCCTCCATCAAGCACATAGTGGACAGAATCTGGAAGGACTGCATCTTCATTTTGAATTAATTTCCACAATGCATCAGCAAGTGCCGGCTTATTTGCTTCCCATGGAAGAGATGAATTATCAAAGAGTGCGGGTGGATGAGTGCACAACTCATACTCAAAATAAGATGCTGGATTCCCTTTTGATCCATTTGTAGCAATTAAACTGAGTCTTTGAAATAGGAGTTGTGGATCAATTTGTACACATTCATCATCAATCTTGAGAGATGTTTTGGATGCTAAGGTAATAGCTTGTCTCTTTCTCTGGAACGAAATGCTTGATACACATTGGCTACACATCGAATTAATAATTGATTCTCCAATATCTTTAGCATCGTCAACATTGACTGATTCTTGTGCAGACAATCCACTAACAAGTCCTCTAAGAGAAGGGTCTGGTCCAAATGGATTCAGTTCACTAAGGATTTTGAGAATTTTGTAAGTATCATCCATATCACGCTTTATTCGAGATTGTGTGGAATCTTTGTGTTGTTCACTTGAATCACAGTTTACCCCAGAGAGCTCTTGCATTGCATTACACACATCTGCACATGCGGGCATAGACAACAACCAAACAAGACGCTGAAGTTCTGTCATTCCACGACCTCGTGTTAGACCACCACTTGACTTTACACTTCTCATAAGGACCTGCTCAATAACTAGATCAGTAGATAACCCTGCCCAATACCTATCACTTCGATGAATGACATGATGACCATTGAGGAAGCTGGTGTGTATATCTGGATGACTTTCAGGTTTTTCTAACATCTTCTGTAAATATACATATGCAGACTTGGCGTACAGATTATGCCCAGCGGCTGCAAAATATGGAAGCATCTCACGAACGGTCTGAAGGTGCATGTTCCAATCACCAGTTTGTTCTGCCTTAATGAATTTGCGCAGAATATCAACCAACTCCATATACAAAAGCCAGAGTCGTGCAGTCCTCTTATCTTTCATGACCAGCTTCTCTGAGTCTAGTTTGTCCTTGACATCATGTAATGCATTTTCCGAGGACAATCTTGTAGCTACATACGGATTGTTGATAATGTCATCATAGAGCTCTCCAACTTTAACCAGACTTTTATTTAGGGAAGTTTCAATCGTTTCATGTCCTGCAACATTATCATCATTGTCAAACAATTCTTTTGAATGCATTGCAGCGGAATATTCTACTGTGTCAACTTCAGCATCTGCAATTGTAGGTAGTGGTAGGTTGTATGCATTTGCAATCAAGATTGTACTGAGAGAAGCAAAAACCATGAGGTGTCCTCGAACTGCTCGAGAAATTGCCTTTCCACTAAGAATGTGTTTGACAGCATTCTCAGCGTAGACTACCTCTAGAATAGGCGCAAGACCACTTCCTGCCATTAAGTGACCAATGCAGCCAAGGAAGCTCATCTCCATATGAAGACCTCCGAGTCTTAGAATAATTTGCTTTAATGGACTCCAGCTCGGCTCAATCTCTATGATAGTCATAGCTTTCCAAAATAAGGGCTGATCAAATGTAATCACGGGTGCAACATGGTATCGGTTTGCCTGTTCACAAACATAAGTCAAAGTGGAAAAGATGCAGCTCATGTTACTTGGCTCTAGATCTATCATCGGAAGGAAAATAACAGACGATGTACATGGATAAACTCCTTGGTGAACAGTTTGCATCATGCCAGACAATGACTGTCTGCTTGAACGCAGAAACAAAGAGAAATCCCAGAGGATGTCAATGTCAGCTGTTGGGTCTGTTTGTTCCATCGCAGTTAACTCCTTAAAGGTCAATGGGAAGTTCTTGGTATGCTGAGACTCAAAGTTCCTGATACAGATCTTGCCAACTTGCTTGATATCTTCAGATGTTACATTTATCCTTGGAATAAGTTTGCACGAAAGGTTTCCTGGTGTAACAGATGCAATGATTCCCATTCCATGAAATGTATTATGCCCATCTATTGTGCAAATATTGTGATCCACATTGTCGGCAACAAACTGAATGAACTCGCCTGATAATGGCTGTGGTAGATCTCCACCATGAAGTGATGCACTGCGCTCAAACCTCTGTATCTCCGCGTATGAACATCCAAATCCGTGCTTGTACAAGGTGTCAACAATAGATCTAGATCCAAATTTATGGTGCATCTCACATGACAGCCTGAACTGCAAAGGTGCCAAAATAACTCTAGGACGAGTTCCTTGCATAATAGCCTGTCCAACTGATGCATGTTTCATTTCTGTACTTTTCCAGTTAACCAAAATCCGCAATAATTCCCGCAGTGTCTGTGGGAAATAATACAATGCCTTTACTGGGTCGCTCATTTGCTCCCTTGATGGATAGCTTTCAGATGATGTGCATGAATCAATTAACTTAATATCGTGTCTAAGCAGTTTGGCAGCTGTCTGGATGATTAGCATGCTCTCTGATTTGGAATCCTTTCTCTTCTGTTCCTTATAGAAGTCAGTCAAAATAGTAGATGCTTTAGAACGAAAGGTAACAACGTTTGGCTTACCATTCACAGTGCTAATAAATATTTCATCGCCATAATTATCTTTTATTTTATCCTGCATGTATTTAGTACTGTATGCTTTATTCTCTTTATCATCGAGATACTCTTGCATTTTATTAACGAGGTCGTGCAGGGTCAGCTGCTCATCATCATTATTTTCAAGAAATGCCATTGTCGCACTAAATGCTCTTACTCTGTCCAAGTCTTCTGGCCTTCCATGTTTTTGGGATGAGCAAGATGAGTGCAGCTGAGGGATATTTTTCATGGTTCGAAAATTTACGCTGCAGCATTGATGGTATACTGCATTGACAACACATAAATCCGGCGTGAAGGCAAGCCGCCCAGCTACAAGTTTGCCCCATTCGTCTTTTCTCTGCTCACAGGCCTCGGCGATACTACATTGAAAGTCATGAGTACTTACTGGATAAATATCATAGCCACGTTTCTTTCCATCTTGAATTTTTGCAGGGTATCCGCATAGCAAACAATGTTCACTAAAATTGAATGTTGGACTTTCTGAACGGAGTGTTCGCATGGGTGGCGGAGATTGTTAAATTTTCTCTGCGTCACGGGCAATCCGCTTGGGATCAATGAACTCCCGTCGACATTTTACATGAACCCTCTGTCCTACTTCAGCTATGACATCGCTTTCACGGGCTCTGCTAGCATTGTTAATACCGTCACAGCCTTTAACTCGAAGCTTAACAGTTTGTGAGCCATTTTCTAGGCTCTGGTTACAAATAACGCATGTAACTAAATCCATGTCCATATTCTGATTGAATTGTATAGAAATTTATTCAAATTGTGAGATAAAAGTGAAAATTAAAAAGCAATTTATTTTAGATAAAATTTTAAAAGCGAAAAACAAAATTAAACTTGCTTTAAATATAATTTTTTTAAATTACCCCGTCCCTGTGCATACAACCATATTTAATCTGTGGTTTGGAGAACTTGTACAAGTGGTTCAAGGCAATATTGCCAATTGCTTACTGTCTTCCGTGACCATGAAATTCAGAGCTTAGACAACATTTCTACTTCGTTTATTTGCGGAATGAAGCAGGTAAGGGAAGTTTCATTATTCGGATAATGGCGGTAGCTAAATATGCAAATTTACCCACTTTCCCATCGAGGGATTTTGGAGGACTTTTGATATGTGACACCTGGCAGTCCCATGAATGCCGCAGAAAAGAAATAAGTTCTGTTGCAATTTGTTCTAGGTTAATTTGTAGTTTTACTGGACTATACCTATTTTACAGATAGGTGAACGGGAACAAGACAGAGCGAGGTGCCTCCTGCTAGTATAGGGACACAACGCCGTAACCCGGTAAGAATCAATACTGAGATATTCGAGTCACTAACTGGTCTCCATAACCGCTTGGCCACTGCGCCTCTACAGAAGTGGCCTGACACGCAATGACGACGGCTGTAAACCACCAGAGGTTCTTGAATGATGCTAAGATCACACTATTCATCAGCAATAATCTGAAGTCTGTAAATGAAATCAGGCAATAGGAATGGTCCCTCATCTTACGCCTTCTCTGCGTCGAGCAGCGAACTTGCCAATAGATCTTTTCTGTGCTGAAGACTGAATTCTGTTTTGATGTCATTATTTATAGAGGGACCCATTTCTAGCTATGTTCCGCCTATTTCTAGCTAAGTTCAACGCGCTTTTTGAGCGTGTTGGGACAGATTTATATACTTTAAATCCTGAATTCCCAGAATCGACTAGCGATTTCAAGGTAAATCGCAATTTTAGGTAAGCTGTTGAATATTCGGAAACTAATTTGACTGGGGACTATTTCAAAATATTCAACAGAATGTGGATGAAATTGTAAATCCATCAAAGACATACACGCGACGGACTTTCGATGTACACGACGGAGTTAGATGGTGTGATGTTAGCCTACATGTGACGTACCTGACCATAACCTCATACTTGAGTGACGGCTTGGCTCCGTCAATTTATTCTGTTCTTTCCTGAACATGGAATGCATTGATTCATTGTTATCGTATACGCTTTACAAAAGTTTCTCTCTAAGTCCTGCAAGATGCATTGACAGTGCAAGCGAAACTCTGATATCTGAGATGGTTTTGAAGAACAAATTCAATTAACTGTCGTGATCTATCTCGCTCAAACCATGCCATTCCTGATTTCTTAAATAGCCATCCATCACCCTATTTGATTATAGCGTGCATACCAGACTGTTGTTGGTACATCAAGTTCACAAGTGTGAAATTACTGCAATACAGGTATGTAAACAGCCAAATGTATTGAACATGGAAAGCAAGTAAATTATATCAACCCTTTGAATCTGAAAGGCCATCACACAAAAAACAATAAACAAAAACCATTTCTAGTCTTATAACAAGTCTCCTGAAGATTTTTGGCTAACTAGACCTGAAGCTGTTCCTGACAAATTAATACTAAGGTCCTCAAGAGATTACCTGTATGAATACCTAAATTGAGATCTTTGGACCTGATGTTCAAATGACTAAGTTAAATGTACTAATTCTTGCAATCTCCATGTTCTTATCTGTCCTCTTTCTTTTTCCATCAATCTTTTTTTCACCTACTGATAAAGACCGTTTCCTTTTAGTTGCCAGTACTGATTATATATTAATTTGCTACTTTGTGTATTAATCATGTAAGTCTACTAATAATCACAGCAGAGCTGAAATTATACATGGTATATTTACTCATGCCCATGGTCTACAGTAAGCTGATTCGATGAATACCATTTATATTTATTGATGTCTATTATTCTGGTAATAAGCCCATATGAAAGCACTTATGACAGAGAGGCTCCAAATTTAGTGCTTGTTGTATCATCAGATTAAGCTTGATACTGATCTACTTCACCCAAACCATGCCATTCTTGCTTTCTTAAGCAGCAAACCATAACCTTATCTAATTATAGCTGGTTCATGTATACCAGACTTGTTGTTCCATGAAATTCACAAGTATGAAATTACTCACTGCAATACAACTACATTTTGTATGTTAACAGCCAAATTTGTTGAACATGGAAAGCAATTGAATTATGTTAATCTTTTGAATCTGAAAGGCCAACACAAAGAAGACATGACTAGTCACATGACAATTCTCTTGAAAACTTTTTTGCTAACGTGACCTGAAACTGTTCCTGCCTATGCCAGCAACAGGTTCCTGCCAAGTTAGTATTGAGGTAACTGTAGTGATCTATCTCGCTCAAACCATGTCATTCTTGATTTCTTAAACAGCCGGATTATAGCTGGTATACAAGACTGTTGTTGGTACATCAAGTTCATAAGTGTGAAATTACTGCAATACAGGTATGTATATAGCCAAATGTGTTGAACATGGAACACAAGTGAATTATATTAGCCCTTTGATTATAAAATTATCTTGAGACTTTTTGCTGACTTAACCAGAAGCTGTTGCTGCTTACACGCATGACCGCTACAGGTTCCTTTCAAGTTAGTATTGAGCTAACTGTATGAATGCCCTACATTCTTATCCTGGAATCCGTGTTCAAGGGGCTAAGTGAAATGTACATGTTTGCAATCTCCATGCTCTTCTTATCCGGCCTCCTGCTTTTTTCAACGATCTGCATTTTTTATTTGTTCATTTGTCGATAGCCATTTTTCCTTTTTTTGCTGCTAGTACTGATAAATATATATTATTTTGCCACTGTATGTAACATATATATATATATATATATATATATACACTCATGTTCTCTGCTATAGGTCTGCTCTCTGTCTGTCCCATCTTCGGGATTTTTCACCGAGATGATCCAACATACCCAACTGAAACGTGTTACATAGTACTTTAGTATGAGTAGTTACAGATCAAGTTCGCGTTTCACAGGTTTCGTCACAATCTGACATAGTTATCCCCCTTTTTGACTTATGAAATACGAAAATATCAGTTTCCCGGACTTTTTCAGAGATGCTTCGACATATTCGACTGAAACTTGGTACATTGCTTTAGTATGAATAGTTACAAATCAGGTTCATGTTTCACAGACATTGCTGCAAAATTGCAGATTTATCTCACCTGCTAGGGGACATATACAATACTTACAGAATGCTTGTTTTATTATTTCTCCTTTAGCTGTCTACTGAATCACCTTTGGTTGTGGCATAATATAACAGTTCTTTTCATCACTGATTTATGTTTATGTATGTATCTATACCCTGTTGATTCTTAGAAGTCTACAGACCTTTTCTTAACCATTTTCAACATGTTTAATAATATATTCAATATATTATAGATTCATTTATATCTATAATTGCTAAATAATTAATCAACTGTCATTTCATTTTTGAAAAAAGTCATTTTGAGGTAGATTCTTTTTATCCAGGTAGCCACTTGCACCAGTGGGAAAAAAGATAACAGAACTGCAGTCTAAAACACTATTGGTAATTTACTTCCCACCCGTCCCACATGCCCATTAAGTTACCCTGTTCATCGTGCAAGAGCCAGTAAAAAGAAATCAATATGCCATCAAATGTGACCTATGTGATAACTGGATACATCTAACTTGTTCTAAGCTCACACTATGTGATTACAGAGCCCTAGAGGATGCAGATGACCGATGGTGGTGTATCACATGCAATAGAGAGTTGTTTCCCTTTAATCACTACGATGATCACTCAGACTTCATGTTAAACAGTGATCATGATCACATGAATTATAATCCCCTGCTTGATGCAGTCTCTAACCCATTTAAACTAAACACATTCTACCAACCAAGTATACCGGATAACGACTATGAGAATGAAGAAGTCAAATTACCATCACCAGACTGCGAATATGTCATGCCAAGGGAACTCAAAGTCAAAAGCGCAGAAACGTTTTCATTTTCACTCCTACATCTCAATATTCGATCACTCGGAACATCAACAAACTAACAACTTTCCTTGACACTAACTCTAATGAATTTAACATTATAGGTATATCTGAGACATGGCTGAAACCAATCTCACCGGTTAATCTAATTAATATCCCTAATTACACTCTTGTTGAAAATCACAGATCTACTAAAGTTGGAGGCGGAGAAGGCATTTTCTCAAGTCATTACTGATAATCAAGAAATTGCTAACAAGTTTAATGAATAGATTATTAACATTGGTCCAGAACTATCCAAGAAAATTAATGCCAATACAAGTCCTAGCATGCGAGATTATCTGTCAGGCAATTATCAATCCTCAATCTTTCTAAACCCTACTGACCCAGAGGAAATCTCAAAGATACTACTGCAAATTAATCCTAACAAAAGTGCAGGAATTGATCACTTTAAGTGGGCGGTATTCAAAAATTGCATGCAAGATATAATGACCCCACTAAATCGCATTTGCAACCTATCACTAATACAAGGTATCTTTCCACCAGGACATAAAACTGCACGTGTAACCCCAATTTACAAAGCAAAAGACTCCTCTGGCTTCACTAACTATCGGCCAGTCTCAGTACTACCACTGTTCTCGAAGCTCTTGGATAGACTCTTTTATAACAGGCTAACCACTTACTTAAATAAAAACTCTATCCTTTACCAGTCACAATACAGTTTTTGGGGAAAACACGCCATAGTTCTAGCTCTTATAGATATGATGGAAAAGATAGTAAATACATTGGATAAAAAAAGAACATATTCTTGAAATCTTTATAGATTTATCTAAAGCATTCGATACAATAGACTATAATATTTTAATAGAAAAACTCTCAAACTACGGAATACGAGGCACTGCACTGGAGTGGATAAAAAGCTACCTATCAAGTAGAACACAATATGTCCAGTATAATAGAGTCCTGTCTAAGAGTGAAGAAATAGTCTGTGGTGTTCCTCAGGGTTTAATTCTTGGCCCTCTGTTGTTCTTACTCTATATGAATGACCTACAAAATGTTTGCAAACACTTGTCATTAATTCTCTTTGCAGATGATACCAATGCTTTTTGCAGCCATAAAAACATTGATACTTTACACAAAAACATAAATGAAGAAATAGAAAAATTAATTCATTGGTTTACAGTTAACAAATTATCGCTCAATGTTGCAAAAACAAATTACATCTTATTCACAAATAAAAAAATATGAAAAGTACTGATCTCCCTAAAACTTATGCAGATAATCAAGAAGTATGTGAGGCACAATTTGCAAAATTCTTAGGTGTCTATTTGGACAAGAAACTCACATGGGAGAAACATATACAAATTGTAACGTCAAAAGGTTGCAAAGAACATTGGTATTATGCGTCGACTAAACAGCTACTGACCAAAACACCTTATAAAAACACTATATAGCGTGTTAATATTACCACAAATCACATACTGCAACACTATTTGGACTAACACTTACTCATAAAAACTAAAAAAATTAAAGACACTTCAGAAAAACAGCGGGTCAAAATGTGTTTAAAACAGAAAAACTATTGAAGCTTGAAGATATAGGAAAGCTCCAACTATACTCCGTCCTCGGAGACTTCTATAACAAAAATCTACCAAACCCATTATTAAACCTCTTCAAGAATAATGAAGACATACACTCACACAACACACGATCACGAAAAAATCTGCACACAACCTTCTGCCGCACAGAAGCCTTCAGACAAAAGCCATCAACAAAAGCAATACGCCTGTGGAACAACACAGAAACAGACATCCGCACACAGATTATCACCAAAAATCTTACAAAAAGAATGTCAAGACAATTATTATAGAAGCCTATTAGCCTTTTCGCTGATGAGTCCTTGACAAAATTCATTGTTTATGATACACATCTAGTTCTGCTGGGTGTTTTGAATTTGGTCTGACTGGAATCATATTGTTAGCTGTGGATGTAAATGGAAGGATGTATGTCTGTGTATTTTTATAGTAACCAAAGTCATCTATTATTTATATATTTATATTTGTAATGTGCAATAGTTGGATCCTTCGAAACATGTAATTTAATGTTCGTATTGTTCGTCTGTCAGCTTCCAGTCTAAGTAATTTCAAAATATTCAACAGTTTTCATAAATTGTTGCCTCTGGACTTAAGCGAGACATAGGATACTCATCAGGGAAAGGGTTAATCACCTATAGGTAGACCCCTTTAGAAGAACACATGAGGAGGGAGTATGGCTGTTGAGGTCTGGTGGATTTACCAATCTCATTAATTTTAGGAAGATCATCACTACCACCATGGCTCATCATACATCATGGCTCACCATACACTACAATAGTATCAATAATAATAATAATAATAATAATAATAATAATAATAATAATAATAATACATCACATAGTGGATTACTGTTTTTAAGCTCGATGAACGCACCCCCACCCACGCACACCCACTCCCACCCCATCTCCCCAACCCTCTGTCCATCTAGCGTCTAGCTACTTAAAACTGCAGATCTTCTAGCAAATGTTAAAATTTTTAAATAATGCACATGTACTGTGGGTGCAAGTGAAAAAAATCCACATCTTATATTATTATAATTAACTACTAGCAATTTAATTATGTTTTTGTGTACGTTACGTGTAGTAAATGTACAGTAATTTAATGTTGTAATGTGTCTTTGTCTAATATATGTTAGGGGTCCATCACCACATCGGCGTTGCCTTTGATGGACTACCTGTCCTTTGTAATATAAATGTGAAATGCTCCTATAAAATAAAAAATATTTGAATTGAATTGAATTGATAAACCACCATTCTCAGCCGCTCTGAATTGTATGAGGGTCCTTCCCACTTTGGAAGGTGTCGTTGAGAGAGCAAGAGTCCAATATATAGGCGATGAAACTAACATTAGTCGTTTCACCGATGTGAAGACCTATCCTCGAGCGTGTACCACCGAGCTATGTACAGGGACTGGCACAGAATAAAACCAGCACGAAACATAGCAATGCTCCTTTCCAGTTTATCCATCCATCCTCTGACGTCATATTATGTCATAGTTAATTATGGCATGAATATAATTGACATTATAGGCAACAATCAAATTAGTCTCAAAATATCTAACAGCTTACATGTATAGCGTCTGGAAATTGATAGTCAGGGGATTTAGGGATGGACCAATCCCAAAACGAGCGAGGTGTGGGTGCAGCTTAGCTATAGGTGGGCGGTGCGTAGTTAAGGTCGATTTCTATGGATGCTAGTATGGCAGCAGGCCCGCTTTCCTTGTAAGCTTTTTGCGTGCTTTTCTGCTAGCAGAAACGTCGATCTAGTGCATTTAGATAGAACCATTTCCATGGGGGCGTCTCCATGCAGCGGGTCCAATCGCGTGTTGTGCATGTTGATCTTGTGCACATGCATGTTGCCTTAAGCACCAGTTATTTTGCAATATTGACTGAACTTTATGCAAATATAATAATGATGCTATGTAACTGCTATTTTCTTTTGTACTATTTGCGTAAGAGACAAAGAATTCGCATTCGTATGATGCAGTTAATTACAATTATTAAAATATTAAAAATATTAAAAAAATTAAAGAATGGACATAAATGAAATATAGGCTAATAATTTGTATGTTTTACTAACAGTACCCATCTACCAGCCATGAAATGTATTTAAATGTAAAGGAAATTCGCAATTAGACTTCTTTAAATAAATTTAAACCATTACACCCAAAGATGCTTCTTGCCAAATTTGGGTGAAATCCAGGCAGAGGTTCTTAAGAATTCGTTTGAAGTGAAAGTTGTTTTTTATTAAAACTTTATTACTATGAGCCGTTGAGGTAACATCATAGAGGTGCTGAACTAGAGCCTGAAATTCGCTATCCTATGCTAGGAAAACAGCCAGATTCGCTGGTAAACTCACCCGCATGGAAATAGACAAACCCACGAGCAGGAAACTGTGCGAGAATACGCGAGCAGAAAATCTAACATGGAAAGCGGGCTTAAGCTGGATCCTAGTATGTTCTGCAGACTCGCGGTATCTCCGTGGTGAACACTGTAAATGTCAGCTTTGCCGATGTCAATGGTTGGTAGGTGGATTAAATCCTTGGAACATTGACCACAAGAACATCTTCCAATAGTAGGTCACTTGTATTAACCATATAAACCCTGAAATCCCATACTCTTAAATTAGCTGTTGAATATTTTGAAACTAATTTGACAGGAAGTAGTACACATAGTAGGGCTGTCAGAAAAGGTGGTGGTGGGAGCCGCGGATCACCGATTGGCGACTATAGGAGGGAGGTGGCTGTCAGAACAGAGGCATGATAACGTTACAGCAAATAAAAAACCTAAAAGACTCCCATACCCCATTACCCACTGTCTAGGAGAACCCCCACATTATCACCTCCCTCTCTCTCTCTCTCTCTCTCTCTCTCTCCCTCTCTCACTCTCTCTCTCCCTCTCTCTTTCTATGTGGTTCCCGTTGCTCCTATTTCTGTCATTGTACCCCTACACTAGCGCATACCCTTTTTTTGGTTCAAAACTGGGTACCATCTAGCTGAGGTCTTTTGAGAGATTTGAACCATGGTTTATTTCAGCACCATTATGAATTGAGCCAATGGGGAACAGAGAACTAGCCCCCAAATAATGGCATTTATCTTTTATAAATTGTTGTGCAATAATAGCAAACAGATAAATCGGACTAATAACGCACTGATAACTACATTTTGAAATTATTGACAAAAGTCTACAGCTGTCTATAATATGTATACATGTATGCTTGCTGGCATTACTGATGGCAATCTGTAGGCATATATTCCCTCTGCTCTGTGAAACCGGTGCGAATTCGTGAAATATTATTCCCAATCACATAAAAATTACACACACTGCAATTTTTTACCGAATTAATACTATCATCATAAATCACCTACAAACGGCAATACTGTTGCAAAAGATATAGACCTAGACAAGGATATTACAGCAGTCTATAATATGTGTACAGATTTTTCCTAACAGGATATTAATTTTATATCATAGATAACGCATAACAGGTTATCAGCTAAATCTAGGTCTTTTTTGTTAATGCATGTATGGCCGAGATGGCTAATGCATTATTTGTTATATGTCGAATTACACTTTAAAAATTGCCAGTTCAAATCTCGCTATATATTTAATAAATAAATAAAATTAATAAATGTAAGCAGTATTGCCCGATAGTAGAGCACGCTGGACAACTTGTTTTGCAAACAGTCTGTCAGTGGTATGTCTGTCTGTCCCCAGGCCGCCCTCATATCCCCCCGCCCCCCCCCCACCAGCATGTGATACCATCAACATCCCCATATTAGAGAAACGCAACTGGATGAAGGTACACACGTCTGCTGTGGACATTGATGAAGTACTTCAAAATTTGGCAAGATTGTTGCAGCAGGGGCTTATTAGCCATACCACTTATGCCGAGAACCTGGCAGCTCTCCATCCCGAGAATCCATCCCCAGCCCCATGCAGGAAGCTACCAACCACTCCCGATAAGTCAACCCCAGCCCCATGCAGGAAGCTACAAACCACTCCCGAGAAGCCAACCCCAGCTCTCCTTCCCGAGAAGACCCCCTCCCACCCCCCACCCCCACCAACACCCAGAGCTAGAAACCCAACCGAAATTCACAGATGAAGTGATCAACAGGTGTCTTGATGCTATGATACAGGAAATGAGGGACATACCCCCATGATTTGTGAAGGGCCCACTTGCAATCCAGACCTATCTGCGGGTATGGAAACTTCCTGGACATGGGGGAAAAGATCCACCAGCTTTCCCGGATAAAAACCTGGACAAGATCAAGAGGAAGTTGTTGGAAGAGGTCCTCGAAGAATCCGCTGTTCTGGTCTAAGTAGCATGCCATCCTGAAGGCAAGCGATATTATCGAAGCTGTGAAGGAGGCCAAAGCCAAGGTGCTTCAAGGCCTTGAGAACTACGCCCATGCCATGGTTAATGTCCACAACAAAGATGATGACCACTGTCTTCGCTGGTCTCTCTTGGCTCCTGCTTTTCCTGCTGATAGTAATCCACAGCAGACACCGAAATATTTAGGGCACTGGGACACCCTTGACTTCAACGAGGTATACTCTCCAACCCCTCTCCACCAGCTTAAGTGTGTTGAGTGGCAGAATGGCCTGGCCATTAATGTATTCGGGCATGACAAGGGTGTCTATGAGGCTGATCCCGTCAGTCCAAGGACACATCTGGTGCTTATCGAGAGGGCAGCAGGCAACACCATACCTGGATTGAGGATCTGAATTGTCTGCTCTATGATCAGAGTCGGTATAAAGGGAGAAAGCACTTCTGCGAGCAGTGTCTCGACTGTTATTCTTGTGAACACCTTCTCATCAAGCACAAACCAGTATGCTGCAGCATCAGTGACAGACCAATGCACATAAGAATGGCTACAGAGGACTGGAAGATGCTACAGTTCACCAACCACGACAAGCAACTCAAGATGCCATTCATCATCTCCGCCAACTTTGAAGCCCTAGCAGCCAAGATTGAGGAGCCAGAGGCGTTTCCGGCTCAGAGCAGCACACAGAAAACACAACACCATGAGATCTGTGGGTTCTCATATGTTGTGGTCTGCTGTGACGGTGTCAGTGACCCACCAGTTGTGCATCGAGGAGAAGATGCAGGTAAGCACATCCTGGATTGATTGGCATGGGATGAGAAGATAATGGCCGTGCTTGCCCACCCTAGGCCGATGGAGATGACTAGAGAGGAGTGGCGACCTCATAAAACCATGGTCAGTTGCCATGTGTGCGACAGACCATTAGATATTGACAGTGTCAGAGATCGCTGCCACATCACTCGTCTCTACCGGAGAGCAGCACACAATGTGTGTAATCTAAAGCTGCGCCTCAACCCATGGTCCACCACCATCCCGGTCATGTTCCACAACCTGCGTGGGTATGATTCTCACCTCACCATGCAGGCCATCTCCCAAACAGAGGGACAGATCAACTGCATCCCCAACAATATGGAGAAGTACATCTCCTTCAGTCTCCATCAGCTGTGGTTTATCGACTCAGCCAAGCTCCTCCTAGTATCACTTGACAAGCTGGTAGCTAGTTCCACAACGTTCCCACTTACAAAACAGTATGAACCTAGCACTGCCAAGCATGAGTCCCTGCTCCGGAAGAGTGTATTCCCCTAGGAGCACAAGGATGGGTGGCACAGTTTCAATGAGAAACCCACCTCAAGCTGCTTTCTACAGTAAACTCTCTGGCGATGGGATATCTGACAGCGACTAGAACCACGTACAAGCTGTCTGGCCCCAGTTCGGCTGCCAGACCATGGGAGACTATCATGACCTCTATCTGCAGTCTGACACTCTGCTCCTTGCAGATGTCTTTGAGAACTTCCATATCACATGCCTCCAGCAGTATTGTCTGGACCTAGCACAATATTACACAAGTCTGGGCTTGAGCTGGGATGCACTTCTAAGGAAGACGGGTGTGGAGCTGGAGCTCCTCACTGACTATGACATGCACCCCTTCATAGAGAAAACACTCAGGCGTGGTGTATCAATGGTCAGTAAACACTATGCTAAGGCAAACAACACATACATACCTGGCTATAATCCACAACAGCCGACAAGCCACATCATGAATGTAGATGCTAACAATCTCTATGGCTGGGCAATGAGCCAACACCTACCGACTGGGGGTGGGGTGGGGGGTTGGGTTGGTGGAGGACATTGATGTCAAAGAGATTACACAACATCCCAATGATGATGAAAAGGGCTACATCCTAGAGGTTGACCTTGAGTACCCACAGGAGCTACATGACATGCACAATGCCTACCCGCTGGCGCCTGAATGGAAGAAGGTGAAGGGAGAGTCGCTCTCAGAGTATCAGTGTGCAGTGGGTGGGTTGATAGCGGAGATGGCAGCAGGACAACTGGTGCCTAACCTGAGAGAGAAAGAACAGTATGTTCTCCATTACTGCAACATGAAGCTCTACCTCAGCTTGGGTATGAGGTTGAAGAAGGTGCACAGGGTTCTATGCTTCAATCAGTCACTGTAGATGGCGCCTTACATCCGACTCAACACAGAACTCCATAAGAAGGCCAACAGGAAATTTGAGAAGGATCTCTACAAGCTGCTAAATAACGCTGTCTTCGGTAAGACCATGGAGAACTTGTGCAAGTGAGTGGATGTCAAGCTAGTGTGGTCATCTGAGGAGGACAAACTGTGCCACCTAATAGCCAATCCCACATTCTCCCGGCCGAAAATGTTTGATGATGATCTAGCTGCTCTCTCACATGTACAAGACGAGCCTGCTGCTGAACTGCCCTGTCTATGGTGAAATGTCCTTCCTGGACCTCTTGAAGCACCTCATGTATGACTTCTACTACAATGAGCTGAAGCGACTATATGGTGCCAACTGTGAGCTCCTGTACACTGACACTGACAGCCTCCTGCTGGAGGTTCAGACAGAGGACATCTACACTGACATGACTGTGAGGAGCGACCTCTATGACACAAGCGACTACCCACTAACACACCCGCTATACAGTACATCCAACAAGAAGGTCCTGGGCAAAATGAAGGATGCATGTGCCGTGGTGCCCATAAAAGAGTTTGTTGGCCTACGCCCGAAGATGTACTCCATCAAACGGCCAGATGAGCAGGAAATCAAGAAGGTAAAGGGTGTGCACAAGGTTGTGATTAGACAGATTCGCCATGAACAGTACAAGGAATGCCTCTTCGAGCGAAGGTCTTCCACTATGGTATGAACAAGCTGCGAAGTGAGGATTACCACCTCTATGGGGCCCACCATACCAAAACAAGCCTCAGCCCCTCAGACACAAAGCGATGGATCGCTCCCAATGGTATTCACACCCTGGCTTATGGTCACAAGGATGCCATCACACCAATGGATGCTTTCTTCAAAGAGCTGCTGGTATGAGCATCATGTGACATCTTCAACTGACAGTCAGTGGAGGATGTCTACTCTCCGGGGTGGAGGTAGCTGGGTGTCTGTAGAGGAAAGCTGGAGTTATTCTCGTACAAACTGCCGCCTAGGACTGCTCTCCAACCATGCCAGTTAATACCTCGTAAGCTGTCCAGCCATCTCCACATACCTGTCAATCTTGTGTACATCTATCGACCATTTGGGGTCAGTCGCTTGCCTATGTCCACCCTCCAACTTGCCAGGCTCAAACCTTGAGAAGAGCATCGAGGTTTGGCCACAGAGGATCGCTGAATAGCCTTGACTGGCTTCTGCCCTATCAGCCTGGTAACTTCAGCATTCGATCTCTCCACCACAATGGGCAACCCTCTCAACCATATCCTGGAATGACCACCCGCTGGGACAGCCATCTCCTGAGTATACTGCTATGGGAACAGCCTCTCTGTCAGTGTCTGATTCCACCGCTCGATGATATCCTGGACAAAGTGATGTCCCACTCTGGTCACTGGAGGGGATTTTGCGGGTCCTCATAGATACTCTGGGACCTGGCTGCCGCCTGAACTGTGGACATATCCATGAGAGGCACTGCTGCCTTGTATATACTGGCAACATCGACGATGGTGAGGGCGTACTTGTATGTCTTGCCTGTTCCTCTGGAACAGACCCAATCATGTGGAAGGAACAGCACATCAGCCTGATGGACTCTGTTCGGGACAGGTTCATTGAAGTGTGCATACCGAATGTGCCGTGGACGAGGTCTGTAGATGGGCCACATCGACTTCTGGTAAGCCACTGTCTAACCATCTCCAAGGTGAATCTGTGACACTTGCGACATGCAGCCTCGAGCAGCTGGCGAGGCTCGCGATAATAGCCACCTGGCTGGTAATAGAGATCTTCAAGAAAGGCTGTCAGGACCTCGGATTTCATCACTGACATCGACTCCTGTCCTTTCATGTACAGCTCTGGCAAACTCTAGACAGATGAACAGACGACCGTCATCCATCCGATCATCGATGAACACCTCTTTGAACACCTGCGAACACTGCTATCTAATATCTGCAGTGCTAGCGCCGCCACTGAAAGGAAGCTTATCAACAAAGGCTTCTCAGT
Organism: Chaetoderma sp. LZ-2023a; assembly: GCA_034401795.1. Classification (NCBI taxonomy): domain Eukaryota; kingdom Metazoa; phylum Mollusca; class Caudofoveata; order Chaetodermatida; family Chaetodermatidae; genus Chaetoderma; species Chaetoderma sp. LZ-2023a. The sequence goes on from CM067365.1 coordinate 9,916,082, forward strand.
TAAGAGACTTGACGAGGTCATGCAGAGTAGCCATCCTATATAGCATGACTTAAATGTTCGGCAGCCCAGATGACTGCGAGTGCTATCTCAACATATGGGAGTCATGGACCGGCAATGCCAAAGAATGTGCCTACCCCCGAGGCGATGGCTGGAATAGCCTCCGAGATCTTCTCAACTCCATGGAGAGCATTGCTGGTGATTTTGCAGACCATCTCGCCAGCCTTCGTCGTGAACAGAGCGATCAGAGCCCTAACTGCTGCTAGTGGGACAAGACTCGGTGGATTAGTTGGTGGGATTCTGGCTCCACAGCATCACCAACATAGTCCTCATCATAGGCATCCTTATCATCGTCCTCATCTTCATCACAGTCATCCTCATCATAGTCCTCATCGGAGTCCTCAACTGGATCCTCGAAAGCTTCTGGTTCATACATTACTTGCAGTTCCTGCTGACTATTTGGTGACGTTAAATCACCTGTATAGACATGCATCTGCAACCTTGAATGCAGATGTCCTCTGCAGGCGTGTTTGTGTTGGTGAACTGAGGTCTCAGCTTCGCTGACCATAATGCGGCAGAGGTAGAGAGAAAACGTCATAACCAGGAGAAGTTTGAGTACAGCAAGGCACTCGAGCATATTCGCCAAAGGGAGGCACACCAACGGCAGCAAAAAGCTCAAGCCACTCAGAACATCCACGAGGGCGATGAGAGTCTCTATGAGTACTACGAGGCTGTAAAGTTATCCAAGCAACGCTCGACTATGAGGCATTAGGAGGTCAGAAGATGGCTGAGGCCATAGTGGCTTCTGCAGGAGCAGTGGTAGCTGGGATAGCTGCTGGAGTTATGCTCTACGTGCATTCAAGCTGAATACCTCCATTTTGTGAGAAGTGACCCGTGCTATATCCAAAGTACAGCACCATACTCCAACCAGGCGAGTGCCCCTTCACTCTCCGTGCAGGTTCCCAACATGAAAGCTGAGCTGGTTGCCATGGTTAGGCATGATGTCCCTTCCTCCAAGGTGGCACTGTCCTTCGATCGCTGACTCAAGATCCTCATGGCCATTGGTCAGGTGGAGTTTGGCATATGACTTCGTTTTCTGTCAATAGAGACAGCAATCAGCCAGATCGTCTAGCTCCCCCACCTCCTGGACCACCCCTACTTTCTGAACCAAGACTGCTACAGCTATGCAGTCCAAGGCACCTCGTTGCAATGTCAACTCTAGACACTGGTTAGCCGTGGCCTGGACCTGCTGGTGCTCTCGCTCTACATGTAGGATTAGTTGTCCAGATCCCGCACGTTTTAGTTCCTGGTCGTTCTCATCATGCCAGACCTGAAGTCGTGGAGAGGTCATTGTTACATCCATAAGATGTTTGGTGTACACACGGAGGAACACCTTGTCCTGCATCAAGACTCAAGGTTCACGTATGTATTCTCAAGGAGGGAGAAGAGTGACACCGCAACAGGTGTTTCTATGTCTGGGTGTAAGTCGAATTCTGTGAAGCCTTCATTACATCTGATGGCATAGTACCATTTCCCCTTTGCGTAATACGAATGTCCACGGGTCAGTGGCGCCAGGACCTGATACTCATCGTTCACATAGGTAGTGTCCAGGGTGTTGTTGCTCTGTATAGTCTCCCACCTGCTCACCACCTGCGGGAGCTCTACCATTTTCGCCTCTGTGCTCCTTAGCTTGAACTTGAGCATCATGATCCTAATCTCATGGATCTGTCCCGAGAGGGCGAAGTCGATGAACTTCCCTACAGTGGATAGAGGGTTTGCGTCATGGTTACTAGGTCGAATGACTGTCAGTCAGTCCTTCCGAGGATCAGTGTGGTATGAGGCTGAAGGTTCAACTGCCCCATCTGGATGCTGTACATATTGCTGCATGTTTAATGTCTAGGTATATACAGGTTTTTAAACGGCAATGTATAAAGAACTAGTTCACGAGCTCGTCTTTGGTCGGCAGAAGAAACCTGTATCACACTCCAAGAAGAAACCAGTACAGCTGCCAATTGACAGGGTCCATTATTTCACTATTTCACTATTTTGTGACGTCGACATTATCCACGAGCGAGCTAAGATCTCACCTCCATCTGATGTGGGGATTCTGACCGCCATGGAATAGTTCATATTACGAAGGAATTATTGATTCGTCTGCTCTACCAGTAGTTTGGCAATGCCCATGGCAGGTTACTAGATCTCCCCAGAACACCAACTAAGAGTCCTGTAATTCTAGCTCTCCAGAAGGCTAGAGTTTATCCCATAGATCTCATAATGGTAGGGAAGTGGGATGGCGTATTTGATAGCCACACTGATGATGAACACCGGATGTTGGATGATATACAGACTGGAGCCACAGATTACTTCCAAGCGGAGATCACTACAGTTGTGGCTGAAGGCCATGAGGCCGGTCATGCCACTGGTCAGACAGAAGGTAGAGAGGAGGGGTTGGCCACTGGCCTCAACGAGGCCGTTGAGCACATCTTCAATTAAAGAGGGCATGAGCGGCTAGCGAGAGATGAGGCAGCATTTAGAATATTCCCCGCTGAGAACTACCAGGAATAACACGTCAAAACTGTTCTCAAGGCAGATGCTAAGAGGTCATGGCTGAAGTGGGTCTTCTGTGAGAAGCTTCAGAAGAATAGTCATGGCATCTGATCCTGAGTGGATAAAGTTTCAGAACCACCTACCCAAACCCTTTGGGGCAGCGGAGTCTACGGACGAAGTTTCTGAAGAAGTTGCTCAAGCTTCAGAAGAAGTTCCTTAAGCTTCTGAAGAAGTTCCTCAAGAAGCTCATGAAGTTCCTCAAGCTTCTCATGAGGTTCCTCGACCCTCAAAAAGCATCCCACCACTACTACTGTCTTCCTGGCTAACGCTTTCGCTTTAGCTTCCTGGCAGGATCTAACTTGTAGCTGACGTTTTCTGCTTTCTCCAGAGAAGGCTTGAAGCGTGACAAATTGGTACCATTTAGCCACCCTTTGTACACCCACGATAAAGTCCCGTTTGGTCTCCTTGAGGGTCAGACTATCATATATGGTCTCCAGCAGGGAGCGCCCACACTTGGAGCTGAAGTACAGCAACCGAACATTGTGGCGAATATCTGGTGAGATCTCATTGGTGTATTTCTGAAAGAGGATGAAGACAGTGATCTTGGTGTGATGGATGTGCCTTGTGAGGTCGCTGGGGTAGGTGACCATCTTCTGGTCCATTGCAGGTTCATCGATAACTAGAACAAGTGGGTCGTTCAGTCGAGCTGCTAGCAGCTTCTCCATTAGCACCTGTAGGTTCCACATTTTGGATATTGGGCCTTATACCACTGGTCATTGTCGTCGACAGCGTCTGTGGCGGAATCTGACACCAGGAGTATGCAGCGCTCACGCAGATGTTCTGCCAGAAAGGCATGCAACAAGATGTTTTTTCCATGTCCCGAACTGGCGATGATCAATACCATCTGCCCAGCATCAGCCGGTCCACTGCTGTATGGTACAGACATGTTGCGCATGCACATGACGGATGGCCAGCACCTGTTTGGCTGTAGCCTCGTCTATATCTGGGAGTTTAAATGGAAGCACTTCGAGTATGAGCTCTATTGCCTGCAGAACCGGCATCGTTGTCCAGCCAGCCAAGACAATTGATGTGATGGATGTGTCGAGCATGAAATCCCAACAACAGCTGAGAAGGTAACTCAGAGGGCCTGTGTCAGTAGCAGTGTCCAGAACATCGAGTATCCAGATGAGGCAAGCACGGGAGGTTATGTCTAGTAAGAGGTCTTAAACGGCAAGCCAAAGAACCCTGACTTCTTCACCTCGGGGAGTTGGAGTTTAGAGGCAGCCCCTTTGACACCATCGACGCTAACATCACTGACCATGATCCTACCAATCTTTAGATTATTTCCATCCAGTCAGAAGGAGCTTCTGCACTTGAACAGGTTCTGAACGAGCTCATGTGCCTGTGATTCAGCCAACAGCTTGATGGCTCCTACATCACTCATCCCAAGGGCACCTTTGATAATTTCTGGTCATTGGAAAGCCTCAGTCTGTGTGATCGACTATGTGCTACGACTCTGGCGTAGTCCGCCTTGCCTCATAGGCTGCTGTTGTGTCATGGACCTGCCAGGTAGTGTAGAAAGGTCTGGACGTGGTTGTCTGTAGCTGAGGCGGCACCGGATCCTCTGTGTCACCTTTGAACATGCTAGAGTCGGCCATGGTGCAAATGGTAGGCACTTTAGCGTTCTGCCAAGTGAGTGTTGCCAAGGCAGCTGGAAGGCCTTGTGGGTAATCCCCTCACGTCGATGTGACACTGGTCGTGACTACATGTTTGCTTGAGCAGTCTCGCTCTGGAGAGTATAGGATACGTTGCCGCAGGCCGCTCAAGAGCTTTGCAAAAGCATAAGCAGTTCTGAGGAACATCAGAATGTCGTCTTCTAAGCATTCTGTGTATGTTATTAACTAGAGATGGTTAAAAAAATGGGGGTTGGGGAGGCTCGATGGAACCGGGAGAGATTAAAGCGGAATGCGCCCGGGTATTTGGGCTTGTATGTTTAACCTTGGATACATCTGGATCGTTGCAAATGATCTAAATACTTCCATAATTCCGTTAATGCCATTTCTGTCAGTCGATAACTTCTTAACGCCTGTACTGTTGGTGGATTTCGGGCGAGTAACTCGTCTACTGTTGGGATCATTAGGTCAGGAGAATCACGCCAGGACTCAAGCAATCTATTTGCATAGTCGCCCAGGTCATGTAATGAGCTTGCCATCTTTTCCCGCCGTGCCGCGCAGCCTACACCATGCATGTAACTCCATAGTTCTAGGGGGTAGCTGTAAGTCCATGGCCATAGTTCTACGAGGTGACTCATGTTGATCAGATTCGTCTCTGAATGATTAGACCTGTGATGTGTGATCGGTATACCATGTAAAATGTGTGTCTCTAAATGGGCGTTTGGACCATGTAATGTGGGATTGGTCACAGGTGATCGGTATCACACTGCGGGTGTGTCTCTAAATGGGTGTTCGGACGAGCTGCTGCAACGTTATTATGTCTCTGTTCTGGCAACCCACCTCCCTCCTATAGTCGCCGATCAGCAATCAGTGGCTCCCACCACCCTCTGTTCTGACAGCCCTACTATATGTACTACTCCGGATATGTTGCTGCCATAGGCAGCAACAGCTCCCAGTCAAATTAGTTACAAAATACTTTTTTGAAACTGACTGTCTGTTGGTGTCATAAGCAACATGCAGTCAAATTACTTTCAAAATATCCACTAGCATGAATAATAATTTTTTTCGTATTTGATATTTCAAATTCTAATAACATGGTTAAAATAGAATGTGCCTATTATATAGGTGACCGTAGATGGCAGGTTTTACGACCGACCAACTAACGCCTTTATGGTGCACTATCCCTCATGTGATTCTGAATTGCATGCACAAGACGATCGTGAGCTTCGTGAAGAGCAAAGGAACTTTAGACTTATGTACTGTGTATAGAACAAATCGAGTGTTGATGTCTAGGTCTAAACTGACCACAGCTATCGTCGACGCAACAGACAATGATGGGCTATTATCTGTCAATCAAGTGCATAACGCCATATTCAGCTACGTCATATGTAGGTTGACGTCACAATACATAGTGACATATCTAGCTCCGACGTGAACAGTGAATTTAAAAGTGTGATAAGTGTACGAATTGTATGTCATTAATATATAATTATAAACATTCTGTCGAATATTGTGAAACTAATTTAACTGTTGACTTATTTAAAACTACTTTGATAGGGCGCTGTTGCTACCATAGGCAGCAACAGCACCCAGTCAAATAAGTTTCAAAATATTCAACAGCTTACCTGTATAGTTCCCATGAAATTGCGATTCTAGGAAAGTAGGAGTCAAAGTGTTGATTCAAACATGCGGAAAAAGCTGGTGGAACTTAGCTAGAATGGGTGGGGCATATCGCGTCTTAACATACGCCCATTCACATAGCCACGCCGTACGTGGCTTATAGCTTGCTGGAATTGAAAAAGTTGAAATTAGATATTCCCGTTTTCTAAGTTTTCAAATTTACATTTCTTGCTTATTTCGTACTGTATGCTACGTTAGTAAAATATGATTTCGCTATTTTAAACTAATATTTTATTCGTATGACTAACACAATTGCTAAGAATAAAGAGGTACTGGTAGCATTCTAATATGCCCATATAAACGAAATAAGTCGAGAAAATACTGGACTCTGACATTGCACATTTGAGAGGGTCACGCGCAGTCTATGGTATTTCAGATCGGCGGGGAGTGCCGGAATTTGCAGTCTCACTAGGAACTGGCTGGATCCTGGCCCAACTGGTCTGTGAAATATGCATCTTAGGTAGGCCTACACGTCATCAATGAATAGAAGTTGGGATGCATAAGAATTTTTCTCCTCAGATGGTGTCTTTAAACAATTTATACACCTGAAAGATTATATACGAGAAAAACGTTTTTCGAAGGTAAGTTGAGTAGCTGTTGCATCACGTAGCAGCCCGCCCAAAGCAAAGTGCATGTCAATGCCGGATTCAAGTTTACCCACATACCATATGATACCCTACCAATTACGTGACGTGTAGGATGACGTCACACTCGATTATGTCATGAATGGTGTAATTAAGTTCGTCACGAACGCGTTATTGATGACGGACTTTGCGTTGTTGTACGAATTGTATGTCTTAACTATTTAATAAACATGGGCAGATGCAGAAACAGCAACCAGTCAAATTAGTTTCAAAATATTTAACACCTTCCCAGTATAGTTTTCTGGACATTGATAGTCATGGAGTTCACGAATGGATCGATCCCAGCACGGGGGAAATGTGCTAAAACTTGATTCTTCCATTTGGCTTTAGAATATTCAACAGTTTATGTGCGTGAATGTCTTGGAATTGACCTTTCCAGTTTTAGCTATGCTCCGCCCATCTCTATCTAAGATCCACCCACACCACACTCGTATTGGGATCGATCGATCTTTAAACATCATGACTATCAATTTCCAGAAAGCTATGCAGGTAAGCTGTTGAATATTTTGAAACTAATTTGGCGGGGTGCTGTTGCTGCCTATGGCAGCAACAGAGCCCAGTGAGATTAGTTTCAAAATATACATCTTGTTTATTACGTAGTAAAGACTGACATGCAATTCTAACAATAACGTTTAGTTCGTCATCAATTACGCGTTCATGACGAACCTAGATACCTCATTCATGGTGTAATTGATTAATGACGTTAGCCTACACGCCACGCAGTTCATTATGACGTCATATGGTGGGTGGACAAACTGGAATTTTTCCATTTACATTAATTATGATTATTTAACTATTTTATTCTGTCTATTGATGCATATGACAATTGGGTTACTGTCAAATACACATAAACCACACACGCACGCACGCACGCACGCACGCACGCACGCACGCACGCACGCACGCACGCACGCACGCACGCACGCACTCAGTCACTCACTCACGCACTCACTCACTCACTCACTCACTCACTCACCCACCCACCCACCCACCCACCCACCCACCCACCCACCCACCCACCCACCCACTCACTAACTAACTAACTCACGCACGCACGCGTACGTTGGCAAGCACACGCGCGAACTCGCAGGCATATGTGGGTACGCATGCACGCGCGACAGGAGTTGGCCACAGTAGCGTATTCAAAGATTCCATATCGGTAAACTGTAGTGTTTGGAAAAGAATTTGAAAGGAAGCAGCAACAGCTTTAGTCAAGAGTGCAATCTGGCCAAATAACGCAGTGGCACTGCGAAAGGTCTGGGCTTGCTTTTGCTAACACGGCCACCACTGGAGAACATATCTCGTACTGTCTGCAAACTATAAGAATTATAATGCAATGGATGCCGTTTGCCTGAAACAATAGCAAAGTTGAGAAAAGTCCGTTTTCTTCATCGAAGAAAATCGATTCATCGCTGCCAAATTGATGGATATTAAGCTTTTCAACTTGAGGAATTGTCTTCACATTGCCACATCATGATAAGTATTGGAACAGTATCTGTTAAATAACAATAAATACATGATTTCTCATTTCGAAATCACAGGAATACATGTAGAAAGATGCCTTGCAATGCTAAAGGAATATAAAAATATGAATATATCCCAATTTAACTTGCAATGTATCGTTTCTAGGAATGTTGATATTCAGCATGATAAACAAGGTCACTGACACGTGTCACGATTTACAACGTCCATGTTGAAGAAGGGATCGTTAAAGGAAGTATTTGAAATGGAAGACAGTGGACTAAGCAAAACTTAATGTCCTCGTGAAATGAAACTAAGTGGTCGCTATGGTAAGAGCGTGAACTTAACACCCCTTGTGTCAAGTTAATCTGTTAATTGTCAAGCTAGCCGGAAGGCGTATGAGGTGTGCTGAGAAACGTCACTTTGTAGGCCAAGAGTGTCCTATTTTTTTTAATGTACCACTGGAATGACTGGCTCGGTTACCGAGCCAGTCATTCCAGTGGTACATTTTCAAAAATAGGACACTGGGCCAACATATGGACACTGGCTAGGCGGAATATTCGATTTTCTTGACAATTAATCTAAATTTAAATTAAATTTTTGAAAATGTACCACTGGAATGACTGGCTCGGTTACCGAGCCAGTCATTCCAGTGGTACATTTTCAAAAATAGGACACTCCGGGCCGACATATGGACACTGGCTAGGCGGACTATTCGATTTTCTTGACTATTAATCTAAATTTAAATTAAATTTTTGAAAATGTACCATTGGAATGACTGGCTCGGTTACCGAGCCAGTCATTCCAGTGGTACATTTTCAAAAATAGGACACTCTGGGCCAACATGTGGACACTGGCTAGGCGGACTATTCGATTTTCTTGACTATTAATCTATGAATCATCTGGCCCGTAAAAACGGCACCTGTAGTGGCCATGACGAATGTCCGTTTGCAGGAAATTTAAGTGCGAACAATATAATTTTCTTGGAAACGATCGTGACCATTAAAAGGTTAATTAATGTGGGTGGCATTTTGAGCGCTTTGAGGCGCTGTTGACACATGACGCGTTAAATGAAGCACTATAAATATGAAGCGGTGTAAGTTGACTTATTGCTATATAAATGTTCAGTTACTCCCCTACCTGTCTTTAACCCGATAGTGGCTAAAGCCGTGTTCTCGCTGGAGAGTTAATCGGGAATAACTCCATACCTCGGTATTGCGCTACGCCGGTTAAGTCTCTAGTGAGAACACGGCCAAAGACGGTCATAACCGGTATCAACAGAGGCCTTAAGGAATGTAAATTTGTCCGCCAAAAGAATTTTTTTTTTTTTAATTCAATAATTAACCCAGTCATTCTAGTTTTTCAAGAAATAGTCTTCACTTGGCCTGAAGATGGACGTTTCAGAAAGCATATATTTTTATATTCTTGAGCAAATTTCGCCATTAAGGGGTTAATAATTTGCAATAGCGTGAGAGATCGTTTGTTTGAGTCCCTATGGGAGATACTGATGGCTGACAAATGAACTTATTGTCAAAATGCAGGACTAGCTACAACGGAGAGATCCGGTCTGTCTTTCAATGGACCTTTCCAGTTTCAGCTATGCCCTGGCCATCACTAGCTAAGCTCAACTTTGCCGTGTTGGGATTGATCGATCCCAGAATGCCCTGGCTATCAATTTCGTGAAAACTATACAGTTAAGTTGTTGAATAGTTTGTAACTAATTTGACTAGATGCTGTTGCCGCCTCTGGCTGCAATAGCGTCCAGTCAAATTAGTTTCAAAATATTCAACAGGATATTTATTAAATAGTAGACATACAATTCGCACAACAACACATAATCCGTCTTCAACTAAGCGTTCGTGACGTACTTATCTACGTAATTCATGACGTCATAATCACGTCATTGATTGTTATGTTGTTCTATACGCTACGTAATTGATTATGACGTCATATGATGGATGGATACAGTGGGAATGTGAATTACGTTACCAGTAGACTGACATCATAATCATAATGAATGACGTATCTAGTTCCGTCATATAGATTAAAAAGTCCGTCAAGTATACGAATTGTATGCTAATGATGGATTTACTATTTCAATAAATATCCTGTTGAATATTTTTGAAACAAATTTGACTATGCACTGTTGCGACCATATGTAGCAACAGCGCCCATTCAAATTAGCTTCAAAATATTCAACAGCTTACAGGTATAGTTATCTTGAAAATGTTATCCTGGGAACCCATGGTTCAAGGTAGATAAATCCATTCCAGCACACGTAAAGGTGGGCGGAGCTTATCTAGAAATGGGTGGGGCATAGGTAGAAATGGGTGCGCAGAGGTAGATATGGATCGGCATATCAGGTTAGATATCACCTGTGGCGCCATCCGCCTTAATAAGGTGACCCCCAAAATGCCAGCTTCATATATAAATAAATTGTTAAATTTTGCGACACTATTTTTAAACGAATATTTTGATGACAAATAAACTCATACCATAATGAGTGTCAAACTATTCGATAGAATATTTCTAAACTTACAAACCGAGACTATCTAGAGTAAAATTAATATTCGAAATCAATAAGGTCCATACGGATAAGCAGCACGCGGAGTAGTGCCATCGATTGTTTCAATACATAGAAGTATACAAAATATGACATAAAATAGATACAGATTTATATATTTTTTCATATCTGCTTATGCCTGAACTGGCGCCTTTAAGTTATTTCTGAGCTGGCCAGTGCCTCTTGCTGACAAACTACATGCAAGGGAGGTTAGTGTGGGTGATATATGATGATAATGCATGAATCCATTTCCTCAGTCAATCATATGCCATCATAATCAACTACGTGACGTGTTAGCTGACGTCATAATCATTACCTCATGAATGACTCGATCTAGTCCGTCTTTAACGCTTAATAGTCCGACACAGCTAAAACTGTATTCTTTCATTCTCGGTTATCGTTCAGCATCCGTCAGTGTATCGCCTCGACAACTTTCACAAATCAAAGCTCTGGAAATGGACATAATGTCCACCAGTTCTATGCCTTTTCCTTCTACCGAATTGACAAAATTTTGTAAAAACAAAATAATTAGTTCCACAATTTATACATTACCAAATAATCTCAGTTTTACCATTCATGGATGGCCGGCCAAATGTTTTATTTACACGAGAGAGGAGAGTACAATACGTATTATACTCATGCTATGCTTTACATCCTTCTTTTCTTTTCCTCGAAATAAATAATGTGTGACTAAAAGAGTGTATATTAGAATAGGCGGCTTGCTATTAATATACATTTTGTCATCTGTATTATAGAACCACCATCATTTGGCACTTAAAGACAGGTGGTTCACCGCGCCAGGTTTGACTGTATGCATATCTGCAGAGAAAGCGATAACACGATCTTATGTTAAACTCACTCTTGTGTCGACTGCAACTCAGATCGATCAAGATGTTACTTGGATCACGTAATGGACCTTTCCAAGTTTAGCCACCTATCATATGACGTCATAATTATCTAAGTGACGTATGGATGACGTCATAATCATTACGTCATGAAAGATTCGAAATATTCCGTCTTTAACGCTTAATAGTCCGACACGTTGTACGAATTGTATGTCTTTACCATTCAATAAACAATCTGTTGAATATTATGAAACTAATTTGACTGGACGCTGTTGCTGTCATAGGCATCAACGGCGCCCAGTCAAATTTGTTTCAAAATATTTGACAGCTTACTTGTATAGGTTTCTAGAAATTGATAGTTAGCGAGTTCAGGGATCGAGCGATCCCAGCACGAGCGAGGCGTTGGTGGAGCTTAGCTAGTGATGAGCGGGACATAGCAAAAACAGGAATTGTTCATTGATGGTCAAGATTTTTCACGAAAATTATAGTTTTTATGGGCCAAGAAAAAGGTGTTTTTTTGGTAAATTTACTGCTTGAATGACTGGCTCGATTATCTAGTCAGGTATGATGACGATACTAAGTGACTGCGTTGTGCAGCTGAAGAAGTGAACATATTTAAAGCTGCAACTGCTTTTCTTCAACTTTCTCCAAGGTGTCTTGTCCACTGCAAGCCTCAAGAGCTCTCCTAGATTACGTTCTTTGAGGGCTTATCAGAAAACACTTAGCAAGTTGATGCTGTGACATCCTTTACATGCCTGATACCCGTCGGCACCTCCGAACATAAAGCACCGCTCTTGAGCTACCGTCACAGCGGAGTAACTCGATGTTACGCGGTTTGTACAGCGCTGCATTTGATATTAGACTGTATGCACAGCAATGGTTTATAATGGCGCGCCATTGTTTGCGGTGACACGCATCAAGTTGCTAAAGAGGGCTTTTGGAACTGTCCAATCTATTGCAATGGTGTAGCATTATGGAAACACATGTAGCATCATATAGTTGCATCTTGACTGTCATTGGGTGTCTAGAGCCACGAATCCACAACTTCCAAAAGGATTGGAAGGCGATAGATTTAGTTGCACAGCGAGTTCCAAGGTCTCTAGAGCTGTAGAGGAGGGAATCCAAGATTTTTCTCTTCATCCAGTACTCAGTGCCAACGAAAGAGCCGTTATCTACGCGCTTGAATAGCATTCAGAAAACCCATTCAAATGTGGCATTACCTCCCATCAGAGAAAAGATTGACAAATTTACTGGAAACTGGCTAAGTGTTTTAAAGAGAGTGCGTAGCTGCGCAGACAGTCTGGACACAACGAATGTTGCCATCAGTAGTATTAGAGTCTTGGGCCTTCTACAAAATGGGAATCAACATATCACGTCACTCACGTGCATTTGATACCATCATGTGGCTACATATCCTTCAATCTCTCCATTAAGCAGGCTGCGATGACGGAGGACTATGCCTGGTGAGGATCTTATCGCCAAACAAAGCTAAATGTTCGCGTCAAATCGACACTTTGCGCAGGGTTTAAAACTATAATATGATCACCACACGGTGCTGGTTTATCGCCAGAGTTGTTGACCTGCCACCTCGTGGCGGCTATATAATCTGTGTGAGAACACTCCGCAAGAGCAGACCCTCCATTCTCAATGATCTATGTGCCAAGAGAGATGGAACATGCAGGTAATGTTGACCGTATCGACAACGAAAAGTCCTCTTGATACACCCCTTCCAATAGCTGCAGAACAGCAGAAGGCTACAAACGTCTTCGTGGACGAAAACAAAACAGAATTCACCTTCGTATGTCCGACACCGCAGAAGGATAGACATTACAGTAGTAAATTTTCAAAAATAGTCTTCCCTTGGCCTGAAAGTGAGCATTGCTCAAGACCACTAGCGAGTATGTTTTGGCCGGCTAGGCTATTAAATGGTTAAATTGACAAAAGCGTGGGTTAATTTATAGAGAGTCATGAAGCTAATATACAACTTTTAATGATCGGACAAAGCACAACTTTTTCTACAGATCTGCGTATACTGGTAAATGACAGTATTTAAGTCATATTATTTATTATCGTGTCTACATTCGTTCTATGCTTGGGTAGCATTCTTTATCGAGCCTTACTTTTGCTGCAAAAAGTGTTTAAAATATCACGTCTGATGTCTGTTGATGCTAACAGATAGATCCACGGATTCAGGATACTGTTTGAAAAACTGATGAAGGCTGTAAGATGAAACAAAGCGCTGTGGAATGGCATGTTAGGATATCCCAGGACGCAGTGGTAGGATCAATGCAGAATTTGTGGCACAATCGATGCCACAAACAGAGTAATTATTATGATTAATACTTTAGAACTGGCACTTCGACGATCCTCCTGTTTGGTTACTTCTGAATTTCGAGACAATTTATAAAATTTAAGCAAATTTAACAGAGCTAATACTGATAAAGGAATAACCTGGCAGAATATTGACAAAAGTAACTCCTTAACGTCAAAGTTCCCAGCAAAATAAAATATTCCTACTTGCCTGTTTTCATACGTCATGTTGTATATTTTAAAATAAACAGGATACGGGATAGTGAGTAGAAAACACAGAGCCCACATTGCAATGCACGACTTAAGAACAAGCGAAAACGATATTATACACTTTCGCCCTTAGAGGATAGCAGAGTTGAAAGTAACGCATTAATGAAAGAAATAAGAGATGGTATATGCTTGCTTCATAGCTTACTGGCATCAGGTAGATAAAACATCCCATTACTTCATTTATACCTGTTGTAAACTCTGCTATGGGTAATATTGTTGGCCAGATTACTCCAGCTGACAAACACGTCAGCATATCGCACATGGCTAAGCTTGTAAACACAGTGAATAGAGGAATCAGGTACTTGCCGGACTTAAACAAGAGTAGCATCACCAATATATTTGAAATAACACCAATTACATACCCCGCCAGAGGGATATATTCTATAGCCCACGGTGGTAGCTCTTCATATCCTTTCCATAACTGCACAAGTGTGAGTTCAAACAGACGCATTGGCCTGAAGTGAGTTACTCGCGATGCATGGTGATGTAACGTCCATGTTATCAGGTCGTGATATGATATTCAACAGAATCAGAATTTACATTTTAATAATAAAGCAGCATTCAGTTTGATAAAGGGAAGGATCCGAACTGTGACTCAATTATATGACTCCATAATCAATTACGTCATATGTTAACAGACGTTCCGATTAGAATGGCATAGATCCATCAGGAAAATCGAAAAGTCGGTCACGAAGTGCACGAATTGTATGTCTTTGAAAAATGGCAATAACTGTTCCCATTTTATTAAATCATAAATTCAGCAAAACACACAGCTTTCCGTTTTTAGCTATGCCCCGCCCATCCCTCGCTAAGCTCCACCCACACCTAGCTCGTGCTGGGATCAATCGATCTCTGAACTCTCTGATTATTAATTTCCAGAAAGCTATACGGGTAAGCTATTGAATATTTTGCAACTAATTTGACTTGGCGCTGTTGCTGCCTATTGCAGCAACAGCGTCCAGTAAAATTAGTTGCAAAGTATTCAACAGCATATTTATTAAATAATAGAGACATACAATGTGTACAACGTGTCGGACTATTAAGAGTTAAAGACGGATCAAATAGAATCATTTACGACGTAATGATTATGGCGTCATCCTACGCGCCCCTTAACTGATTATGGCTTCATCTGGAAAGGTGAAGGCATATGGTTACTGTCGGACTTTTGCCTATTTTGTGTCGGACCTACGTCATCCGATGGTGACGTCAGCTAACAGGTGGCGTATTTTGATACTTCCAGTATAAGCATTTTCATTACCTGACAGATTTCAACAAAGCGGAAGGAACGGAAAATAACTACAACAAATGCCACAGAAACACATTCTCCTGACTACGATACCAGCATTGGTATGCATCATTAATGCTGTTGCGTTTACATATCTGGATAACATATTGTAAGTGTAGCGCGGATCGGCCGGACGGGTATGGACAGTCCCAGCTCAGCTGGGTACGGGACGACCCTTCCGGGTACGTTCCGGGTACGTTCCAAGCACGCCCCCCCCCACCTCCCCGAGTAGGATAGCACGCTTGTATAAGGTCATAAGTCCGTGAGATCGCGTAGTGCGCATGCGCGCTCATCAGAACTTCCCTGACAACACGCGTCAGCGTTGGGAGAGAATGCATACTAAAGTGTACTGGGTTGGTGCACGTAATCCCTTTAAATTTAAATATTCTCGTCGGTCTTGGTACCTATTAGGACCGGTAGGAGGATTCCAAAACTATTTACCTATTTAAAAACGGACCAGAAATGGCCGAGTTATCCTAATTTAGCTCATTGAAATCATTTTCAAAATATTACTGGGACGTCGTAAACACTTGTATTTACTAAATGAATGGGCAAGATGTATATCCCGTAATAGCGTCCTCGCCCTTTCTATCTGCACGCTGACTGGCTACAGATCGGGCGTTGCTTGGCTGGGCGTCCTGCCTATGATGTCATGAGTAGTATAAAAGGAGCGAAAAATCAAGAATCGGGACCACACTTCGGAGAGAGAGAACAAGTGGCAGGTTGTGTGGCCAGATCAGTGCAAGACGTGGGCAACTGTTTACTGACTGTGGCTCCCTATTAGCCGCAGCTGCGCCTCTCGGATTCCAGTTCTTAGTCTCTGGCCCACAATCAAACATCCGCATCTAAGTTTTTGTAAGCCCTCGGACGGCCATCCGGGTGCAACTAATTAGATAGAAGAGTCCCTCACTTCCAACACATCAGAGGAGCCTCCCTGCGGATGGGCCTCGAGGCCCCGATGTAATTTCTCCAGTATGTAGAACGAGTCTTGGATCTAATTAAACAATGCATGTACATTCTTGGGTACATGGTACACCACATAGCTCTTGCGGCATACCATGTTGTTTCAATCAGGCCGGTGTTGCAGTTTATGATAAGACATTTGGCGTTAGTGATAAGAGAGATTGCGTAGTATTATTAGTAGCAGCAGCAGCAATAGTTGTAGTGGTAGTATTACCAGTAGTAATAGAAGCAGTATGTAGCAGTGGCAATAACAGCAGTATTAAGACTTTTTTCTTGGACAGTGGTAAAAATTAACAAAGTTTGTTGCATGTTGGCAATCCAACACGAGTTTCCCAATCCTGTCTAGAATAGATTTAATTGTTTCAATCCGTTTAATTTGTTCATTTTGTCTTATCATAAAGTCTATGCAGGTGAACCATGAATTGCTTTTCATGCAGACAAATTTTTTATTTCAACCCGTACCACCTTAATATGGTCAACATTCGTGTGGGTATCGGTAAATAAAGGAATAACAGTCATTAACCATTACCACTCTGATGTCACAATTTTAAATTTTAAATTAAATTAAGAGAAGAACTGATGTTTATTTTTCAACAAATTTGGTGGAAGATATTGCTGTCGTAGATAATTGTTGATAAATGTACACCAGTTTCCTTGCTACTGACACGGTAAAAGATTGAATATTGACATCAGTGCTAAGAGTTAGCAAATTATTGAGAGCTATCTTCTATCAAACGTATCACGCGGGTTTGCCATATTTATTTGGTATTAATTAAAGCTCATTTTCAAATCAAGTTTACTTACTCCAACTCTGACAAATTTGAACAAATATAGGAATTAGTTTTATTTATTTATTTATATATTTATTATCTTTCATTAAATATATTCCCGCTTTATTTAGTCCCAGATAGCAACAGTTTTCAGCAACTTCATTTTACAGATCAACTTTTAACAAACATACCATATACAATAGTCGTTTCATGATGCTTCACTTAACCCTTTAACGACTTATTTTGATTAAAATAAATAAATAAACATATTTGCTTACTGAATGCCCATTTGCGTGCCAAGTGAATACTATATTTTTGAAAATATACCACTGGAATGACTGGCTCGATTATAGAGCCAGCCATTCCAGTGGTAAATTTTAAAAACTAGCCTTCTCTTGGCCTGAAATTGGGCACTCCTTAAAGCCACCGCAGAGGCCGATTTTGGCCGGCTTCTGCATTTAAAGATTTCAAAATATTAAACATCCTAACTCTATTGTTGTTTATAAGATTGAGAAGCTAGGATGCGTATGTTAACATTTTCCCCGATTTCTCAGAGTCACAATTTAGATTTTTTGACTAATATGTTTGCATACAAGAATAAATGAGCGATCCCCTACTGCGTCGCTACTAGTTACAAATTCGCACTAATGCCCTATTATGTTTTTATCCTGCTATTTTATACGCAAGCAGTACCAATTAGTTGCATCGATGCTTAGATGTTAGTATATAGATTAGGTATTAATCAATATCACCAGCATTAATTGCGTGTACAGCATCATACGCGTGAACATGTTAATCTTAGTTTATGAGCGTTAAAGAGACCCTTTAATAAACTACAGTAATTAGTACCACGCGCATGGAGTATCGATCATTAGTAAAAAATTACTTGCCTTTATTCCTGATTTTACTCTGAATATTCTCTCAATTAATATTGCCATTTAGACGAGGCTGTGTAGGCTGGACGATTCTTCACAGACGGTTGTTTTTTAGTATATACAATGTGTTATTGTTGTTTCTGTATCTCTGGGGTGTACTCATCACAAATCCACCGGGTGCCACTTTGGCACCCTTGGGCTAACTGAGAAAGATTGATTTTTAATGGGTCGCGTTATAATGTGCGACGCCCACATTTTCGTCCATGAAATATTCTCGGGTTTATCCATAGCCATATCAATATGCATATCAAATGAAAGGTTGTGATGTGTGGAAGACAACTATCACTATTTGATTTATCCATATTCCACCCTGCTCCTCATCCAAACCCCAATATCACGATCCACCAATACCCACCAACCATAGTAATAACCTCACCATATCCAAGCCACCCCTTCTCAGCCCAAACTATTGCACCACGTCACTCGAACTCACCTTTCCCAAACTCATATCAGACCACACCATCTCAGCTCTCCCTACCTCATCTCATTATCCTCTCTCATCTAATCCCACCTCGCTTCATCGCATTCACCATCAACCAGGTCCACCTTATCCTATCCCTCCACCCCATGCTGCCTCATCTCATGTTATTCATTCACACGTTATCCACATTATAGCTCATCTCATATCATCAAGCCTCAAGTCCCACCCACATCATCCCACCCCACCGTACCTCAACAATTTTATCTCACGTCATTCTACCACACCTCATGCCACATCATATCAACTTATGCAATTCAACGTTCTCCCATCCCTTCTCATTCAATTTATTCACATGTCATCCCAGCTCATCACATTCTACCCTACCTCATCAAGCAAACTTATCGCATCCCCATCCCATCTCAGCTATATAAAATCCGTTGAAATTACAGGACAAAGAAAGATTTTCTATGATTCAGTGAGTCGTGTAAAGTAGGTCATGCTAACCTACTTTTGATACATGACACGCCGTTAGGCTTTTATGCATCCATATACCAGGTTTGGTCACAATGTGTGAAAAACTCCAGAAAATATGATTCAGACCAATGGTTAGCGACAGACAAATACAATTTTCTGTGATGCTCAGTGAACCATGACAGGTAGGTCACATTGACCTACTTTTGATAGACAACAAACCGGTAGACTGCAATGCATCCATACGCCAAGTTTGATTACTGTATACAAGGAAATTCTGGAAACTCTATCACGGGCAAGAATAAAATTTGATATTTAGTGAACCAAGAAAAGTAGGTCACGCTGACGTACTTTTGATACATGACGCACTTATAGACTATGATGCACCCATGTACCGAGTGTGGTGATTAAACGTGAAAGAACCTTGAAAATATGGTCCAGACAAAAAATGAGAGACGGATGCACGCAAGCACAGACTCATGCTCGCACCGACAAAACGATTACTATATCAACCCACATTGGGGTGGGGTGAGGTGGGATATAATTGTTCTTCAGATTATTCTATGGGTATTTTGCGGACAATTCTAAAATCACAATGGCAATTTCTGGGAAGAATATTATATTATTTACTTCCAAGACTATGCAGAATGGATGGCATTCTTTGAACCATCAAACAAACTATCTATAGGATGTTGCAGGATCATCAGTAACATCGAATGTGCTTTTTAACGAGAAGTGTTTTCATCGTGTTTAATACCAGGCTAATATGCAGAAACAACCAAAGCGCCATGTTTTGTTAACAAATGTGTCAGCATGTATAACAACAATTCTGCGGCTGTAGTAGTAGAAACACCTCACCGGTGCAATCTGTCCAGCTTCACTCTTGATCACTGTGTCTTGTCCTCGGAGCCAAAATCTTAGCTTCCCTATGTCCATTCTTGATCTGTGTGTACTGAGCTGCCAGGAGGGCAATTTACAAGGCATTCTTAGAACATGGCCAAACATGGACCATCTTTGCTGGGCGACTGTTACGGACAGCGGCGATGTATTACAATCTTGTAGAGTGTATCGATGGTAATTGTGCTATCTGGCCATCGATGTCCAATGATGGTGTGCATGTCGTTGCGGTGGCGAGTATCAAGTTTGTCTAGAGCTGCCTTTGGAGCTGCCCAGCTATTGCAGTTGTACAGCATCAAGGATACTCAAGTTGTGTTGTACAATGCAATATCATTGTGGCAAGCATCGGGAGATACTGAGGTACAGAACTGTTTCAGAATTATTATGGAGTTGACTTGCCCATTTCAGAGATTTAGTAACATTTTCATTGGACACATCTCGATCTTCATTGTACACTTACTTCCAATTCAGGAATCTAGTATGACACCTGGTACTGTATAATAGCTGCGTACACCGGCGTCCAAAACCGCCATCAGAAACCAAAATTCCAGAGCAACGACAAACACCATTTCTACTCTTTTTAGGTATATCCATTCACTGGAGAATAATATCAAAAGATCCAGTTTACCTGTTTTACAGTCTGGGATTGTTTGTTTCATATGGCCGTGTTTAAGCGTTGTCTACAGACTTAGTTAACACTGCAAATTTCCTCTTTGTCCATCTTGGAATGGTGTCTACCTATATTTCAGATTGGGTTGTTCACAACATCGACAGTCGACAATATCGACTAAGATCGAACAACAGCTAACGTGCATGGATCCTTCTATCTATTGAAACTGCATCTCATTGTTTCAAAACATGGACCCTAAAAATCAGGGGACTGAGCAAACACACATCACCAAATCTGAGAGGAAGTTTGCAAAACTCATGCATACATATAACCGCGACACTAAAGAATCTGACTCTTGTTCCTGAGATATGTGGCCTGATTCAATCTGACCCCAGTTTGAGGAACGAGGCAGAGGAAAAAGAGGATACGTGTACACGGTGTAATCACATTAGCAACGTTGCTGCTTCAGATAGTTTTGGCAATGCAGATGACGACACACATTTATATTGGGTAGTATACCACAACAAATGGACAGAACTAGCATATGCCACAGAGCTGCAGAGTAGCGCCCCTAGCAGTCGGTGTGCTTTTCCATCCCTTCCCTGGTGATTCAAAATCAGTTGCAATTATTCGTCATTTCATGGAAGCGATGAAACAAGCTGTGGCATTCTCAATCTATGACAGATTCTGGTGGTTACATACGGTATGATCAGCCGTGATCAACCTGTGACAGGAATTCGGTGGATGTGGCCTGAATCATACGGGTACGATTTATTTGTTGTTTCGTTGGGTGGACAACATATCAAGATAGCATTGTTTAAAGCGCGTGGTGATCCTTTGGATAGCAGTGGGTGGACATAGCACCTAGTGCCAGCCGACATAGCTATGGCAGGGACAGCACATTCATTTCGTAAAGCAGCACACGTCAAATGAACAGCACATGGACACCAGGCATCACACGTCAAGTACCAAACATCTCAACATAAAACAAGTGATAGTGATAGTGATATAGATCTTTATGATTGGTGCAAACAGAGAGCAGAAAACAGTCCGCAGTTCTTTTCCTGCCATCTTATTCTAAGGATATGGTCGGGCATATTGATCTGGGACAGATCTTCAATGAGGAGTAACTTCCTTTTGTATATAGATGACTGGACATAATTAGAATGGCTCATCCATGCTCCTGATGACTACAATTATGCACATGCCGTAGCTATTCACCTGCGGGATATGGTGATGCTAGGTACTAAACATATGTGCAGCATTTTGCAATTGCCAGTTCACTCTGAATAAGACCATTCTCCAGGATGACTTTGGGTGAGAGCTATGAACAAAACAAAGGCAGAACAATGTGTGCGGGAAATATGATTGGGAGCAACTCGGCTTGCTGAAAATCCAGCAGATCTACTGTGATGGGTAATGGCTGAACCCGAGATGGTCTGGGTTGTTGGAGAATTTCTCAGTGGACAGCTTCTCTTTTATGTCACAACAAAGACAAGCCAACTTCTTCCCAGCATTCAGTGGATGTTCGTCTAGATGCGTGACTGGGAATTACTTCCGTGGACGACTGTCATAAAATGTTTCGGGCAGCCCGAGCCCTGAGAGTTACTGACAACATGCCACCACACACTCTACACACCTGTGAAGGACCATTTATCGGGACTGACCAGGGCAAAGCCGAGGTGATTCGAGAATGGTTTAAGGAACAGTTCACTGATCACGATAATGAACCCTTACACCCGTTCTCGTGAGACCCCATGCTATTACTAACACCAATTAAAACAAGAGACGTTAAGAAGGTGCTTAAAGCACTGAAAAATTGACGTATATCTGGACCTGATGCGATGAGCAATGAACTATTCAAATATGCAAGTGACATTATCTCAAAACCGATCACGCATCTAATTAATCCCATCGACGCTGTAGGCCAAGGTACCCTTATCGCACTACACAAGCCCAAGAAGGCACCTGACCCCAGCCAATCTGTGGCGCAATGTTCTCATCAAAAGCATATGGAGACCCATATTCAATGTTACTCTATGACGCATCTGAGACAAGATCGGTGACTTCACCGGATCTTGTCAAAGTGGCTCCACACGTGGATGCAGGTGCGCAGACATTGTATGGACTCAACACATGCTTGTGTTGGTAGGCATGTCCAAACACTGGGATTTCCACAAAATGGGCATTGACATGTGACAAGCCTTCGACGCTATTAAACAGTCAAAGATCCTAGATGTACTACGCCAGTCCAGTTGCAATAAAGATGAGCTACGACTAGTGAGACTACTATTTGCAGACACCAAGCTGAGAGCACGAGTCAAGTCAGTGAAGTCTGCAGAGTTTGAGACAACAATCGGCTCCCCACAGGGACATGGTATATCTCCGGTGTTTTCACCTATTACCTTGCTGCTGCATTGAAATTGGTGCGGAAAAGTTCCACAAGACCAAACCACCACCACCCCCACCCCAGCCCCCACCACAACCCACAAAGTATCAATACTGGGTATGCCACTAGAGATGGAATATGCCGATGATATGGACTTCACAGACGAGGAAAAGAAACCCCTTGACGAACTTCTCCCAATAGCTGCAAGCAAACAAAGAAAATTGAGAATCTCTTTATGAATGAATCCAAAACTGTGTTCACCCACATATACATATCGGCGAACTATGGAGGAGAAGTACAATCCTGGGCTAACTGTTTTGTAGTACTGCTGACATTGTTGCACGCTGCGTCATGGGGAACATAGTTTTCAAGTCCTTTTGGAAGCTATGAATTTGTAGATCAAAGATGTTCTTGATTAAAAGGCTCCGTTTATACAATGCAACCTACGTATCCTCGATGCGGTATAACTGTAACAACTGGGAAGTTCCAAAGGCAGCTCTAGACAAACTCGATGTTTTCCAGCGCAAACACCTACGCACCATCACTGGACACCGATGGCCAGACAGCATAATTTCCAAAGATGCCCTATACAAGATGTGTAATACATCGCCGCCGTCTGTAAAAGTCGTCCAGCAAAGATGGTCCATATTTGGCCATATGCTAAGCATGCCAGTAGACACCAGCACAGAGAGCCTTGGAATTCGCCCTACTCGGAGCCAGCAAATACAAATCCAGGAGAGGACGTTATTGCATAAATCTGCTAAGCATTCTACGAGGTGACCGCAAGAAAGCAGGACTCGGTACACTCAAGTCAAGAATGGACCTGAGGAAGCTAAGGATTTCGGCTCAGGACATGACACAGTGAGCAAAAGTGAAGAAGGACTGATTGCAGCTCTGTGATGTTTCTACTACTACAGCCGAAGAATATAGTAATCATCCATATAAGGGCAGGAAAATAACAAATATATACCGCCAACACAGGATTTACCCTGCCAACAGCTGCGAGTAGATTACCAGGCAGGGCATGTATGGGGGCCAAGCCGTGCTTAAAGCGCCATAACTACCAGACTGAGATGAATTCGTGTATATATGAACAAAATGAGTGAAAATTGCAAGTGAAATGGACAAACGTGCAGAGTTCTGGTGCAGCGTGTCGTGCTGTGATCAAATATGGATTACAACAGGCTAGCGAGGATGCTGTAGATGTGTAAAGGCAAAACTAATATGCACATTACTCTGTATGTGTGGTGGCTATGAACAAGAGGGTTAATGCGAGACTATTTGCCTTTGAATTGAGCATCTTCCCATGTCTAATGTTTTACAGCGTTGATTATTATGGAACATTCTGTGCTAGTTATTGTGTTGTTTACAGAAATGAAGGAAAAGAACATTCAGTGGAAATCCTTTCAGGCAATTGTTAAATCAGTGTAAATTGGGTCGTGAAGAGTGCAGTGTCTTCGTTGCGGTTGTGTATAGCAGTCAGTCTCACGGAATTGGAGTTTTTAGCCTATCTGCATAATATCTACTAACATAACCTAAAAGGTATGTTAGTGCTAGGCTGTGGACATAAAGACCACATGCAGCCTAAAGTCTCAAACTATTAGTTTAGGTACACAGTCGGCCTACAGTCGGTGAAGTGTAGCCCAGATGGACACCCATGAAACGTCTTCCAGCACCGTCGACTAACTCATTTGAGTTCACCCTATTTTAGGGGGTGTTTATACACAGCCCCTTGAATACGAAACATCTCGGCCTGTGCTTTTGGACTATCAGTCTAAATTCCAGGCAAGACCTCAGGATACGACCGTCTTCCCATCTCTTTCATGTACACCCTTTTGGAAACCTCGAGCAGGCAATGACCACTCCCTAATTTAGTACCTTTAGACTTGCTCTCTAGAGATTCTTCTCACAGGGAGGCTATCCAGAACGAATCTTCTCCCCGTCTTTTCTCTTTTCTTCTTTCTCTTTCTCTTGCAGATATTTTAGTGTACCTCTAAAGCTAGGCATAAGCCAGTCGAACATTAATTTCGACTTCGCCTGAGAGCATCCCAACTCACGCAACTCACGCGACCTTACGTTTTCGCTGATTGGTCGCGAGAGAGAGAGAGAGAGAGAGAGAGAGAGAGAGAGAGAGAGAGAGAGAGAGAAAGAGAGAGAGAGCTTTTTGGCAAGCAGACTGATCGCTTCGCTGCAACTTCTGCCAAGAAATCGAAGGCCTCCTCTTCATCTCTTTGGTGTAGCAGAATTGGAAACAGAGCCATTGCTAACCAATATGGCATCTCGTCAAGAAGACGCAAACAGCATGATTTAATTAAACCAGTGGAAATGCCTTGGCTCAGTTCATACACGGCAGGACGCGCGTGCATCGAAAAAATCAGCAGCCGCTTCTGGTCGGCAAACGATTGTAAGGAGACTAGATGAAGCGCATACCATGGGGACACAAGCGATGAGCAACATACCTGTCCTTCCGAGAGCGTACGTGTCCCATCCTCTGACCAGCAGTTCAGAGCGCCTGGACGACCCTAACCACCGCTGACCTCTTTATTCCGAATGTCGTGGCTACGGCCTCGCCAACGCGACCACTCAGCGCCAATAGCTGCACGCCTTCACCAGCTGCTACCACCCGTTCGCCTGGTCAGAGGTATCCACCATCCCAGGGACGACTGACTACCCAGCTCGCAGCCTTTTCCATCTACATCTATGTATGGGTATTCATATTAGATATTAGCAGAGTGGTAGGCATATTACTCATAGGTAACAAAGAAGTGATTCTATTACAGAAAAGTAAGAAAGTGGTAATCATATTAGACACGAACACACATACGCGTGCGCACGTGCGCACGCGTGAATGCGCCACGTGTTTCACTTGTGGTAAACACCAGAACGTATGTTGGCTAGTGCTTGACCGCATCCGATACAAGAGACGTGACAATGCTCACGTGGTGCAAAGGCGGTACCCACGAGGCCCTCACACCGTGCTCAACTCCAGGAATCACCAATATACCCGAGCTTAACTCCGGTCATCAATGACAAGCCACATTTTGGCTGGCAAACAGAATGGGGGTATTTCAAGCTATGCACCGCCCTTTTATACCTAGGCTCCGCCCACGTGTTGTGTGTGTTGGCATTGGTGTAGCCTATATACTTTGAAACCTGAATTACCTAAATCCCATTTTAATCTCAGGAGTATCATCGTCATTGCCGTAGATGAGTTGTGTAGATGTTAATGATGTAAGAGGAACATTGTTGGAAACATGTTCATTGTAAAATGTCCAATCTCATCCTGTCACGTATCACCCATTTCGTAATATTTGGGAGAAACCGATAACATACGAGTTTGCCAGGAAGGCGGTTTAACAGTCTATTCCTACACAATAATAAACCATTCAAAATGTGCATGTTCATACTTTATCATCAAGTAAGAAAAATCTTGGATTCCACCACTCCATATGCTCTGGATTAAATCCTTCTGATGTTGTGAAATATGGATTACCACCACATGACTCGTTCATTACTTACATGTGCTGGTTCTCCAGCCACGCTACCAGATGAATATCCGTGTCGAGTGGCAACATAGATGGCAATGGACTGTTCCAGTTTTAGCTATTCCCCGCCCGTCTAAGCTCCACTAACACTTCGCTGTGTTGGGATTGGTCGATCTCCGAATGTCATAACTATCAATTTCCCGAAAACTATACAGGTAACTGTTGCTTTAAACAGTATTTATTTTTTGTCTCAGTGGGAGCACGCTAAGACTTATTTTATTACCGTATCTCCCTCTCACATACAGTTAAAATACGTCAAATGACGGCATATAATATAATATACACCTGTGCAAAAGTTAAGCACCACCCTATTTTTACGCACATGCGAGGGTATATTCATGTGCTATGAAGAAAGCAATAGCATAAACATTTATGTACCCATCCATCTTAGTGCAAGAGGTAATAATGCAACTAGAGGAATGCTGATTATGATGGTGGGGAAACACTGTATGTTTTTGTTTGAACTTGAAAACGAGGCCTGAATATGGTTACGTTGACACAACTGACAACTATTGCCCTACAGTTGACACACGTGGCTAGATTGTCATTAATGGTGTCTGAAAACGAAGTTTAAAATCTGTGCACGAGTTTGAGACTGTCATTATTAATACCGGGTATATCCACCTTGTGCCTGGATGACGGCCTGGACACGACGTCTCATGCTGGTCACCAACCGACTGATACGCCATTGTGGTATTCGTTGCCATTCAAGATGGAGTGCGTCTGTTAATTCCTGTAGGTTCTGCACAGGAGGATCCCTCCTTCTCACCATGTTTCCCAGAATGTCCCAGATATGCTCAATAGGGTTCATGTCAGGGCTCCTTGCTGGCCATGGTAGGGTTTCGATGGCATTCTGGCGGAGGTATTCATGCACAGCTCTAGCACGATGTGGTCGGGCGTTGTCATCCATGAATATAGGGTGGGTTCCAGGTGCATGATTTACAAAATGAGGGACCACAACTCTATCCAGTATGGAATCTTGATATCTTTGTCCATTTAGTGTTCCAGGTACAGTCAACAGATCCAGCTTACAATCAAATGAGATGCACCCCCATATCATAACGGAACCTCCACCAAATGGAACTTCTTCCATGTTGTTACATTGGTCGTACGATGTGCGTCTGGACCTCCATACACGAGTTCGACCATCTGTGGCATGAAGCAGGAACCGACTTTCATCGGACCAGTGTACCCGTCTCCAGGATCTCATGTTCCAGTGTCTTCTTTCGTTGCATCACCTCAGACGCTCCTCTTTGTGGTGCGCAGTGAGGAGAGGACGTCTGACAAGTCTCCTAGCTTTCATGCCAGCAGCATACAGTCTCCTTTTGACGGTAGACATTGACACTCTATTGCGCGTTTCCCATTGCTGCCTGAGCACTCTGCTGTTGGTGAATGGAGATCTCCTAACAAGGCGTACTAGGGCTCGATCATCACGGGCAGTAGTCTTCTTCGGTCTTCCAGATCTAGGCCTGTCCTTCACCTCGTTAGTTTGCCCATGTTTTGCAATCAAACGACTGATTACAGTATGGTTAATGTTCAGCTGTCTGCCAATCTCTCTGCATGACATACCAGTGGTATGCATGCCTATGATTTGCCATTTCACACGATCACTTAACCTTCGTCTTGCCATAGCGGTTCACAATCAAGAGCTAATTCTCTCTGTACAAATAAACCACGGTCATGAACACAAAATTCCTAATCTTGTCGCCTAAATCTGTATGTAATGTTCTACACCTCAAACTGGACTTTTACATAACTGAACACGTGTGCTGTTTCCCGCCACGCACGGACATCAAGCGGCGTGAAGTCATGCATGCATGTGCATTTCGTACTTGGAATTATGTCAGCTAACGCGGGGACAAAAAGTATGGCAGCCTAGTTGTACCATCATGTTTCTACGTTCTATTGTTTTTGCTGGTGCTTAACTTTTGCACAGGTGTATATAATAATATTAAATAATATATACGATTTTAATAGCATAGCAAGAATATAAATCAAATAAGACTAAGCTAAAACTAATAATAATAGAATAGAATAGAATAGAATAGAATAGAATAGAATAGAATAGAATAGAATAGAATGGAATGGAATGGGTTATAATAGAATAGAATAGAATAGAATAGAATAGAATAGAATAGAATAGAATAGTTGATGAATAATGACGTCCCATGCACCCTTGTCATGTTTAACATATTAATTAGGTGGGCGGTGCGCCTACCTCATGGTTGAAGGGTACTAAAAAGTAGAATATGTTGAAACTGGTCAAATATATATACACCTGTGCAAAAGTTAAGCACCTGCAAAAACAATAGAACGTAGAAACATGATGGTACAACTAGGCTGCCATACTTTTTGTCCCCGCGTTAGCTGACATAATTCCAAGTACGAAATGCACATGCATGCATGACTTCACGCCGCTTGATGTCCGTGCGTGGCGGGAAACAGCACACGTGTTCAGTTATGTAAAAGTCCAGTTTGAGGTGTAGAACATTACATACAGATTTAGGCGACAAGATTAGGAATTTTGTGTTCATGACCGTGGTTTATTTGTACAGAGAGAATTAGCTCTTGATTGTGAACCGCTATGGCAAGACGAAGGTTAAGTGATCGTGTGAAATGGCAAATCATAGGCATGCATACCACTGGTATGTCATGCAGAGAGATTGGCAGACAGCTGAACATAAACCATACTGTAATCAGTCGTTTGATTGCAAAACATGGGCAAACTAACGAGGTGAAGGACAGGCCTAGATCTGGAAGACCGAAGAAGACTACAGCCCGTGATGATCGAGCCCTAGTACGCCTTGTTAGGAGATCTCCATTCACCAACAGCAGAGTGCTCAGCCAGCAATGGGAAACGCGCAATAGAGTGTCAATGTCTACCGTCAAAAGGAGACTGTATGCTGCTGGCATGAAAGCTAGGAGACCTGTCAGACGTCCTCTCCTCACTGCACACCACAAAGAGGAGCGTCTGAGGTGGTGCAACGAAAGAAGACACTGGAACATGAGATCCTGGAGACGGGTACACTGGTCCGATGAAAGTCGGTTCCTGCTTCATGCCACAGATGGTCGAACTCGTGTATGGAGGTCCAGACGCACGGCGTACGACCAACGTACCATCATGGAAGAAGTTCCATTTGGTGGAGGTTCCGTTATGATATGGGGTGCATCTCATTTGATTGTAAGCTGGATCTGTTGACTGTACCTGGAACACTAAATGGACAAAGATATCAAGATTCCATACTGGATAGAGTTGTGGTCCCTCATTTTGTAAATCATGCACCTGGAACCCACCCTATATTCATGGATGACAACGCCCGACCACATCGTGCTAGAGCTGTGTATGAATACCTCCACCAGAATGCCATCGAAACCCTACCATGGCCAGCAAGGAGCCCTGACATGAACCCTATTGAGCAAATCTGGGACATTCTGGGAAACATGGTGAGAAGGAGGGATCCTCCTGTGCAGAACCTACAGGAAATAACAGACGCACTCCATCTTGAATGGCAACGAATACCACAATGGCGTATCAGTCGGTTGGTGACCAGCATGAGACGTCGTGTCCAGGCCGTCATCCAGGCACAAGGTGGATATACCCGGTATTAATAATGACAGTCTCAAACTCGTGCACAGATGTTAAACTTCGTTTTCAGACACCATTAATGACAATCTAGCCACGTGTGTCAACTGTAGGGCAATAGTTGTCAGTTGTGTCAACGTAACCATATTCAGGCCTCGTTTTCATGTTCAAACAAAAACATACAGTGTATCCCCACCATCATAATCAGCATTCCTCTAGTTGCATTATTACCTCTTGCACTAAGATGGATGGGTACATAAATGTTTATGCTATTGCTTTCTTCATAGCACATGAATATACCCTCGCATGTGCGTAAAAATAGGGTGGTGCTTAACTTTTGCACAGGTGTATAGTTTCTGTGACATAAACAAATAGTCTGTGTTCTGGAGATTCATTTATCGATGGGTAGACTAATTCCTTATGGATCAGATCCATCACCAGCGGAATCATCATCATAATCATCAGCATCTAGATTATTCCTTATGTACTTCTTGATCAGAAAATCTCTTTTTCGAAAAGCTGAGAAGATTGCTTCATCCTATGGTGATAAAATCATTAGTTTCCTGACAAATTATTTTAATGAGCGTAGGGTTCTGTAATCTTCTCCACTGGAACATTATGTCTATACACTTTGCAACCAAAGGATCAGCATATACAGAAATAGACACATTGCCTGCACCATTTGGGTCTATGCTCACCTTAAGGGTTTAAAAGAATCAAGGCAATCCATCCATAAATGGTTGAAATATGAGCGCGCCAAGTTACTACATAACATATAGCAAATAGAGGTGTTCCTTAATAGAGAGGTCAGATATGTTACTGTTTCTACCGTCGAGTAAATTTATGGTGACAAGTTGATGATTACTTGGTGATTACAAGTGTATATATTACACTGAATTAATTTCTTGTTGGAAGTTGTTATTGCCTTCTAACTGTTGATGATTGTTGGCCATCTTGGTACTACCAAGAACAACATGATTATGATTACCAGGGTTCCAAGCAAATAGACAAATTTTTCCCGTTTTCGTCATTTTTTATTGCTTTTTACCATTTTGGTCAATTAAACCTTTTCCTGCTGAATAGCAAGGCTAAATTAACCATTTTACTGCTGAATTACAGTACTCAATTAACCCTGTTACTGCTGAATAGCAAGTGTCAATTAACCATTTTACTGCTGAATCACAAGGCTAAAATAACCCGTTTACTGCTGAATCACATGGCTAAATAAACCATTTTGCTGCTGAATTACAGTACTCAATTAACCCTTTCACTTCTGAATTTCTAGTTTTAATTAACCCTTCTACTGATGAATATCATGTGTCAATTAACCCTTTTACTGCTGAATTACAGGTCTCAATTAGCCATTTTACTGTTTTTGGTAGTTTTTGTACCATTTTTTATGCTTCTTGATAATTTTTGATCATTTGACATGATTTTTGGTCATTTTTCACCGATCTTGACCATTTTTTCAAATTTTAACCGATTTTGCCCATTGTTTTTATCAGTTTCATCGTTTTCTACAACTTTTTTATGTTTTTGTCCGTTTTTTATTTATTTTTTGTGCCGATTTTGGACCTTTTTGACCAATTTTAACAGGTTTTGGCCGATTTCGGCCATTTCTGATAATTTTTTCTCGTTTTTATCACTATGACTACTTTTCTTCTTTTTTTTTACCATTTTGGTCCTTTTTGATTGATTTGGACGAATTTTTCCCCATTTGTCATTTTTATTATTTTTTATGGTTTCTGTCCATGTTTGATAATTTTGTCCGGTTTTTTGTCTTTTTGGGTCATTTTTTATTGTTTTAGCTATTTTGGTCCATTAACACTCATATCAGATAAAAACGGCTTCTGCAGTGGTATTGAGAAATGTATATTTGCAGACCAAGACTAAACAATTTTTGAAAAATTATCACTGGAATGACTGGCTCGATAACAGAGCCAGTCATTCCAGTGGTAAATTTTCAAAAAATAGCCTTATCTTGGTCTGCAAAAAGGAAATTTCTATGGGAAAATTTAAATTTTCTTGAACAAATTCGAGGGTTAAAGGATTAAGTAGATCAAATTAACACTTATTTTTGGGCATTGTGCAGCCCTATCCCCGCCGCCGAAACTAACATGAGAGCCAATGGAATTAATAAAGCAGATCTTAAACATTGTATACACATATACACACATATCCGGATGCAATTGAGATATAACGAGTCATGATATGTCAATAGATATGTGGTAACTCTAGATTTCGCTAATGAAATGGAACTGACAGTCAAGACCCATGCTAACTGATGTTGGATGATTAGTAAAATTGATTATACAGCATATGCTGTCTGCAGTCTTCGACAGAATAAAGATACCCCCACCCCCACCCCCACACCCCACACCCTACACCGTCCAGAAGTAAATAATCATTTCAGCAACAGAGGGTTCAAAATATTCGACTCTTGTTTTGATATCAAATAGTATGAAAGATCGCGTATGTTGCACCAAGTGTCATACACGTCGCTAGCCAATTGGGATGTAAATATCTTTATGAACATGAATTCTATTCTTCTATTGAATGACAATTTCATCCCAGGTTATCCAGCATAACTCTGACATGTAGTGAGGGTGATTCTCGATACAAGGAATAGTCCCCTACCACCCCAACCCAGATATGGCGGGCAATCCACACCACAACTCAATTAGCTTTCAAAATATCCGACAACATTGCTCGTTATAGCAGGTTTGAACTTTTGAATCGTGTATCCTTAGATGTGTGATGCATTAACACATATTGAGATAATAATTCACCGATTGCCATGCATCGATCGTAAGTGGATTTGGCAATTGCAACTTTGTAAGTACGACTGGAAAACAATTAACATAGATTTAGACATGCAGGTTGGTAGTAGGCCTGTTCGGTTAATCGATATTTCATCGATAGTCGATTATTTTTCCTGGTGATTGTATAATCCTGTGTAAAATAAAATAATCGAAAAATCGACAGAATTATTTATTTTAATCAGGCATAATTTAGTGTTTAGTCTTGTAATACAGCTAATGCATCGGTGGTTTGATTGTTCTAACAAGGTACAGTTGTACAAACATCTATTCCCGTCGTTCAAGCCTGCACCTCCCGAGTCGTAATCCATGCACACGAATGTTTACATAAGAAGGAAGCATTTGTTTGCTACTGTTTAGTATCACCCTCTGAAGGCTATAGGCGGAAGCGTTGGTGGACATTTTGCTAAATAATTAAAAGAATTAATTACTGTTTTGCATAGTAAATTCACAACACCTCGATGCGAATTTGCACAAATTCTGACAATTGTTTTGGAACTAATTTGACTTAAACCAAAGGCAACAACAACTTGCATTCAAATGATTTTCAAAAGATTCGACTTTTCTAATGCTGTGAAATATGGAGACGTTGTAGATAGGTAATACTGGCGAAATCTATATCATAATAAAAATAATTTATGGCCATTTCGCGAAAAGATGCTCAAAATTGACTTCCTAGTAAATTTACAAATTGTTTTGTAAATAATTTTATTTAAAGCTGTTGCTCCACCCGCAATCATTTGATTTTCAAAATATTCAGCTTTTCCAATACTGGAAAATAGGGAAACATGGCAGATAGGCGGTACGGGCGAGCTCTATATAATTAAGAGGCAATCCCTGTAATGTTAAAATTAAAAACTGGCGCCATCTTACTGGCTTGAAATTGTGGGCATACGCGCCGGTTTCTTAAAACCATTATCTAATGGGCACGAGTGAACAATAGATTCCAAATTGAGTTCATTATAATGGGCGGGGCTGCAGGCCTACTTAGTTGAGACAATCTAAACCCAACTAATTCACGAATTGCGTATTCCGTTATTCTTAGAGAAAATCAGGCATCTTTAATTATGTATTTGTTTGTTTATTTATTTATTTATTTATTTTTTTTTTTTTTTTTTTTTTTTTTTTTTATTTATTTTTTTTTTTTTTAATTTATTTATTTATTTATTTATTTATTTATTATTATTATTATTATTATTATTATTATTATTATTATTATTATTGATTTTGCGAAAGCTATGCTCTGTCTCTCCCTCCCGCCCTCCCCTTCCCCTCCCCCCTCAGTCACTCACTACGTAGTTGCTGCTTTCAAAGTTTCAAGATTAAATAATCGATTATCTGATTAAATCGTTTATTTTCCAGACATCCTAATCGATTATTTATTTCCATAATCGAACAGCCCTAGTTGGTAGCGGTAAATTTCGGGACTCTAAGAGTCGGTGGATTCACTTTAAATTATTAAGTATAAACATATATGATGTCGAATTGCTACACCTATTTAAGAGTTGGGTGAGAGCCCCTACCTTATGGTCGGAGTGATGTCCCTTGTCGAGAAAATTAATTTGACAGAGGTAAAGTTTGTGACGGTTTGGCGGTATATTGTGTATATGATTATAATGAAACTTGAATGATGCGTCTGACTGCTCATCATCTATCTATAACGGTGAAACGTAATCTTGCTCCTCCAAATTTTAAGGACGAATTACAAATGAGCATGGATTGCCAGCAGCGGGGAAACAGTTAATTAACATGTCATCATAAGTTGTTCATTATTTTCGGATGGTTTCATTTTGGCATCGTAAAATAATGATTATAATCAATTAAAGGGATATACCTATGCCCCGCCCAATTCAAGCTAATCTCTGCCCACCTGCGTGTAGGAATCAATTTATATACATTGAATTCTGAGTTCCAAGAATCCCAATTTCAAGGCAACTATAGTGGCAAGCTGTTGAATATTTGAATATAAATTGACTGGGGGCAAACAGCGCCAAGTCAAATTAGTTTTCAAATATTCAAAATGTTTTTAAAAAAGTAAATCCATTAAAAACATAAAATTCGTACAGTTGACGGACCTTCCAATGTACATGACGGAGCTAGATACGACACTATACAGTGTGACGCCAGCGTACATGGCACGTAATTAACTATGCCATTATATTGAGAGATCGATTGGACAACTCAATTGGAATATAAGATATATCGACAAATCTCGCATTCCTATTCCTATTACTAATTAAATAGCTAGGTTGCCAATGGTGAGTGTGGCTAGTGGTCGTTCGCAGTGGATTGAGTGCATTTGTAAGTGCATGCTTCAGTAGAAGGGCGACGTTATGGGCATCAATTCTGATTGGTCGAGAGAGAGAGAGAGAGAGAGAGAGAGAGAGAGAGAGAGAGAGAGAGAGAGAGAGAGAGAGAGATGACGTCTTCAATATTTGGATTAGGGCACCCCACTCCTCCCCTTTACGTAGTTCGCATTAGATTGAGTGCACCTCTAAGTACATGCTTACTCACTAGACAGCAATCATATTGATCAGCACCAATACAATGCAATATTAATTAAAATATAAAAATACACATACATTATGTCATTTAGAAACTTAGGAATCCAGTTTATAGGTCAATCATATGATGTGATAATCAACTCCGTCACATGTAGGCTGATGTCATAATGAATCATGTCATCAATGAAGTCATTTAGTCTGGCATAAACCTTTACTATGGTCAAGTTCGACTCCTAACCATAGTTAACTATAGCTAACTAGAATACCAGTCGAACTTCAAATAGTTAACTAGCTAGTCGACTATAGTCAACCGAGCACCCGACCTCGGTTCAGATGGTTAGTGCGACATTTGCGTAAATTTCAAAATGGCGGACACTTGTCCCTTGTCGTGAATAAATGCATATAAAAGTGTAAATATTTCATTAAATAACTTAATTTTGATGAAATTATGCTTTCCCACTGTATGCCAATGTTCTCAAGCCCCTATTCTTTCCCACTGTCTGTCATATGGATGCTTTTTGATGTCTTAGAGGACAAAAATAACCCATTTTCGTAGCTCATTAAAACAGACGACAGAAAGGGCTAATGAAGACTGGTACCCGGCTCCAGATTTTCAATAGGGAACCGGGTACCAACGGACTATAGTCGACTACGATCAAGTTCGACTGGGCATAGCAGCTGCGCATGATCAGTAAACTATGAAACTGACTATAGTTAGCGAGTCGAACTTGACCTAGTCTGTCAAGCTGCAAGAATTGTATGTCTTTACTATGTAATAAACATTCTGCTGAATATTCTTAATCTAATTTGACTCGGCGCTGTTGCTGCCATAGGCAGCAGCAACAGCATGCTACATTAGCTTCACAATGGTCAACATGTTCGCTGTTTTGCCCAGCTTTCCGAAAATTTAGATTCCCAGAGTACAGGGATCGATTTGTCCCAAGCTGGGAAACGCGTGGGTGGAGCTTAGCTAGACATTGGTAAAGCATAGCTAAAACTGGATTCATCGATTGCAGTGTGAGGTATATACCTCTAAAAGAAAATGCATATTTGCAACCAGTATCACATATGCATATGTAATTAGAGTATTGGTCTGCAAAACAAGGCCACACCCTATACTACACATTGTAACATCATACAACTGAATGAATTGTTTGGTGAGAATTAAATCTCAAGATGCATTAAAATTTTATAATATAAATAAATGTAAAATTGAACAAAAATTATTACACAGTGGGTTTCAATTTTTTTTAACATTCTTACTTTTACAGGAAAAGGGATACTGCTCAAACATAATGCTTACAATTTTCCCACAGCGTGACTCCTATCTGGCAATCAGCCGAATGAAAGAAAGCTACCAGGCGAGGCAAGAGTAATATTGTACAAAACCTTACATGGCACGCGTCTTTCTAAGGGATGGTCATCAGCAATGAACACTGCATGATGCTGAATACCATCTGTTGAAAGACGTGTGCCATGTAACGTTTATATAATATCTATCTTAATGGCATTTGAATCTATGGGGAGTATGTGTAATCTGCGAAAAGCATTTGATATACAAGCACTGCACATACAAAGAAATCATGGGGTGGTTGCAGACAACCATGAGCGAATCGAACTTCTCACATTCCTTCGCTTTTCGCTGTGAGACGTGGTAGAGGCCTTGGTTGCTGATTGCATTTTTATTTGCTGTGTGATGTTTGTGTCAGAGCGTGCGTGCATGCATGTTGTGCAAGCATGCATGCATGCGTGGTGCAAGTGTGTGTGCATGTGTGCGTACGTGTGTACATGTGTGCATGCATGCATGTGCGCCACGAATGCGTCAATTGCACATAGTGTGTTTGTCACCTAACTTCTTTTTATCTCGAAATGATTAGACGCTGAAATGCTAGTTTCTCTTACGTATGAGGGCGTTTTCATGTGCGCGCGTGCTAGGGTGCAAGTGAGCGTGCATGTGCACCTCTATGTGTGCATGAGTGCGTGCGTGTGTGCGTACATGTATCCCTGTGTGCACGCGCCTCAATGTGTATTGATAATTGAGGTTTGGGCTAACCACAAGCATTTGACATGACACTGTAAGGGAGTTACATTTCATTGGCTAGGGTCAGATTACTATATGGTGCGAAATGCCAATATATTTGGTCCAAGGACTGAACATTAGTAATGATTGTGATGTCAATAATCATATGATATCTCAATATTGTATTGCCAAATACTTAACCCTAAATGGAAATGGTAAAACAGTTGTCTACCCGTAAGCTTTATGATTTTTATTATGAATGGTTAAACCTTCTACTCGAAGGAAGTCTTATAAGACAGATTTGATATAGATTCCAACACTTCTTATCATGGCTCGATGTATGGAAGCATGATCTGCATTAGTATTTGAACTTTGACCTATTGGAGCAAGAGACGGATATAGTAAAGAGGAAAATAATCAAAGACAGATTTGCTAAATTAATACTAATCCATTCTTGCCTTTTCCCTGCCATGACGATTCAAATTAAATCAATAGTATATATATGTATAACTTATATATTGTATGACAGTGTATATGGTTCTTTCGAATCATGGTTTCAGAATCTGTGACTCATCCTGGCCGAACCAAACCCTGTTCATTCTTTTAGTTTTAATATTAATCACATCAAGTCATTTCTTTGATCTGATGAAACTTATATATAAGTCCTCAAAGAATATCACAGACGATTTAATTTACTTCAGAATCATAAATGCGGTTCGCAAGAAGCGAATGTTATGATAGATCTAGACTAATCTGCGAGTGGCCAGAAGCTGGAGATCTGGCCCACGACCTGAATGGCTAGGAGCTGATGATCTAACTAATGCTTATAACAACCAGGAACTGGAGACCTGGTTAAGTGTTAAGTTGACTGAAAGCTCAAAGCCTGGTTAATGAGTATAACAATCAGGAGCTAGTTAACAGTTTCTGCGTGAAAGATAATATTACATACTGCGAGTGGTAGATGATTTTGTAACTGGTTTATCTTTATTTAGTCCAGAAAGGCATAGATTCTAAATGTTCTGATGATTGATTAACTGATGATAATGGGCCTGGAAACTGAGATGATGGCCATAGTTACGGGTATTTATGTGTGATGAAAGTTCTCTGGATTTCAAGCAACATTTACTATATTGGATCACAAATCTTAAGATATATGTCACACATTCATTCCTTGTTCATATGGGCATACCAGAGTATATAGTCTGGACGACTCTACACGAAGGTTCTCTGGTGTATATACAATGTGTTATTGTTGTTTCTGTATCTCTGGTGTGTACTCATCACAAATCCATAGGGTACCACTGTGACACCCTTGGGAATTTTGAGAAAATGGTTTTAATGTTTCACGTTATAATATTCCATGCTCTCTTTTTCGTCCATGAAATAGTATCGGTTGTATCACTAGCCATATCAATATGTATAGCAAATGAAAGCTTGCGATGTGTGAAAGTCAACTATCACTATGATTTATCCATATCCTGTTTGCCAGGCTTCTTGCTATGCGAGAAAAACGTAATGTTACATATCTCTTGCCTATACCATGTTTGCTATAGACAGGTTTCTTGAAACCCAATAGACATCAAGATTCTACTCAGATTATAAGATTTATAGTATGTGTTATATTATAATATTTATGATGATATTTTCTGATAAACTACACAATATGGCTTTTCGATGACTTGACTTTCACACATTTAGGTGTGTGTGTGTGTGTGTGTGTGTGTGTGTGTGTGTGTGTGTGTGTGTGTGTGTGTGTGTGTGTGTGTGTGTGTGCTGTGTGCGTGCGTGCGTGCATGTTGTGTGCGTGCGTGCGTGCGTGTTTGTGCGAGCGTGCGTGCGTGCGTGTGTGAAGTGAGGGTGCGTGGAGCACAAATGCACTTGAGCTGGCCATGGTGGTGGATGGAGTTGCAGAATAGCTATTCTCGTCGTAGTTTACCCTTATCTCTCCACCACAATCAACCAGTGTTTCCCACCCATGCTAATATTAGAGGGTTCCAGGGACTCAGAACTCGGAATTATAGAGGTCCCATGCTAGGTTTTGTTGATATTCTTTTACAAAAACCTATGAAAACAATTAACATTTAGCAATCATGCAAGATGTTCATGGGTTCCATGGGACGCACTGCCGATACGTTGGGGGTACCAAACTGCATTTTGTGGTGTATACCCTCAGAATAACACGTACGGGAATCCCTGCAATCTACCTCTCCTTTTCCATCCAGTATTCGCTTCATATCACAATATTATTGCATCACATCAACCCTCCAATCCTGCCCCACATCCACATCCCAACATCACTATCCAACGCTCACCATATCCAAGCCACCCTTTCCATCCTGGACTATTGCACTACATCGATGTAATCCACCTTTCATAACCACATCAGACCACACCATCTCACCTCTCCTTACCTCATCTCCTTATCCGCGCTCATCTAATCCCACCATATCCTATCCCACTCCATCCCATCACCTAATCCTACCTCATCTCATTTTATCCATTCACACCTTATCCACATCATAACTCATCTCATATCACCACATTGGTATGAGTGGGAGAAACTATGTATTCATTCTAATCGCAACCAGCACAGTCTACCATCACAATACCATATCTTACCTCTCAGTTACTCTAAATTATCCACTTCACATCACCTCATCTCTCCCCAAC
The DNA here is from genome assembly GCA_034401795.1 of Chaetoderma sp. LZ-2023a. NCBI lineage: Eukaryota > Metazoa > Mollusca > Caudofoveata > Chaetodermatida > Chaetodermatidae > Chaetoderma > Chaetoderma sp. LZ-2023a. The sequence continues at coordinate 9,955,954 of CM067365.1, forward strand.
CACAAACATCATAAAACCCACCCACTACAAAATATGTCACCACACCACCTCACCCCAATCTTTCACACGACATTACTGTAACTCGCTTTTCATTACCTCACATCAGTTCACGTCATCACAGCTCTCCCTATCTCGCCTCTTTAATTATATGAACGAATCACATTTCATCTCATCTATTTTCGTTTCCTCCCATCTCACCTCAATGAATCCCACCTTATTCCATCCCACTCTATTCTGTCACCACATCCTACAGTGTACCACATCCCATTTCATCCCATCACACCTTATCAACATCTCCAAACACCAACATCAAAATCCATGCCAACCAACAACACCAATCACGCCACTATATCCAAGCCTTCCCTTCCCAGCCGCATATATTCTACCACATCACTCTAACTCACCTTTCCTGATCTCACATTAGACCACATCATATCAGTCATCCATACCACACACCCTAACCCATCCCATCTCATCTCGTCTCGGCTTATCCCATCCCACATCTCAGATTTTTCGATCTCTCCATATCCTATCCTATTCTATCCCATCAAGTCATCTCACGTTTCCCATCACAAGTTATCTACATCATAACTCATCTTATCTTACGTGGCCTCAAAAAAAAAACACCCGCCCCGCCCCCCCCCCCCACCATCTCATTCACATCATCACACACCTACTAACCTCAACTTTGCATTCCAGCTTCTTTCGTACGAACCATATCGGGCCCATTTCATCTCATCATATCCCTTCTCTTTGAATATGACCACATCTCATCCAATCCCATCTCGTATCATCCTATCATATGTCATCTGGCATCATCACATTCCACAACACACCACCTTATCCTTCGAATTTCCTTCACATTTCATCTCATTCCCTTCCATAAATTACGTCATCCCCACCTATGTTATTATATCCTACCTCATCTCTACCCAATTCCTTGCATGCACCCCATCCTGTCATATATATATATATATATATATATATATATATATATATATATATATATATATATATATATATATATATATATATATATATATATATATATATATATATATATATATATATATATATATATATATATATATATATATATATATCTTCCCATCACATCAATGTATGTATGTATGTATGTCGGATTTATATAGCGCCAATTCCAAACTGAATTGCTCAAAAGCGCTTTACAAAATTTAGAATGCTCTTTGGAAAAGATATGTTTTCAGTAGTGATTTAAATGAGTCAATTTCAGAGCAGTTTCTAATTTCAGGTGGAAGAGAATTCCAGAATCGCGGACCGGCTCGAGAAAATGCACGATCACCAGTAGTTAAGTTTGATTTTGGTATGGTACATAGTAATTGTGTGCTAGACCTAAGAGACCTTGGTGCTGCTCTTTGCTGGATTAAGGATTTTAAGTACGGTGGGGCCAGATCATTTATGCACTTGAACACCAACAAAGCCACCTTGTACCATATACGTTGTCTTATAGGCAACCAGTGCAGCTCCAATAGGACAGGTGTGATATGATCGAATCTTTTGGTGTGTGTGTGTAATCAGTCTAGCTGCTGTATTCTGCGCTCTCTGTAAACGATCTAATTGGCTAGATGGTATGCCTATTAACAGAGAGTTACAGTAGTCCAGGCGTGACGTGATGGTAGCATGTACGAGAGTTTTGACCGCGTTTTCATCCAGGAAGCTGCAAATTTTGCTAATGTTCCGAATGTTCATGAATATGGAACGGCAGACAGTGGTAACATGAGCTTCCATCGATAGGGAATTGTCAAATGTTACGCCTATGTTACGGGCACTTGCACTGAAAGATACGTCAGCCTCCCCAATGTGCAAACTGGTGATGTCAACCTTATGTCTTAGGTGCGGTGAGGTTATTAACAGAATTTCAGTTTTCTTATCATTCAACTGCAATAAGTTGCTTAACATCCATAGTTTAATGTCACGAACACAGTCTTCAACACGCTCACGAGCATTCACCTGGTCATTTGCATAGAATGCGAGATATACCTGTGTATCGTCAGCGTAGAAATGGTAACTTATGCCATGAGACTGCAATAGCACTCCAAGGGGTGCTGTATAGATTGTAAAAAGGATCGGTCCCAGGACCGACCCGTGTGGCACACCTGATGTTAATTCATGTTCCTCTGATTTGATATTATTCACAATGATCATTTGATGGTGTTTTCTGAGATATGATGAAAACCAAGCAAGAGAAGTGGCTAAAATGCCCAGTTCTGATAATCTAGATAACATGACATCGTGGTCTATAGTGTCAAATGCGGCAGACAAATCCAGGAAAACTAGTAAAACACACTTGCGTTCATCCATGGAACATAAGACATCATTTTGTAAGCGCAGTAGGGCTGTCTCAGTGCTGTGAAGTTCGCGGTATGCGCTTTGAAAAGGTACCAGAAGATTATTTCTTACTAAGTGATCATTGAGCTGCTTGGCGACAACTCGTTCTAATACTTTTGACAGGAAAGGTAAATTTGAAACAGGTCTGTAGTTTCCAAGCACATTTTGGTCTAGTGATGCCTTTTTTAGTAACGGAATCACGTTTGCAGTTTTGAACAGGTCAGGGACATTGCCACTTGTTAAGGACAAATTAATGATTTTGAGTATCGTAGGCAATAATTCATCAGCACAACCCTTAACAATATTTGTTGGTATCGGATCTAGTGAACAGGATGCTCGAGTCGATTTGCGAATTATTGTCGATACTTCTTCAGAGCAAGCCGGTTTAAATTCTGTCATGGTACATTTTAAGTTAAGGGCGATGCGACAACTAATTAGCGGTGAGTAGTTTTGGTGATTTAAAATGCAGTCACGAATTAAACCAATTTTCTCCGAAAAGAAGTTCGCAAACTTGTTTGCTAGCTCAGTTGGGTCAGTGTATTGTGGGAGATTGCTCTTACTTTTGTCCTTGTGAAGTAGGTCGCTGAAGATGCTGAACAGCTTTCCCTGGTTGGATGCATGTTCAGATACTAACGTGGAGTAATACGATCGTTTTGCTGATAGTATCATATCACTTACGAGACGAACTTGACTTGCATATACTTGGCGATGGACCTGAAGTTTGGATTTACGGGCGACACGCTCATGTTTACGACAGAGCTGTTTTGCTACTTTTATTTCACAGTTGTACCATGGTGATGGTCAATGCCCCTTTTCATGTCATCCACCTACCCTCTCCTCTGATTACAACTGCACTTCCACTCCTAACCAAACGTCCACTCACTGGTTTGTAGGTGATACACTTTCTAATCACTCTGTCACAACCTACCATCACATTACCAACTCGATATCCATTCCTCACCATTATCCACTTCACACCCACGCATCGCTCCTCAACAGCAAACCTCCACAGCAACCACAACTAACAACATAGCATGGGGTGGGGATTGAGTGGAAGTTTGGCGGACTTAAGTACATTCGATCTGCAATCATGGCAATGTCAATGTGTGTCAATATAATTATAGCATGTAAAATCCACAATTATCATTATGATTAGACATTGAGTGTAGATGAGCTGGGAATGAGGTGGCTGAGGACAAAGGGGGTATAGAGGGGAAATTCACCATGGTTTGATGTTGATGCAAACTGCATCTCCTAACACTAGTGCAGATGCTCGTGCATCAGCATTGCGATATCATCATCAGATCTGGTAATCGTATGATTTCAGCATTCAATGATGTGTGAAATGCGAACATAATAAATCCCTTTTTAGGAAATGGCTACGGAAAGAGGATTTAGGATTAGGTGTCTTCTACTTGTTACAATCTTTTATTTGGCATGCATATTGATAAGGATAGCGATAATAGCTACAATTTTGCATATAATTAAATAATTAAATTTATAATTAGCATACCCAGGAGATAGAAAAACAACAATAAAACTTTGTATATAAGCCAAAACAAGCTTCAATCAGAAATTCCCCTTTTTGTTCCAGACTATATAGGGCTGGTACAGAACTCAATACAACATGAGACAATGCCTGCCTACATCACGTATTTCGCTAATGTGTGACAATCACTCACAAAGATCAGCCACCGAATGCCTGCCGAGTGGTGCTCCGAACACATTTAATTCATTGTGATCCGTCTGGATGATGTGGATACGGTGCTACACATTGTATAGTACCCCATAACACAATTAATAAAATAATCAACAAAACTTCACACATTTTACAATTAACGAATTCCATATTGATTATACCATAATCAGATTAACAAATTTAATTATCTGAACTTTAAGTGGTATAAACATGCATAAGTGCAAATCTCGATTGCAAATCTCCCCTATCCTTTTATGATTGACATGAAGTAATTCATTTCAGAAATTAACAAGAAAGCGGGCAAGATCTGATATGAATTTATCTACTTATATTGTAGCGGATTTTGAGTTACAAACATGCTACGGATGGCATATGCTAAACTTGTTTATGGGGAATATGATTGCTACATATGACCTCGCGATCATATGGCAGCAGTAGTCGTCACAACATACATTACACAGATTTGATATAGGTCTATTTATGTACACCAAAATGCAATGACTTACTCTGTCATGCACGCATATCCTTTGTGTAATGCATAGTTGAGTTCGAATAACCTTACAACTGCAAAATGCAACAATTTCTTAGCTCTGGTGTTCTTTATCTATATAGTTTATTCTTCTACAATGTGCACTAACTTATGTTTGTTCTTTCTGTATATTTTTACACGTTATTACAATTCTCTCTTTCTTTCCTTTAACCTGTCTCTGTTACTTCTCGGTTACTATATCAATGCTGCTTTCACTATTCCTAGAGAGATCAAAGAAATTATGCACAATAAAATGCGAAGAAAAACTAACAATGCCAAATAGAATTAAAAAATCGCTGCACTGCATAATGATTATATAATTGTGCCCGGAACTTGATGGATACTGATCTAATTCAATTCAGGGCCGCCATAGGTTTATTTCATATAAAATCCTATTCATGCTATATCATCAAAAGTCATAAAAATGTTCCCTTTAACATCATTCAGTTATTATTGCAAGTTATACACTTAAAACGTATAGCTGTATCATTTAAAGTTCTATTTTTAGTACTTCCTTTCATAACTGATTCAATTTGTTGTAATATTTCACTTGACGTAGTTTGCTTTACTGAAACTAAGCTAAATAATTCAGTGTCAAATGAAGAGCTTAAACCTGAAAAACTATTATAAACATGTTGCAGTATGCCAGACAGCTTGAACCCAAAATCAAACATATTGAAAACATTCTATTGAAATTAAATATGGGCCCGTAGCATATATCATAAACCTATGTTATCGACCACCAAATGGTCCATGGCGATCTTGGTTAAACACGAGACAACTTTAATGCTGATTTATCTAATCTAAACCTTCATAATCTCAATGATATTATTACGTTATATAATATGAACACGGTAATTAGCAAGCCAACATGTATAGTGCTCACAATTACTCGATGCTATAATGACTTATGACAATGTTGAAGTAGTGGTGTCTGGTGTGCTACATGAATACAATGAATACAGTGAATACAATGAATACAATGAATACAATGAATACAGTGATGACCCAGCAACACATGCTGCTATAAAAATGCCATTAAAATTAAGAACCCATGTAAAACAAAGTTTAGGCAGATTTCGAAAGCTAAACAGGGACATTTTTGATATACTGCGGGTAATTTTATTTTTAACATGTGATGATATAAATTAAATGTGCGAATTATTCATGTCCCTATTTATAGATAGGGCAAAAGAATGCCTTCCTAACAGAGTAGTAACAATTAGGACATATGACAATCCATGGTTCGATGGGGCACTATGTAGCTCACGGGGTAGTGTCGGGCCGTTCCGGTGTCTGCTGTCAACTCGCCGCACCGCATGTGCATGATGAGTGATGACGCTGGTTAGCTTCCGGTCTCGGGGTTACGGATCCCGTGCGATACTGCCATATGGGTAACAAAGACCGGCTCCTAAGGCCGGTGGAACTCAATTGTTCCGGTGAGGCCATGCGACCATCGTCCCGAACATTAAACACTACAGTCTCATCCCAAGAATTTGTGTCACCGGTATGCCTGTCCATAGCAATTTCGTGATAAGATTTGATTGGTGACCTAATTAAAATAAGTCTATACAATGATTTTACCTAAAACAGACCGTCAAGTATGCTAGATAAATATAATGAGCACACGAAAATACAAGCCATAGAGACAGCCTGATGAACTTTTAAATGTGGGGCTCCCGGAGGTACCACACAGACTCGTATGTCCACAGAGGTATACCCGTAAGGGAGGCTCCCGCACACGAGATAACTAATTAACTTAATATACGCTATTATACCTCTAAGCTGAAAGGAAAGAAAATTATCTTTTGTAGTGTCAAAAACTCATGTGCCTCACACAGGCACTACTCCTAGTAGTTTGGGTGAGGAGTATTATACTTGCGTGGGCCATCACCACTGAATCCTTGCGAGAGGCTAGTGCCTCGCGCGGGCCTCCGTCACAGAAAAATGTCGCCATCGCTTAAAGCGGGAGAAGAGTATTGGCCAAAAATGGGCCCACTCTAATATTCAGCCAAAATGCTGTAAAGAAAAGACCATACCTAGTGAAAGTGTGGCTATAAGGTTGCGTGATGTTTTATGTGTAGACGGGACGAGCGATTCCAGAAGGATTCCCACGTCACCGTCTTATGTAGTTTTCAATATGCTGAATTAGTAATTGCCGCTTTTATTTATGTGGGCCTTCTTCTATGCCTAACCTAATATTTAGTGTTTAGAGACAAGAATAGTTATAGTTAGTAGAGATAGTTATCATAGGCCACACATGGCTGGCGTCTACCTAGCTTTTAGATATTACTGTCCTTGAGAGCTGGTGCCCTAAGACATCAATACTGAAAACAGCGTGCATACATGTTATTTTGCAAGATCTCCGAACTGGGTACGGATCCGGACATCTTGCTCCGTAACCGCATAAAACGTCACAGGACAATGGTTACTTTTCACAAAAGCAAGTTTAGGCAACTGATCTATCGTTATGGTGGGGTTAAGAGAGATGAATACCCACCGTAAATGTCCTTCCCGTGATGGCGTGGCAGATCTTAATATCATGCCCAGACATTCTTATGGAATGCTGTGGGGATGCGCATCTCGCCCGTCACCAGGTCCTATGGAGCTATCTTTTTAACCTGATGTTAGGTTTAAATGCAAGTTGCCCAGTTATGCACTGCGGTGTGGGGGGATTGTCCAGCAGATAAAAGGAAATAATAATTAAGATATGTTTTCGCAGTGCTTCCTACGTTGGCAAGGATAACTAACTACTAAGTATCAGAAGATACGCGGGAAATGTGTGTGACACCACACCCTGGTCATCACCGCTCGGAAACCCCAATAGTTTCCTATGGTCGGATCAGTCCATGGTGCGGATAGGGAAATCCAAACAATTAAGAAGCCATAAGGCTTAGTGGAACATGAAGAGAGACTATAACTTAGAAATATGAGGCCCATTAGGTATGTTGGCCAATCTTACACAACCTTGCCGGAGTGGGGGGGGGGGGCTAAATTATCGCAAATACCAGAAAAAAGGCGTACACTATGTGTCTGCAAACGAAGAAATTGTATCTATCATATTAAACCTACCCTATCGAGCTGAATAGAAAGGCTTTTAGTTGGTTGCATGCCGGGATAAACAGAGTTATAGCATGGACAGCGACCCCAGTGAGAAATTGTTGATGGCGGGAGGACGTGCTGCCAATATAAATGTTGCTGTATAGTGTTTCCTATGTGCACGGCAGTCCTATATATATATTTTTTATAAATAAACAAAACATATAAACTAATGGCTACTTGCCATATATAAAACTAACCAGAATAAACAATACTATGTAAAATGATTAGAATAATATATAAAGTACAGGTTGAGACACCTACTATGGTGTGGTTAGTAAAAACACCTTACAGAAAATAAGAATGACTATAAACAGATACAGAAATTATAAATAGCGGTCCTAAGACCATTATGGTGCCTTTAATCATCGGGACCGTTTATACAGATAAATCTATCTTGGTCATGAAATACGCGCTCTGTTAGAATAGTATTAAGCGCACGCATGCGCGCTATGTGCTTCAATGAACTTAGTCGTTTTTACAACGCGATCTCTTTCATAGGCCCATATACGCCTATAGCTCTTCCCAGGGGGTGGGGGCGTGTTCAGGGAATGAATCCAGGATGGGCGGCGCGTACCCAGCTTAGCTGGTACAGCCGGCACCTGACCAGGTGATCCGAACTACACCACCCCCTCCTAGTTTGACATCCATGGCAAACGATCACGCATTGCGGATCGACGCACGGACGTACTCTAAGCAGGAATTATAGACTTCCCCGGTAGGCGCATGGCCGGAGAGGATTAGTGAGGAAACATACGCGTATTCAAGAGACAGATCACATAGAGATGCCAAAGAGGAGAGGGGAGGCATACTTTTAGTTTAAGATATATAATAATATAAAATATATGTATATCAAATATATAATTTTCACATAACATACCCTTATGGGGTATTTAAAATATTATGGCCGAATTACTTGCACACCTCGGGTAAATAAAGGGGTACACAACACGTATCTTGATTTAAAATATATGCGGCCCGTTATAGCGGCTCCGCAACGGGCAGCTCTCGCCGACCCCATAGCCGTCCTGACATCTAAGACAGGAAGAAAAATAATAAGAAAAATAGAACTCAAAAGTTAGTTTATCAGAAAGCCTCAGCATAGCTGAGACTGCATGACGGGATTATGACATTATTGCACTTCAGGGTGTTGTATACTTTACGTCACACACGACGTTCTTACAACACCGGAGTCCGCAGTGCTCATTTTGTGTGGGACACAGCTGCGCAACTTAGTAGTCATCCCAGGAACGGGTTGTGATCAGCGGCTTAATGCCCATACATCATGGGATAATTGGATATACTTAATCTGTGGATTACCCACCCCAGCCTACAACCTGTAATCTCCTGACCGTGCACACACGTAAGCATGCTCGTATGCGCGGATCCATAATGCTAGTACATCCCGCCATAGGTGTGTGGATGCGGTCAATCGTAGCTGTGTGTGTCATGATCTAGGAATCGATTTACATGTTGAATGATTTGTTTGCTTTACAATTTTATAAAATGTTCCGATGAATATTTTGAAAATAATTTTACTGTATGAAACGTTAACCGTGGATGTAGGTCACAATTTGAGATGAAATAGTTTCAGGTATAGAGTATTTGCAGGTCATTATAACATATTTTCCGCAAAAAAACGTACATTGTCCAGCTAACGTTCATGGGTGTAAATCAAGGTCCTGAACGCTGGCCTTAATATTATAATAGTAATTATTATTAATACTACTACTATTATTTTAATAATTAATATTATTATAATTAGGGACGTTGCTTAGCACTTAGCGATAACGTGGTTCAGACATTCTTTTGCAGAATCTCATACGTAGCTTATGTTAAAACTTTCTCTACTCGGGGTTGGAATGCATAGGTTGCCATCGCTACAGTGCCTAGTTCTAGGTCAGGAAACGGTACTTAAAGAATCTGGAACTCGGTCACTTTTCATATCACTATTATGGACCGGGTTGAAAATTATCAATTTGCTCAAGCTTTAGCGAGTACAAAATTGATAATTTTCAACGACTGTTCATAATAGTGATATGAAAAGTGACCGAGTTTGAGATTTTATTTAGCATATAAACTGTAATTTTGAAATATTTGCCAATAGTTGCTGATGTGACTTTTATCTGATTTGATAACAGATACTGAATGAGCAGCAAAATATAGTGACAAACACAAAATCTGGCGATGTCAGCCGTAAACTACACTTTTCTTCTAAGACTATCGCAGAGCCACGGCCATCAATCGTTACTTCGCTGCCGCCTGATAAACTGCCAAACAATGACATTTTGCGATGACGTTTCATGAATGACAAATCGTGGTAAACAAATCGTAGTAAAACAGTACCGCGTAGTAATCCCTACGCGTCAAGCTCACATCAATCGATGTTTTAATTGGTCGATTTAAATGGGTTGTGCACCCAACAGCCAATGAAAATACTCCATTGAATATGGCACGTGTGCTCATATCGAAAAGCAATGTTATACCTTTAGAGTAAACGTCCACTGACTCTGTGGTAGTTTTAATACTAGGAGTGCTAATGATAGCAGTAGGACACGTGTCTACTTGATTATGTTATATTATGACTCTATAGCACTACCAACACAGAGACCCCTACACATTTATGTGGTGCATTAACTACACAGAACCAAACATTGCTGACTGTTGCAGTGGTTGCATCGATTGGGTACGAGTAATGACGTTATCAATATTTGAATGGACTCGCCGTGTTGGGATTGATCGATCCCCAAATGCCCTAGCTATCAATTTCCTGAAAACTATACAGGGAAGCTGTTGAATATTTTGTAACTATGGCAGCAACAGCTCCCAGTCAAAGCAGTTTCAATTCAAAATATTCAACAGAATATTTATTAAATAGTAAAAGCAAACAATTTGTACAACAACGCATAGACCATCTTCAAATATGCGTTTGTGACGTACTTATCGACGTCATTCATGACGTCATTCATTATGATGGCGTTGTACACATCATGCAGTTCATTATGACGTCATATCATGGGTGGGTACTCTGGAAAGGTGAATTAGGCTCCAGCCCTAGCACTTTCACGCATCGGTACCCTTTCAATGGCACCCCACAAGGAATTCTGAGAGCTTCAGAGTCATGGCGTCATCAGAGGTCAGGAAAATAATAACACATCTGAAGAATTATGAAATTTTAGGCATTTTAGAGTATACTTGCAAGCTACTCAGTCAGTCTCTCTTTAGGTAGCGTAGTGCTTGTTCAATGCACATAGAATTTTTCTTCGCGTCAAACACCTTGATGCGGTCACTTCTAAAACTGTTAAGCCATTCAGTCATTTTAGACATTCTCCTAACACTAGCTTCAGGTAGACACCTGAGAAGTTGAATGTGTTATGAGTCTTGGACCACATATCCAGGTATAGCACATATACAGGTTTTTATAACTATGCAAGGAATAGGCAAGTGCACGTACAAGTGAATGTCTCGGTTATTTCATACGTTTTCTGGCACAATATTTTTACCAACATATTTCAACAAAGCCCATTCAATGCTCTGAAATATTTCACAGGTGTAAATCTCGGGCCGAAAAAAGGGACTTATTATTATAATATTAATTAATAATAATAATAATAATAATAATAATAATAATAATAATAATAATAATAATAATAATATTTAATATTATTACAATTAGAGTTATGACATAGCGAGAAGCGCTAGCTTGGTTTGAGGTATTTCTGCAGCTAAAATTGAAGCCGTTGTCATTGCCATTGCTATGTTACCTTGTTCTAGACCAGGAACCATTACATATGTGTTAAACCTTTAGAGCATACCCCATTGCCTCTATATTACTAACAGTACTAGTAGTAATGACAACAGCTTATATGTCTGGTTGAACATACTTTGACCATATAGAGCTTCCGACACCCAGACCACTCACCATGTGCATGGTTCATTAACTCCACAGATCAAACATTACCGACCTTGGGGTAGCTGCTCCGATTGTCTGGGAGTTGTGTCGTCATCAATATTTGAATTAGGATACGGCCCTAACACTTTCACATTTCAGTACCCATACCACTAGCTCTACAGGTTAAATGTTGGCGATTGTAGAGGTGGCTGCACTGACAGGCCTCAAACAGTTATGTTACCTTAATTGAAACCGAAACATCAAACAATTGTGGCAGTTGAGGCGGCTGCTCTGATAGGCCTCTATTGTTCAAGTGACCTCGATTTGGAACTACCCCATACTGGAAATTTCACACATTGTTACACCTGTCAATAGGTCTAAAGGCCAAGCATTGGAGACTGTTGTGGCAGCTACGCTGATTGGTCGAATGTTATGACGTTATCATCAATATAGCTACGCTGATTGGTCGAATGTTATGACGTTATCATCAATATTTCGAATTAGGCATTGAAGCCCACCCTAACACTTTCCAGGTCATTGTGTCCATCACTCAGCATTACTGAAGGTCAATATATCCAAAGCCCCGAACAATGGTGATCCTTGAGGTGACTGCTCTGATTGGCCAAGAAGGACCACGTGCCCTGCATTGTCCACGCCCTCTTTCATGCATCGTTGCACCTGTCAATCATATAAAGATCTACATCCCCACATGCGGTGAAGGATGGCCAGCTCTTCTGATTCGTCGAGCTTATGATGTCATCAGTGACGCCGTCAATATTTGTCTTAAGCCACGCCCACATTTTCCCACCAAAAATACTCGAATCTGATTGCTCAAGAGAGAACACTAGACAGGCTCTCGACCAATCAGATTCGAGTATTTTGGCGGGGAAAAGTGGGTGTGGCCCAATTTAAATATTGATGATATCACTGATAACGTCATAAACTATCGAGCAATATGTACAGCCGCCGACCCCGTAGCCTTTCTACTCGTCTGTACAAGAACCTCATGGTTAATTAATCAGTGCTTGGTGTATATCTTCAAAGATATAAATACCTCTTCAAAGCTTGTAATCTTTACCTTTGTTTGCTTGTTTCTGTTTTAAAAAAATCGCGGTAAAGAAACTATTCGAAGAAGTAAGAGAGACTGATCATCAAGAATAGCACCACTTTATCAAGCACCACGATTAAAAATGATTTATTGAACACGTATAAAAAAACCGGGTAGTATGTGGACACATTGCATAAAAGGCGCATTCAATGCTCAGTAAACGATCAAGCGACAATATAGATTGATAGATGTAACGTGAATTTTGCTTCCAGAAAATAATTTTCAGTCATTTAATGAACAAGCCTTGAATAGGAATATGGAATATGAATGTATGCTATTTTCATAGTATATTTAATGTTTAATTGTGCTTTAAATTTGCCTTGTTTCCGATTACGTTAAGACATTAGTATTTGACTTTTTGCGAATATATTTAAGTGCAAATAATTATCAGTACATTTTCAGTTGAAATCACAGTTTAGTATGGTGAGAGTCGCTTACTCCGATGCTTCTACAAAGCACTGGAATGAAACTGACGAAGTTCCATTAGCCATATACCTAGGAAGCAATGACTATATACCACGGTTTCTCTACAAGGAATTTCCTATCACATTTCTTCTGATTGGTGCCATCCCTAATCTTATTTTATTTTATTATCTCATCACTTCAAAGAAATACAAATCTCCGTTATTTACTTTCATTGCGAGTCTAACAATTTCGGATATCCTATCTTGTATTAGCTATGCTAGTTGGGCAGGAGTTATTCTCCCATCAGTCATTTTACAAAACCCATTTTTGATATGCCAAATAGTATTTTTCCTGGGGAACCTTGGCGTCACTGCGAGCTGCTATCATTTGATGTTTTTCTCAGTTCTTCGATACTACCAGCTCTGTTTTCCATTGCACGCCCGTGCCAAGGTAACAGCTGCTCTGATCTTTAAAATATGCATTGCAATATGGATTGTCAAGATTTTTGTAAATATTACAATTACAATCCACTATGAATCAATTAGAGTTATTTACAATGAGAGCGAGGTATCAGTGTGTGTATTTGTGGGTAATGGTTCACTACGGATTTGGTACTATTTGATTGTAAACACTGTTATACCCAGTGGCACAATAATAATTATGCATGTTCTTAAATACATTCGCCTAATGTGCCACGCAAAAACAGTAGATGTGCAACAGGAGAGACAAAATGCAGATGCGCGTGCTGTTACCATAGTTATCATACTGTTTTTCATATCCTGGTGTCCGGTAAATATCTATGCAGTAATTCACACCAAGTCTCCTGGGGAAGATGAATATCAAGATAAACTGTTTCTCACATTATGCTATGCGATAGCCTATAATAGCTGTTTGAATCCCATTGTGTATGTGCTGGCCGCTAAGTCAATAAGACATGATATTGTACATTTCATGTGTTTTCGAAGACAAATGTTCAGTAAACAAGCATGATATGAATAAGAGTACTACAGATGAACAATTTTGTGCGTGGTGAGGTGAGATTATCAGCCCAACGGCAGAAATTATAACGTGATGGAAGGGAGTGTTAGACAATGGAGGATTCCAGTTTATCCATCAAGCATATGATGTCATAATCAACTATGTAACATGTAGGACGATGTCATAATCAATTACGTCATGAACGTCATGGCCAAGCTCGTCACGAATGCTGACTTGATGACGGACTAAGTGTAGTTGTACAAATTGTATATCTTTACTATTTAATGAACATGCTGGTGAATATTTTGAAACTAATTTGACTGTGCACTGTTGCTGTCATAGGTTACCTCTATAGTCTTCTGGAAATTGCGAGGCAGGGATTTGGGGGATCGATCGATCGCAACAGGGTCAGAATATAGCTAAAGATAGGTGGGGCATAGCTAAAAGGACTCCTCTATTAGATTCATGTTTCGTTTCCTCAAGGGTTATGGAAATTTTTAGAAATTTGCATTCCTAGGACATTACAGTTATTGATTTAATAGGCGTATTCCTTTGCTGACTGCCTTGAACGTGTAGATATCCTGCTAATAACGGGAAAGACGGTATTTTTGGTACGTTTTCATTTTGATCATTATACTCTGATAACAAAATATTTTATATTACTTTATGTTTTTAAACATATTTTATTGTATCATGTGTACAAACGGATAGGGCACAAGTTCTAACAACTTATTTCTTCCCTCTTCTAGCTGAATAATTACATAGCAGCAAAATGTAGTAGTAGTAGTAGTAGTAGTAGTAGTAGTAGTAGTAGTAGTAGTAGTAGTAGTAGTAGTAGTAGTAGTAGTAGTAGTAGTAGTAGTAGTAGTAGTAGTAGTAGTAGTAGTAGTATACTAAATAATATAACTATTTGTACATATATCTAATCAACTTGTATAAACATATATTACAACAATGCACGAGAGAAGGTGGGGTAGAGTGAGTGGTGGAGAAAGGACGAGACAGAGAGAGAGAGAGAGAGAGAGAGAGAGAGAGAGAGAGAGAGAGAGAGAGAGAGAGAGAGAGAGAGAGAGAGAGAGAGAGAGAGAGAGAGAAAGAGAGAGAGTGAGAGAGAGAGAGAGAGATAATAATAATAATAATAATAATAATAATAATAATAATAATAATAATAATAATAATAATAATAAAAAGACAGACGTCTTGTCCACCATCAACTGACACCAGCATCCCCTCTCCGGGTCTAAAAAATTGATTTAAATGCACATCAAGGGTTAACCTATCATAGAAAAAAAACAATCAATGAAAATGAAATTCTGACATTGCATCTACCGTTATACCATTCAATGAGAAATATTTGCAAGCGCACGTTCAAATTTTTTCAACATTATGCCCAGATCAGAAACATTTCTTGAGCCTTGAGGGAATACAAAGAGATGTTGCTGCAGTACGATCCCAACTGAGGTCCTCTCCCATGGGATTCACAAATCAAATTAGAACTACGTACGCATGGGTGTCTTCGAACAATCTAGCAACAACCATATTTTCACAGAACGCTTAGTCTCTCAGGGGAGAGTACTTTGGCGTACAATAGGTTAACAACTTGTCTAGCGAGAAATATTAAATTTGAATGCATAGTTAGTAAGTAAGTCAATAAGTAAGTGAGTGAGTGAGCGAGCGAGCGAGCGAGCGAGCGGGCGGGTGGGTGGGTAGGTAGGTGGGTGAGTGAGTGAGTGAGTGAGTGAGTGAGCAAGTGAGTGTGTGAGTGAGTGAGTGATTGAGTGAGTGAGTGGGTTGGTGGGTGGGTGGGTGGGTGGGTGTGTGCGTGGCTGTGTGAGAGTGAGTGAGTGAGCGAGTGAGTGAGTGAGTGAGTGAGTGGGTGTGTGGGTGGGTGGGTGGGTGGGCGGGCGGGCAGGCGGGCGAACGAGTGAGCGAGTGATAATAATAATAATAATAATAATAATAATAATAATAATAATAATAATAATAATGATCTCACCTGTATTCAATTATTTCCAGAATGATTAGTAATATCATCAAAGATATATAACAGTGCAATTTGTATTAAAGAAAAATAATAATTCTGGCAAATGGTAGATTAGGTATGTAGACAGATGGACATGTACATCCGAGTTAACTCCTCAAGTTAACGCTTTACTCGGAAAGTCGACCAGGGCAATCAGTGTTGGCAATTTTATAGAGCAAGATACATTTCTTGTGCTTTTGGCACTGTCGCACATTAGGTCCATTGCTTTTCACAGGTTTTTACCAAGGGTGTATATTTTCACAGGCCAGTTATTACTCGCATGGCTTCATTCTGAATGATTTCAAGGATTTTGAATAATGTGGTTCTACTCAAAATGAATTTCATATGCCACATGCTAGATAGTATTTTGGCAGTCTCGATATTTGGTCTATATGACTTGTCCATTTTAAATCGGTAGAAATTGTTATGCCAGGATACTTACTAGACCACACTGTCGTTATTAGTATGCTATTTAGAAAGATATTGGGAGTACATGTAAAGGAGATTTTCTGCATTAAGGTGACTGTACAGATGTTTAAAATTATTCTCTTTAAACCTTTACCTACAGCACTTAATAGAGTAATTGGCTAGTAGTTCTCTGGTAATTCACTGTCACATTTTTTAAACAATGCAAAATCAGTCGCCATTTTTCAAGCGTTTGGAAATACTCCTTTTTCAAATGATTTATTAAACAACAATGCTAACGGAAAGGCTATTCAAAGTACAGTTGCCTTTAGAATGTTGTGGCTTATTCCATATGTTCCACAGGCTTTATTTAGTGCCATTATTAGAATCATCACCATTACCCTGATTCATGAACACAATTTCTCACAATAATGGAATTAATTTCGATTTCAAGTGCTGGTAGGACAATGCATGTAAAAATGAATTAAGCATGTTACCTTTTCTAAGTCATTATTAGAGTATTCTGCATGTCCATTATCATTAAAAAAAAGCAGTGGCGGGACAGTTGTGATAAGATTTCTGCTAATAAGTTGCTTCGTTAATTTCCATTATGGACTAGGATTATGAGTAGACAGTTCATCTAACAATATATCTACAGATACTATAAAATCCTGTTTTGATTTTTTTGTGCATATTATTAACTTTGTTTCTTTATCTTTTTAATTTGCACCAGTCGTTTTGCAGTTGGCTCTGCCTAGCCCTTTTTCTAAGCCTATCTCTTACTCTAATTTCATGACTCAGTGCCCCCGTCGAACCAAGGATTGTCATATCTCCTAATTCTTACTACTCTGTTAGGAAGGCATTCTTTTGACATATCTATAAATAGGGATGTGAATAATTCGCACATTTCATTTATCTCATCGCATGTTAAAAATAAAACAACCCGCAGTGTATCAAGAATTTCCCTGTTTAACCTTCGAAATCTGCCTTCTAATATATCCAAACTTCGTTTTACAGGTTTTCTGAATTTTTATTGGCATTTTTATAGCAGCATGTGTTGCTGGGTCATCACTGTATTCATTGTATTCATGTAGCACACCAGACACCACTACTTCAACATTGTCATAAGTCATTATAGCATCGAGTAATTGTGAGCACTATACATGTTGGCTTGCTAATTACCATCTTCATATTATATAACATAATAATACCATTGAGATTATGAAGGTTTAGATTAGATAAATCATTATTAAAGTTGCCTAGTGTTTAACCAAGATCCCCATGGACCAGTTGGTGGTCGATGACATGGGCTTATGATATATGCTATGTGCCCATATTTAATTTCAATAAAATGTTTTCAATATCTTTGATTTCGCGTTCAAGCTGCCTGGCATACTTCAACATGTTTATAATAGTTTTTCAGGTTTAAGCTCTCCATTTGACACTGAATTATTGAGCTTAGTTTCAGTAAAGCAAACTACGACAAGTGAAATATTACACCAATTTGAATCAGTTATGAAAGGAAGTAGTAAAAATAGAACTTTAAATGATACAGCTATACGTTTTAAGTGTATAACTTGCAATACTAACTGAATAATGTTAAAGGGAACTTTTATGACTTTTGATGATATAGCATGAATAGGATTTTATATGAAATAAACGTATGGCGGCCCTGAATTGCACTAGATCAGTATCCATCAAGTTCCGGGCACAATTATATAATCATTATACAGTGCAACTATTTAATTCTATTTGGCATTGTTAGTTTTTCTTCGCATTTTATTGTGCATAATTTCTTTGATCTCTCTAGGAATAGTGAAAGCAGCATTGATATAGTAACAGAGAGGTAATAGAGACAGGTTAAAGGAAAATACGAGAGTTGTAATAATGTGTAAAAATAAACAGAAAGAACAAACATAAGTTAATGTACATCGTAGAAGAATATAATATATAGATAAAGACCACCATAGCGCAGAAATTGTTGCATTTTGCAGTTGTAAGGCTATTTGAACCCAACTACGCATTACACAAAGGATATGCGTGCATGACAGAGTAAGTCGTTGCATTTTTTGTGTATATAAATAGGTCCATATCAAATGTGTGTAATATATGTTGTGATGACTACTGCTGCCATATGTCATATTGTAAATATGGGATTGTCTTGAGGGAAGTCATGACCCCGCAGGATGTCTTATAATTCGCTTAAGTCCCAAAAGAAATTAGGTTTTGAAAATACCAGGTGAGCTAAAAGTCCAGGTTAGCAAAAGATGGATGCCATAGTTGTGCATCATTGATAATTGCGACTAAAAGCAAGTTGCTCAGCAGAGAAAGATGATCGAGAAGCTCTGCTCTGTTATCGAAGGACTTCAGTCGACACCAGCACCGATGCCGAGACAACAACAACGTGCCAGAGCCGCACCAAAGGCCGCACCAAAGAAACGTGAAGCGCCGACATGCTTTAATTGTGGCCATAAAGGGCACATGAAGCGTTATGGTATGCAAGTGACACAGCCGACACCGAACCACCAAGCAGCACCCCATGCACCACGCCCACCACGCATACAGAAACCGGTTATGTGCTTTAATTGCAGTAAACTCGGGCATATGGCATCCGATTGCTACGCCGCACCGACCGTGCTATCACCACCGAACCGACCAGTAACCTGCTTCAAGTGCCAGAAAGTCGGACACTACCAGAGTGATTGCCCCTTAAACCAGCAATCCCAGCAACAACCCAGATGCGCGATGAAACATCAGAGACAGTCCGATGATGATGACTACCGCCGGGAATCGCCGATGCAAGTCGATGAGGTGGATTGTCAGAGTAATTTTGACGATCATAATTCCAAGCGGAATTATTCCAGAAACACCCGGAGAGATTTAGTTAACCAGATGAATTGGGACCGCGATTACGAGGACTGTGACGGGTTCATGTTAACCGAGTTGAGGACAGATGAGTATGGCCATTATTCATATGGTGATGGAGGAGTCTCATCCGGCACAGGACGACGACGATCCTATGCAGAAGCTGTCGACAGGCGACGATGCCCGTTAAATGAATTCAGAGGGAACCAGTGACCGAGCGGTTCCTTATACGACTCAAAGTAGAAACGAGTGGTCAGAACGCCAAGGGTGAGTACCGAGATGCTTTAGTTGATACTGGTGCTAGCACTTCCCTCGTCAGGAAGGATATATGGAGGAGCATCTTAAATGCTCGTCCATTAAAGAAGGCTAAAACTTTGTTAGCCATAAATGGTTCACCAATCAATGTCTTGGGAGAAACCCAAGTTAAATCCAAAGATGCCAGGCCAATTCCAAGTATGATTGTGGAAAGCATGAGGCATGAATGTTTGATTGGTGTGGATGCTTTGTATATGGGAAAAGCAACGATTGACAATGAGACCAAAGAAGAAGTATGGTTTGGTAAGAAATATCCATTTAGAATACCATTTAGATCGCAAAATGATTATGTATATGTGAGTTGTAAGGAAACGACCGGATATGCAGTTATTGACAAAGTGCTCAGTGACTTTGCCAATAATTTCGATACGGCTCGTCCCAATACCCTTGGACGTATGCCTGAGGTTAAATGTACAATTCCGACGGGAGACCCCCCCCCCCCCTCCCATCTGACAGAAGGTGTACCGAATACCGCTAGCAAAAGCTTACTTGGTCAAAAATCAGGTCACGGAAATGTTAGCAGCTGGCGTCATAAGACCATCGTCATCACCTTGGGTGTCACCCATCACCTTGGTACCTAAGAAGGATGGTGATACACGTTTCTGTGTAGATTTCAGGAAGTTGAATTCGGTTTGTCGTAAAGATAGTTACCCGTTGCCTAATATCTCAGATATTTTTGATTCGATGAGGGGTGCAACACTATTTTCTATGATGGACTTGAAGTCTGGCTATTGGCAGATACCCATGGCTAGCCAAGACATCGAGAAGACAGCGTTCGTCTGCACAGAAGGTCTTTTTGAATGGATTCGGATGCCATTTGGTTTTTGTAACTCAGGTGTCATATTTCAGAGGACAATGAACGATATTTTCCGTGATTTTGTAGGAAAATTTGTGCATGTGTTTGTCGATGGCATAGTCATATATTCACGAAGTCCGAATGAACATGCACGTCATTTACGTCAGGTCATGAGTAAAATTCAGGAATATAATTTACAGTTAAAGAAGAAGAAATGTGACTTTGCAAGCAAGTCTGTGGACTTATTAGGCCATCACATTTCGGCCCAAGGAGTAGCTCCTCAGAGTCAGAAGGTCACGGTTATACGAGAAATGTCACCACCACATGATGTGGGTGAAGTCAGAAGTTTTCTTGGAGCTACTGGCTATTATCGATCTTGTATGAAAGGCTATGCCAAAATTGCTATGCCTTTCATCGAATTAACCAAGAAGTATAAACGATTTGAATGGGGAAAGCATGAGCAGCAAGCGTTTGGGAAATTAAAGAACTTGCTGTGTAGTGAGACCGTACTCACATATCCAGATTTGAATAAGCTGTATAAACTGTACACGGACGCATCAAGTTATGCGATAGGTGCGATTTTGGTACAGGTTGATGATAACGGTATTGAACCCATTATTCAGTATGGCAGCTCGACCCTGAAAGACAGTCAGTTAAATTGGTCCATAATAGAGAAGGAAGCATACGCTGTGATTTATGCATTGAAAAAGCTCCGTCCTTATCTATTTGGCGTGCAGTTCACTGTGTATACCGACCACAAACCTCTTAAGAGTTTGTTTGTGGGCGAGGTTAAGAACACTAAAGTGCAGTGCTGGGCAGTATTAATCACTGAATATGGATGTAAGATTGAATACATCCAAGGTTCTAAGAATATCCGAGCGGATATGTTGTCCAGGTTACATCATCCTGTTGAAGTTGCCACGTTAGATACTGGTGACTACGTTATACCAGAAGTGGAAGAAGGTGTTTTACCTCATGTTACTTTGGAGGTATACGACGTACCTTATGCCGAGCTATGTACTGAGCAAACCAAAGAATTTCCGGAGTTGTTTAAGAACACACTGGAGGAGTACATGGTTAATAATGGTATCTTGTACTCGTTACTTCCACCATCATCATTGGATGCTGAGTACCCTCAAATATTATTACTGAGCATGTTCCATGAGGAAGTGCTCCGGAAGGCTCACAAATGTCTTAGGAAGACTATTGGTATGGTAAGAGATTCGTTTGTTTGGCCATCCTTGAGAAAGGATGTAGTCTGCATGTTAGAACCATGTACGATGTGCCAGATCAACCGACCTGTCACTACCCAACCCAGGTATATGGAGATGCCTATGGCCAATTATCCCAGTCAGATAATTGGTATGGATCTGATCGGTCCACGTTTAGAGTCTAAAAAAGTAATGTCTATATAATGACGATTATAGATCATTGTTCTGCGTGGGCAGAGGCTTACCCGATTGTACCTAAGACGTCACAGAATGTCGAGGATAGGTTCTTCAATGAGTATGTAGCTCGTCATGGCATACTGGAAATCCCTATCACTGATCAAGGAAAGGAGTTTTGTTCAAACTCGCTTGAGCAGAGGTATGCTGAGCATGGTATTGACCATCGATATCAAGTCTGTATCATCCGCAGACAAACGGACACACAGAAAGATTTAACAGAACTCTGAAAGAATTGATTCAGAAGGGTGTTAATAATGAGTCTCGAGCATGGGAGGACGAGTTGGGCGCAGCTTTAACAGCGTACCGCAATACTCATTATGCCACGACCGGATATACGCCATTCTATCTGATGTATGGTCGACATGCTAGTCTTCTGTTAGCCATTCCACTCGACGCAGCGCATGATCTGGGTGAAAGACTTACTTGTCTTAATAATGCCTTGCTGCGTGCTCGAGGAGAAACAGCCAAGTCACGAGAACATCATCGTGAGCAAATCAATACGCGTGCAAACGCTGGTGAATACAAAGTTGGCGACTCAGTGGTCGTAAAGGCTGAAGAGAGGATGAAGTTGACCTCTCGCAGTGACCCTGAGTACGAGATTTTTAAGATTAACGGACCCATGGCTTATGTCCGACATCAAAGATCTGGAAAGGTGCACGTTCTTAACATCTCAAAATTATGCGTAGTCGATTCAGAGATGTGCTGGGACAAGGTGAGGCCACGCCCTATTAAGAACCCTGTTAAAGGTACTAAAGCAAGTCATCTTCCAAGAATATCACCATTACCCGAGTCTACACCCTTCCCACTACCTGAATCTATACTAACACATTGTAAGGTAGCTCGTAGGAAGCGACCGGTATCTATAAAAGTACCAGAAGTACATAAAGTACGTAAGGAAGTTGACATGAATGTTGATCAGCCAGGTATGAGTAATGATCCCAACTACGAGTCACCGATGGATATGTCAGAAACTTGTGGTGACGAAGTATGGATGGATACATTGGAGAGTATACCCAAGCCTGCCAATGAACCAATAGAAGTGCTTCCATCGCACTCCTATGATCTGCGCTAGCGCAGTCATGGTCCTGATTTCAGATCAGCTAGTAAACACGCTAGGATTGGCGCATTTGGCTGGTCGAGGTTCGCTGACTTTGTTAGCCATGTTGAAGCCATTATAAGTCAACGTAGTACGAAAAAGCTTTAATCACCATTCGAAACTTTTAGTAGTAACATTGTACTTCTCAAATACGAATCATGTATACTTTACGTTTTTGTGTCGCACTAATGTTTATTAGTGTAACTTTTGGACTTTGTAAAAATTCGAGTATTCATAAATTGCAAAATGGTGTGATCTTCTTCTTCTTCTTTT
The DNA here is from genome assembly GCA_034401795.1 of Chaetoderma sp. LZ-2023a. Classification (NCBI taxonomy): domain Eukaryota; kingdom Metazoa; phylum Mollusca; class Caudofoveata; order Chaetodermatida; family Chaetodermatidae; genus Chaetoderma; species Chaetoderma sp. LZ-2023a. The sequence continues at coordinate 9,979,252 of CM067365.1, forward strand.
CGATCGCTGGTATCACACTTGGAGAGCCGTTCTCAAGATGAAATCTGTGGTTTTCTGCAGTTCTTCCACAGGCCCATACAGCTTTTCAAGAAAAGAGGTTGACAAAGGCCAGATCTCTTCTCTCAGCAGCTGATACGTACTGCAACATTGAAGTATGTGCTCTGTGGTCTGTTCTGCTTCTCCACAAGGACAAGCGGGCGATGTCGTATGGTGGAACCGCCTGTACATGTGTTGGTTTAGTCTGTTATGTCCAGTTCTGAGACGAAAAATGGTCACTTGCTCTGGCCTCGAGAGATGATGGTAGGCATCTTCTGATTGAGGTGTTCTATAGAGTGACTTGATGATAGTCTTCATCTCTGTATGCGTAACCATGTTTTCTGTCTGATTCTCTTCTGCACCCACCTTTGCCATCTTGTCTGCTTCCTCATTTCCTTGGACTCCACAGTGTGAGGGGATCCACTGCAATGCTATCCGAAAGCATTTGATGGTTTGTAGTGCTTCTTCAAGTTATGGCAGCTTACCTTTGGTGATAGCCTCAAGGACGGAGCGGGCATCAGATAAAAAGACAATCTGTGCAATAGGGTCTGCTGTTCTGCTGATGGTATTAGCTGCATGGACCAGTGCTTCGACTTCAGCTCTGTAGTTTGTGCAGTATTTGCCTGTCAGTATTGCAGCTGACTCATGTTGTCCGTTTGGATACTGTATGTGCAGTCCGGCACCTCCGCTCCTAATTGCATCTTTGGCTGATCCATCTGTGTAGATTCTTATCCATGTCTCCTGAGGGTACATTTCTTCCAGCATGGCTATGGTCAGGGCCTTCTTGCTCACATCACTGTGTTCATCTTTGGTTGTGAGATGAGGTACTGTGGTGCGAATAGCTATGCTCTATAGTTTGTTTTCCCAGGGTGGAGGATCAAGGGTGTGGTTTGGGTCTTCTATTTGTGCTGGCAACATTTCTTGGTGTTTCCTTTGAAGTGCTTTTGTCTCTTTCACAAAACCTGATCTTTGAAGTCTTCCTGATGACAGCTGTGCTTGCCTGATCTTCATCGGGTGGTTGTTGAACGATTTGAACTTTACAGCTTGGATCAGTGCTTTGCATTCCCTTCCTTGGTGTGATGATTACTGATCATCAAAAAATCTCAGTAATACGTGCTGAATGGACTGTAGCAGTATCTATAGACCATCCGTATCTACCGCTTAAGTTTATTGACTGACTGGATAAATTTTGTGTGCTTGTCGCTGATATCGGTCGCAGGACTTCACTCAGCGGCAATGACAATTTCGGACTCCAGCATCGGATCAGCATTATTAAGAGGATTGCTATAAGAACACAATGGACAATGTTACATCGTGCGAATAGTCGACAAAAGCAAGGACTATTCAATTTTATTGGTGATGTCGCGTCATCATTATTTGGAGTGATGGCATCGGGCGACATTCAAACAATTAAGGATGTTGTTAGAACAGCCATGAAAAACATGAATAGATTGGTTCACTTTTACAATGATTTGGCATCCCATGTGAAACACGCTTTCAAGGAGATTAACATCAATGCTGATAGGATTAATGAGGTCATGGACAGTTTGATCAATTTGACCAAGTATTATTTGAGCAGCAAGCCTCACGTCAAGCCGATTTATACACGCTAGTACGTTTGGGACATATTATTGATTCTGCTGAAAACGTGGTGTACAGTTATCAGAAGATGTCTGCGCAGTTTCACAGGCAGACTGCTTCTCTTGAATTAGGCAGATTAACCGAAGAACTTTTTGGCCCATCCGACTTATCGGAAGTCACAAAACAGGTTAGCATAGGATACAAGTTAATTAGACCCTATCAATGGTATTATCGAAATGTCATCGTGTCTCCATTATGGAAGGACGATTCTCAGTTACATTATATTGCGACCTTACCACTAATTGATGGTGGGAATTACATTGAATATGGTTTACATTCATGGCCGGAACCTCTAACTACAGTAGGCTACTATATGCAAGTAATTATTGCCCGAACCAGTATCGGATTAGATACTAAGATTGGTTGGTATTTTACCCCATCTGAATGTCGAGGAGTTGACCCTCGGGTGTGTCACGGACAATTGAGAGTCAATAAGACTCACGTACCATGTATTGTAAGCTTGTTAACCAATTCAACCGATAGTACGTGTACTGTTAAGCTGTCGGAATCAAATGAAACTTCTAGTAAGCTATTTGCCCATAAAGAGATTGGGGCAGTATTGCAGACATTTGGTGACCTGCAGCGTTGCAATGACCGGCGGCCACGCCTAACATCGGGGGACAGCCTACCACAACCATTGGCACGATGTCACCCATGGCGTCCGACCTAGAAGATGTGGATCTTCACGTGGATACTGCATCAAGTATCTATGAGGTGATATAGACCTGATTTATTTTGTTCCATATAAGAGAACATTTTGTGGTAATTGTGTGTGGTGAGATATTGCCATGCCGTTATGATCGTTTTATCGTATTGTTTATTAATTGTTTCTTTTAGTTAGTTTAATTACTGATTAATGTTACTGTTGATATTGCACTGTTTAATGTTGCATTGCTGTTTTATTTCTTCGATTTATTGTTACTGCATTATTATTTGATAATTTCTTTGATTTATTGTTATATTATTGTTTGTATTGTTTCAGTGATTTTCATCTGGTTAGCCCTGGTATAGGTGTGTTTTGGTTGTTCATGTTACACAACGAGTTAATTAAAGCTCTCTTAAGGCCGTAAGAGACGGTTAATTAACTTTGGTTGGTGGGCATGTGTAAATATGGGATTGTCTTGAGGGAAGTCATGACCCCGCAGGATGTCTTATAATTCACTTAAGTCCCAAAAGAAAATTTGTTTTGAAAATACCAGGTGAGCTAAAAGTCCAGCTGAGCAAAAGATGGATGCCATAGATGTGCATCATTGATAATTGCGACATACAATTCAGTTAGGATGACGAAGTATACCATGGCTGTGTCGACCACCTGCTGTTTACTAAATATGTCAATCATTGGGACGGTGGAAAGTCGAGCAAGTCGGGTCATCTCTTTGTATGTAATAGGAACGTACTAATGCTAGATGAATAGGAGGCTGTTTATAGAGTTATATAACCAGCAGATGAAATTCGTAGAATAATATTTGAAATGAACGAATTGATTGTAAAAGGTTCTATGGTTCTGAGTTGATGTGTATTTGAAAATAGTTTAGATAAAAGTTGTTGCTGTTCAGTCAGCATTCACGTTTATAATATTCAGCAGTTGTTTGTAATAGTGGTTTTGGAAATAATCAATGTATATTAATCATTGTTGGGATGAGTGTACCTGAACGTGACAAACGGACTTAGTTGATGACGTAAGCAATCTAGTTTCTCACACTAGGCTAGAGCAGTACCACCTGGTAATGATATCATCCAGCACATGTGCCTTGCACCCTAGCATTCCCGAGACTTCTCCATTAATAAGCAATGGACAGGACATGGACATTGTAGCGTCCTTTAGGAATTAATAACAGAATCGAAATTTATTGATAAACTATATGTCACTCATTTGATGTCATGCAACAACAACACATTCCGTAATGTTGTTAGTTAGCTGACAGATCACATCAAACCAGAACCGATCCCCACCGCTTTGTCTATGAGAGGTACAATCTTCATGGAAGAATTGGGCAGAGTATGATTGGTCAGAATGACGTCATAACCAATCAAGGATGATCAGACTCTGCAGCAAAGACTTATAGAGAATGGATTTATGCGCCAGGCAAAGGATGGAGGAATCACTGATTGGCTGAGAGGACCAATCAGTTATCAGGTCAGAACTTCTAGGAAGAAATAAGGAGAGGTTGATTGGTGGACTGATTGTTCAGCCAGTCAAAGTGTGCTTATGGAATACCTAGAAGAGTTGTAGGAAGAGATAGGAATAGATGTTGAGAGAAGTTGTACGTTTCTGCAAAACGTATAGAGGCATGGATTAAGAGTATATATACGGTGAGATTTCACTTAGATAATTTAATCCATCACCATCTGTGATTCACTAAGTACCTCGTGCGTGCTTAGTTTTAAGTTGTGGCTTGTATGCCTAACGAAGCTTTGATATTAATAGACAGGATTAGGATTTAGAAGATAATTAGCTATTGTTAGATTGCACAAACGAATTTGTACCAAGTAGTCATTGTGAGCGATTTTGCTCTAGATCACAACTTGTTATTATTTGTAAATAAAGTATTAATCTTACGTATATGTAAGACCCACCTTTGTTAGTCAATAGGAATCTAACCGAGCTGGGAGTAACACCCAGTTCTTACTTGGAAATTAGAATAGTCAGATAGGCCCCGCAGTCTCAAGATAAATATCGTCTATCCACCATCAGTCAGATGAGGCGAGCGGACTGCAGTTATCCTTCCTCTCCACCAACGACCGTTGTCGCAGCAACACCTTCCAGTCACCGGTGGTGAAGCGGGATCCATTATCGCATATATTAGTAAGCAGAGTAAGAAGTTCCCGACCCGACGACCCCTCTGGAGATCTCAAATCTTCAATATATAGCAATCATATTCCCCATAAACAAGTTTAGCATATGCCATACATAGTATGTTTGTAACTCAAAATCCGCTACAATATAAGTAGACAAATCCATATCAAATCTTGTGCGCTTTCTTGTTAATTTCTGAAATGAATTACTTCATGTCAATCATAAAAGGATAGGGGAGATTCGCAATCGAGATTTGTACTTATGCATGTTTATACCACTTAAAGTTCAGATAATTAAATTTGTTAATCTGATATATTAATATGGATTTCGTTAATTGTAATATGTGTGAAGTTTTGTTGATTATATTATTAATTGTGTTATGGGTTACTATACAACGTGTGGCATCATATCCACATCGTCCAGACGGATCACAATGGATTATGTGTGTTTAGAACACCACATCGGCAGGCATTCGGTGGCTGATCTTTGTGAGTGATTGTCACACATTAGCGAAATACGTGATGTAGGCAGGCATTGTCTCACGTTGTATTGAGTTCTGTACCAGCCCTATATAGTCTGGAACAAAAAGGGGCATTTTTGAGTGACGCTTGTTTTGGCTTATATACAATGTTTTACTGTTGTTTTCTATCTCTTGGGTATGCTAATTATAAATCTGCCGGTAGCCACATTGCCACTTTTGGGCTTTTTGGGAAAATCGGATTTTTAATGCTAGGCCCACCTATTTAATTATATGCAAAATTGTAGCTATTATCGCTATCCTTATCAATATGCATATCAAATAAAAGTGTGTGATGAGTAGAAGACACCTAATCCTAAATGTACTTTCTGCAGCCATTTCCTAAAAAGGGATTTATTATGTTCGCATTTCGCACATCATTGAATGCCGAAATGATACGATTACCAGGTCTGATGGTGATATCGCAATGCTGAAACAGGGCCGATACTGATGGGACGAAAGAAGCTGGAATATAAAGTTGAGGTTAGTAGTTGTGGGATGATGTGAATGAAATGGTGGGGGGTGTCTTGAGGCCACATACGATAAGGTGAGCTGTGATGTGCATAACGTGTGATGGGATAACGTGAGATGAGTTGATAGGATAGATAGGATAGGATATGGAGAGATTGAACAGTCTGTGATGTGGGATGGGATAAGCCGAGATGAGATGAGATGGGATGAGTTAGGATTGGGAGGTGCGGTATGGAGGGCTGATATGATGTGGTCTAATGTGAAATGAGGAAAGGTGAGTTAGAGTGATGTGGTACAGTATATGCGGCTGGGAAGAGAAGGCTTGGATAGAGAGGAATAATTGGCGTTGTTGATGGGCATGGAGTGTGATGTTGGTGTTTGGAGATGTTAATAAGGTGTGATGGGATGAAATGAGATGTGGTACGCTGTAGGATGTGGTGACAGAATAGAGTGGGATGGAATAAGGTGGGATTCATTGAGGTGAGATGGAAGGAAAAGAAAATAGATGAGATGAAATCTGTTTCGTTCATATAATTAAGGAGGCGAGATAGCGAGAGCTGTGATGACGTGAACTGATGTGAGACAATGAAAAGCGAGTTACAACAATGTGGTGTGAAAGATTGGGGTGAGGTGGTGTGGTGACATATTTTGTAGTGGGTGGGTTTTATGATGTTTGTGGTTGGGGAGAGATGAGGTGATGTGAAGTGGATAACGGTGAGTAACTGAGAGGTAAGCTATGGTAATATGATGGTAGGATGTGCTGGGTGTGATTAGAATGAATACATGGTTTCCCCCACTCATACCAGTGAGGTGAAGTTAGGTGGAGATAGGAGGGAAGAGACAATGGTGAGGTGAGGAGATGTCGTGGGTGATTTGAGGAGGGGCGATGAGGTGAGATGAGACGAGTTTGCTTGATGAGGTAGCATAGGATGTGATGAGTTGGAATGAGATGGGAGGAAATTGAAAGCGAAGAGATGGGAGGACATTGGATGGGATAAGGTGGTGTCATATGGCATGATGCGTGATAGAATGACCTGAGATGAAATGGTTGGGATGAGATGAGGTCAGATGCAAAGAGATGCGATGTAGTAAGATGGGATGGCATGAAATGGGATGGTATTTAAATTTGACATGAGTTGGAGTGTGGTGATGTGGGTAGGATGGGGTGGTGTGAGGTGTGGTGATACGAGATGAGTTATGATGTGGATAAGGTGTGAATGCATAAAATGAGATGAGGTAGGAAGACGTGATGGATAGAATGGGATAGGATAAGGTGGAATTAGATGAGAGCGGATAAGGAGATGAGGTAAGGAGAGGTGAGATGGTGTGGTCTGATGTGGTTATGAAAGGTGGATTACATCGATGTAGTGCAATAGTCCAGGAAGGCAAGGGGTGGCGTGGATGTCATTGGTGTGGGTTGGATAGTGATGTTGGGATGTGGATGTGGGGCAGAGGTGGTGGGTCGGTGTGATGCAATAAGATAGTGATATAAAGCAAATAATAGAGAGGAAAGGAGAGGTAACATACGTCAATGTGATGGTAGATTGCAAGGATTCACATAAGGGCCCTTCTGAGGGTATATACCACAAAACGCAGCTTGGGACCCCCAACGTATGGACAGTGTGTCCAATGGAACCCATGAACATATTGCATGATTGCTAAATATTAATTATTTTCATAGATTTTTGTAAAAGAATATCAACAAATCTAGCATGAGACCGCTATAATTCCCAGTTCTGAGTCCCTGTGACCGTCTAATATTAGCATGGATGGGAAAGACTGGTTAATTGTGCTGGAGAGATAAGGGTAAACTACGACGAGAATAGCTATTCTGCAACTCCATCCACCACCATGGCCAGCTCAAGTGCATTTGTGCTCAAGGCTAAGAATTTATATGGCAGAGATCATAGGTCTCCCCTTCCACCCAAACACAGACCTACCCACCCACCCACGCACGCACGTACGCACGCACGCACGCACGCACGCACGCAAGCACGCACGCACGCACGCACGCACACACCTAAATGTGAGAAAGTCAAGTCATCTAAAAATCCATTTTGTGTAGTTTATCAGAAAATGTCATCATAAATATTATAATATAACACATACTATAAATCTTATAATCTGAGTAGAATCTTGATGTCTATTGAGGTTCAAGAAACCTGCCTATAACAAACACAGAATAGGCAAGAGTTATGCAACATTAACATTTTATCTCGCATAGCAAGAAGGCTGCCCAACGTAGGATATGGATGAATCATAGCGATAGTTGGCTTCCACATCGAAAGATTTCATTTAATACACATATTGATATGGCTAGTGATAAAACCGATAACATTTCATGGACGAAATAGGTGGGCATGTAACATTATAACATGAAGCATTAAAAAGCATTTTGTCTCAAAATGCCCAAGGGTGTCAAAGTGGTACCTGATGGGTTTGTGATGGGTACACCCAAGAGATACAGAAACAACAATAAAACATTGTAGATACTCCAGAAGAGTCGTCAATACTATATACACCGGCATGCCCGTATGGACAAGGAATGAATGTGCGACATATATCTTAAGATTTGTGATCCAATATAGTAAATGATGCTTGAAATCCACAGAACTTTCATCACTCACAAATACCCATAAGTATGGATCTCAGTTTCCAGGCCCATTATCATCAGTTAATCAATCATAAGAACATTTAGAAGTTATGCCTTTCTGGACTAAATAAAGATAAACCAGTTACAAAATCATCAACCACTCCGCAGTATATAAAATGATCTTTCACGCAGAAACTGTTAACTAGCCCCTGGTTGTTATAGTCATTAAGCAGGCTTCTAACTTTTGGAGTACCACTTAAGCAGGTCTCCAATTCCTGGTTGTTATAAGCATTAGTTAGATCATGAGCTCCTAGCCGTTCTAGTCGTGGACCGGATCTACAGCTTCCGGCCAGTCGCAGACTAGTCTCGATCTATCATAACATTAGCTCCTTGCTAACAGCATTTATGATTCTGAAGTAAATTAAATCATCTGTGATATTCTTTGAGAATTGACTTGAAGTGATTAATATTAAAATTAAAAGAATAAACAGGGATTGGATCTGCCAGGATGAGTCACAGATTCTGAAACCATGAATCGATAGAACCATATACATTGTCATACAATATATAAGCTATAGGAATTATTTTATATATATATATATACTATTGATTTAATTTGAATCGTCATGGCAGGGAAAAGGCAAGAATGAATAAATTTTAATTTAGTAAATCTGTCTTTGTTAATTTTCCTCTTTACTATATCCATCTCTTGATCCAATAGGTCAAAGTTCAAATACTAATACAGATCATGCTTCCATACATCGAGCCATGATAAGAAGTTCTGGCATTTATATCAATTCTGTCTTATAAGATGCCTTTCGAGTAGAGGGGTTAACCATTCATAATACAATTCATAAATCTTACCGCTAGACAACTGTTTTATCATTACCATTTAGGGTTAAGCGTTTGGCAATACAATATTGAGATATCATCTGATTATTGACATCACAAGCATTACTAATGTTCATCCTTGTGATCAACTATATCGGCATTTCGCACCATACAGTAATCTGAACCACACCAATGAAACGCAACTCCCTTACAGTGTCATGTCAATTGCTTGTCGTTAACCAAAACATCAATTATCAATACACATGGTGACAAACACACTCTGTGCAATCGACGAATTCACCACACGCATGCATGCACGCACGCATGTACACACACACGCACGCACGCACGTACGCACGCACGCACGCACACACGCACACGCACACGCACACGCACACGCACACGCACACACACACACACGAGCATATACCTATACCGAGATTTCCTTATTCGGAAGTTGTGCGCTCCTTAAGAGTAGAGCATAGCCTCCACATAGGGAATCTCCACATAAGTACACTCTAGACCAATACCATATATGAGCTACATAATATCCAAATATGGGCATTCCTCTTTGGTACATGCTCTACCAATACCTAATACGGTCACATATGCACACTTGTGCGTGCCTCTGCATAGGTCAACATACATATGTTTGTAACCACATCTCCCCATAAGGAACGCACAACTTCCGTATAAGGAAATCTCGGTATAGGTATATGCTTGTGTGCGTGCGTGCGTGCGTGCGTGCGTGCGTTCGTTCGTGCGTGCGTGCGTGCGTGCGTGTGTGTGTATTAAAAATGGTGATGGTGAACGTGGGGGGGGGGGGGTGGATAAATTTTCGATGACGTGTCATCAACCGAGTAATCTAGTTTTGATATTAAAATGAGTTGATTATGTATCCATGATATGACGTAATATGACTTCATAATCAACTACGAGACGTGTAAGATGACGTCATAATCATGATGTTATGAATGACTCGATATATAGTCCGTCTTTAACGCTTTAGCCCGACACATTGCACGAACTGTATAGCTTTACTAAGCCCTATTCGATTATCACCAAAAAAACGAAACTGGTTTCAGAAACTTTCAATTCGTTTATGGGAAACTGAAACTGGTTTCGGGGAAACTGTGACACCATCTCGGAGGCAGGTTTCGCAGTTTCGGTTTCTTCTGGTTTCGTAAAACTACTCATTCGATAATCAGCAGTTAATCAGTATGTCGGCAGAATGCCACCAGTTACTGCACATAGAAGTGCTCTTGTCATAATTCCCGTGCTGAGCCTTCTTCAGTCAGCATTTTCACAAAGTTTTCAACGCGCTCACCTTTAAATTCCATAATATTCATCACTTTCATAGAGGCATTCTGAAACTGAAAAAAGCATTTCAGTTCTTTGAAACAATGCATTCATTTATACAACCAGTTTCAGTTTCATGAAACTGTTCATTTTATTATTGAAACCGACCAACAAGTTTCAGCTTTACTCGAAACTGTGTTTGTTCATCAGAGTAGTGAAACTACAAATAGTGAGGGATGTTAGGGCATTATAGGGACTGTTTGGTTCAGATTCTTCCAAAAGCACTAGATTTAGCCGAGATACGCGATACTGTTTTAATTTTTGATGGGCGCCAAGATTAGCGACCCCTGGGACCGCCATATTGGCAAAATCCAATATGGCCGCCATCCGGTTTAGAGGCCAATCATAGTTTAAAAACCAAAAAGGTTAGAATCATTAATAATACCACATTTTAGGAGGGGTTTCCAGGGTTGGAGAATCTGATTCCGATCTTATTTCGCTGATTAAAGGTCAACGGCACCCCCTTAAGGTCACCTTGAAGGTTATTTTGCGGTCATACCCAGCATTTCTGGGGCGTCATCCCAGATCTCCCAAAATCATTTCCGATCATTAGCTGTATGGTGCACAAGTTTGAGATATTCTCCATAGAACCACTTAAATTGGCATATACAGCATCTGGGCCACACCTAGCTCAATTCAAAGATCACATCTCTCGAGCTCCTACTTGAATGAGTATTCAAAGGGAAATGAAAGCAGGAAGGAAATTTATATATCTCACAAATTGAAGGTGGCTGACGAGCAAGACATATAGTTCTCAAAGTAGTCAAGAGAACGCACTTATGTTCATGCAGACTGACGTGATGATACACAAGTTTTGTCTACAGAGTTAGGAGCCTTTTGACGTCTCCTTGCCAGGAGCCTTTCCTTCTCCCCAACTGCCTCACGGCTCCAGTCAATGAGGAGATGTGGTCTTTCTTCAACGTAGTACTCCATGACCCATTATCTTTTCGTGGATATGAGAAGATCTGTGGCGACGCCGATTTGGATGCAAACGAGATCTCACACACACACACTCGCTCATGCACGTGCACTCATGCACGCACGCACGCACTCACTCACTCACCCACTTACTCACTCACGCACGCACGCACGCACGCACGCACGCACGCACGCACGCGCGCACAAACGCACGTACAAACGCACGTACACACACCCCACCCCTGTATCATTGCCTCCAGCTGCACACACTCAGACGGGACAAAAGAGATTAGGATTGGCAAAGAACAAGGTATCCGGCAAATTTATGATTAGCATAACCCAAGAGATAAAATAAAATAATAAAACTTTGTATATAGGCCAAAACAAGCTTCAATAAAAAATTCCCCTTTTGTTCAAGACTATATAGGGCTGGTACAGAACTCAATACAACATGAGACAATGCCTACCTACATCACGTATTTCGCTAATGTGTGACAATCACTCACAAAGATCAGCCACCGAATGCCTGCCGATGTGGTGTTCCGAACACACATAATCCATTGTGATCCGTCTGGACGATGTGGATATGATGCTACACGTTGTATAGTACAATTGGGTTATGGAAGTGAGTCGAGGTGTTGCACATGCGATGTGTGCTCACCATTCTCAGGATTGGCTGGTGGCACCCACCAAGAGCCGTCTCAAGGTCTTCACCGCTCACGATGTGGATAATATAGATAGCATGGCACAAGGCAACTTCTCACTGGATGAGTTCGACAGACATGTCCTGAGCGTGACCAACCATCTCTCACGCAAGAATCGCGGAGAGAAGCGAGCTCCCATCAAGCTTACCCCCTCTGACACGACGACTCTCAAGCTACCAGACTCTAACGTCAGCCAGCCGCCAGTCAAACTCAGTCATACGGATGTCTTTGTATCCAGACTCGGCAAACAACGATGGCAGACCACCCCTTGATATATGTGAGGTGCCAAGGTCAAGATTGAGGCGTCGATGGCACTGGAGAAAGGCACATTTACATAGGGTGGCATCATCACCTGGTCAGGCTACAACGTGTTGCTATCCAGCAATGAGTCAGTGAAGTCCCCGGTCGAGATCGGCGTCTATCACCTCTTTAAAGACAAGACCGCATCAACATCTTGAATGCAGCATGCCATGGATGGACCCAATGCTATACCACAACACTTTGGGCGAAGACAAGCTCGTAGCCATGATAGGCGCGCTGCTCATTGCAGACAAGATGCATCTTATGATAGTGTAGTTCGCCGGGTAGCGTCGGGCCATTCCGGTGTATCATGTCGACTCTTCGCGCCGCAAGTGCACGACGAGTGATGATGCTGCTTAGCATCCGGTCTTAGGGTGACGGACCTTTACAAGACTGCCCTGCGGGAAACAAAAACCGGCTCCTAAGGCCGGTGGAACTCAATCGTTCTGGTGGGGCCGTGCGACCATTGTCGCGAACGTTAAACACAACGGTCTCATCCCACGAGTTTGTGTCACCAGTATGCCTGTCCATAGCAATTTCGTGATCTATGGACTTACAAGATTTGATTTGGTGACCTAAAAATATAAGTTTATACAATGAGTTTACCTAAACAATTAAAAATATGCTAGATAAAACTACAATAAGAGCATACGAAAATACGAGACATAGAGACAGGTAGATGAACTTTTAAACATGGGGCTCCGGGAGGTACCACACAGACTTGTAGGTCCGCAGAGGTATCCCCGCAAGGGAGGCTCCCGTACACGAGACTTAACTAGTTCACTTAATATAAGTTATTATAACTCTAAGCTGAAAGGAAGAAGGTTATCACCGACGAAAAGTGATGTGCCTCACGCGGGCACTACTCCTAATGCAAGTTTTGGGTGAGGAGTATTATTCTGGCGTGGACCGTCGTCGCTAAATCCTTGCGAGAGGCAAGTTCCTCACGCGGGCGCGAGAGGCAAGTGCCTCGCGCGGGCCTCCATCTCGGGAAGGTGTCGCCACTGCATAAAGCGGAAAAAGAAAGGTAGGTAAAAACTGGCCTACCCTAAAATTTCAATCAAAATGCTTTAGAAAGAAAAGACCATACCTAGTGAGATTATGAATATAGGGATGCGCACTGCTTCACGTGAAGACGGGACGTAGGATTACCGATGGATTCCCTTGTCACCGTCTTATGTAGTTCTTGGTTTGCTGTATTAGTAGTTGCCGCTTTATTTCTGTGGGCCTTCTGCTTTGCTTAATTCCTTTTAGTTGTTATTAGAACGAGAATTAGTTTAGGCCGCGATTGGCTGATATCTACCTAGCTATTAGACATGGCTGTCACGGAGAACAGATGCCCCAAGACATCAATACTGGAGACAGCGCTCATACATGTTACGTAGCAGGATCTCCGAACTGGATATGAATCCGGACATCCCACCCCGCAACCACGTAAAACATTACTAGACATGGGTTACATTTCACAAAAGCATTATTAGACCATTTCTTCTATCATTATGGTGGGGGTAAGAGAGACGAATTCCCACCGTAAATGTCCTTCCCGCAAGGGCGTGGCAGATCCAAATATCATGCTCAGACATCTTAACAGAATTTGGTGGTAATGCGCATCTCGCTCGTCATCAGGTCCTATGGAACTAACCGTTTTACCTGTCATTAGGTGTATATACAAGTTGCCAGTTTTGCACTGCGGTGCGGGAGGACTGTAAGTAAATAAGATAATAATTAATACATGTGTTTTCGCAGTGCTTTCCTACATTGGCTGAAAGTGCTAATTACTAAGTATCCGAAGATACATGGGAATGTGTATGTGACACCACATCCTAGCCATCACCGCTCGGAAACTCCAATAGTTTCCCAGAGTCGGATCAGCCCATGGTGCGGATAGGGGCATCCAAACAATTAAGAACTACAAGGCTGAGTGGAACACGAAGACAGACAAAATCTTACTTATGGGCCTCACCGGAGTGCGGGGCTAGATTATCGCACTACCAGAAGAGAAGAGTATATTACACAGTATGTAATAAAGAAAGTGTCTCTAATCATTTTGAACCTATCCTATTGAGCTGAATAGAAAAAGGTTTAGTCGGTAGTATGCCGGGCTAAACAGAGTTATAGCACGGACAGCGACATCAGTGAAAAATTGTTGGTAGCGGGAGAAAGTGTTGCATATATAAGTGTTGCTGTATAGTGTTTCCTACATGCACTGCAGTCCTATATTTTCTATGAATAAACAAAACATATGAACGGATGGCCACTGGCCATATATATATACATAATCTAACCAGAACAATCAATACGGTGTCAAATGATCAAGATATATATAACGGTACAGGTTAGGGAACCTACTATAGTGCAGTTAGCAACATATTGAGGGAAATGAGAATAATTATCCACAAATACAGATATTATAACTAGCGGTCCTAAGACCGTTACGGTTCCTTTTAGTCATCGGGACCGTTATTGCAGATACAATATAATTAACAAAACCTATATAGAGAATAATTAAATGGTGAAGTAGAGTTACTTGAATACTTGGTAGTCATTCCTAAGTTAGGCTACCGTGTTACTGAAATTGATACGTCGATGCTTAGTCGACGTGAAATGATGCGCTCTCCGGAAGCTGAAAAGTTCCCACAGGTCGGTTCCCACAAGCTGTTTTCCGCAAACAAGACTTCCGCAAGAACACTCATGGCGGGAGTGCATTGCTTAGTGCTGTAGGCCTAATAGAATGTTCAAGTTCAAGTTCAAGTTCAAGATTATTTATTTTGATATAGAATATACATTTACAGTTTCACAACAGGTAGTCCACCAAAGGCAGAGCCTATGTGGCGGTGGACCCCTACATATAACATATAACAACAATATAGGACATGAGAATACTGAATACATAAGGTTAACATGTTATAGTCCTATATATACATATAGTTAACTGTCTCGCTGCCAAGCCTCTGCAGTCTACATTTTCCATGGAGCCTAACTCAGGGTATGCTGAGTACCTCTAAAAAAATTTAAAAAATTTGACCGAACGTTGTCGGTGGCTAAGCCACAAGCAACTTTCAGTCAAATTTTTCTAAAATACTCAGCCAATCCAGAGTCATTGCCAATTGGAGTTATTGTCCGCTTCCAGCAGTCCAACAGTTAATAGACGTATGACAATTTACATTTTTACAGGGAAAGACATGACAGAGGGATGTGTGCTTATCTTGCTTAAGTTAATAATTCTATATTACATATTCTTATTATCAATGACAAAGTATTAATTTTTTTTTTAGGCTGTGATGGTAGAGGTAGTTGTATAGTAGTTACCATTATGACAGATATTCTTATTCTTATTATTATTATTAATATTATTATTATTTTTTGTTCTGGTGACTGGGTGCAAGTATGAGAATAGCATGCCATGATGGTGAGTGTTTTCCAGAGTCTAGTCTAACGAGCAGTCAGTAAAAGATACGATAGTACTACATGGTGAAGAAAGTTCCCGTACACCAATGGCACGGATGGAAGGTATAAACAACCCGTCACTAGCGGTGGTTGTCAGAGGCAAACAAAGGATACAAAACAAAGCTTCACGGTGCTGGGTACGTCAGCCAGCTCTGAAGACGCACCGGGCAGAGTTTACTTCCTGCGGTCGAAAGTTGAAAGAACCGACACTATATGTGTGCACTATATATGTGCGGCGGTGATTGAAATACCACTTTTAGGTGTGGCCGCAGATCTGGCGAGTCATCCATCAAAGAACATCCCGTCTCTACATCTGTAGACTCACATATTCAGGCCGTAAATGCCTCACCGCAAATTTGTGTTCCGAATGTAGCTGTTGGTATTCGTGAACAATTATCAAAAGTTCCAAATTACTCCCGTAAATGGTGAGTTACAAAATTGTTTTAGTGCGGTGGGTTGGAGAACTGCACGCTACGGGATAAAAACCCGACACATAGTGAAGGAAGACGCGTATTGTCTGTTGCACTTGCAGTAGCTGGTACAGATCCAACCTGTTCGGCCCCTGGCCGAGGATGCTCTCGATCACTGGATCGCTTCTCCTTTTATACTCCTCGTGACGTCACAGGCGCAGGCTTCATCCAATTATCGTTCGAGCAAGAGCCAATGAGCGCGCAGCTAATAATAGCGCAGTCGAACGTTCTAGAACTTTCTAGAAGCTAGCGTCCACGTGGTTATGACGTCACGGCAATATTTTGAAGATAATCATGAAGAGTTTTCCCTGGATAACTCAGCCATTTCTCAACGATTTTGAAATGGTTTACAGATTTGAAAAGCCCGTAAAATTCTGGTCTTGATTAATGCCATATTTAACGGGAACAGCCAATCAATAAGGATTACAGGGTACCATCTCGGTACACTAAAAGCACCATCTTATCTAGGTCGTAACTATGCACTCCATATAAACAGCGCCCTAGCGCGCACACGCGTCATGCGTTTTAACGAACTTAGTCGTTTTTCGACACGCTATCTCTCCCATAGGCCTATATATGTTTATGGATCTACCCAGAGGGGCGTGTTCTGGAAACTATTCCAGGACGGGTGGCCCGTACCCAGCTTAGCTGGTATGGCCGGTGTCTGACCGGTCGATCCGAACCCCAATAGGTAAGCTGCTACATGACTCAGGGTGGGACGCCATCCATTCTCAGGTGGAGGTCCTGACATCCAGTTGCACACAGTCTACGCCCAATGAGCATCACATCAAGCACACGAGATGTCCCCATGTCGCTGTACCTGCTCAAGCAGACAGCCTACTCGAAATATTGCGAGACGGTAATGGGCCTTCATGAGTCTAGGTGCCCAAACCGTACCGCAGTTCAAGTTCTAGACACCCATTATCGTGCTGGAGCTGATGATGGCATGCTTTGTGTGGTCCCTTCCGGGGGGGGGGGGGGGGGGGGGGACTTTGCTCTATATGTGCCAGCATATGATGAACTCTGCAGCTGGGTTCACGTCTATGAGCGCTGGCAGCAAGTACATGTACGTGGCATAGTAGAGATAGCCGAGAAACACCCTGAAGTACATGCTGAATTCAGGAATGACAAATTTGTTGTGCAAAATTTACCTAGAAAGTTCAGCCTGGTGGCCAAGGACCAAGCCCACGATCAGTCCAGCAAAAGCCTCCAGGTGCATGTCGGAGTGGCAGAACTTTATGAAAACCGTACACTGTTTATGCTGTCTGGACCAGATTGCATCTGGATGGTTGAGGGCGTATTGGTCATCCACGAGCAACCATCGTCACCCAACGCTCATCAGGAGGAAGGACACAGCTTGCAAGCCAAGTTACGAAAGGATGTACTATCGTTCGTCGAGGCTGTAGAACAGCTGGGCAACCGTTTCCAGGCTACCTGTCAGGAGCTCGTAGCACTCAATACACAGAATGTCACTGAACAGGACATCGCTACCTCTCTATCTTAAATCAGTGAAGCTGGCCAATCCCCTCACGCAGCATACGTCAATGAAATGTTGGAAACGGCTAGAGTACCAGTATCCCATACCATCACGTGGAACAGCATGCCAACCTTCATTAACCGACCTGACCCCAAGAAAAAAAAAGCAATTAGGACAATGGTGTGCAGATGCAGAATATGACCTAAGTCGCGCAACTTTTCTGCTCACTCCAATGCCGACATGACAGGCGTCTTTCATTTAAAACATCAGAGAGAGCCATCGAGCCTGGCAGATCGAGGATCGCTATGATCTGGGACGGAGTCTGACATTCTTCAGTGCCTCAATGCATCCACTGGCCATGCAGCTGCTGCCAAACAAGCCACGGTCACGGTGGTGGCTATGGCGTCAGTGATCCACATGGTGCACCCCATAACAGCAAAGACATTCAGTGAGTACATGCTGCTCCACATTCTACCTTTTCTGGAAGTCCAAGTAAGGAGACATGCCCAATGCATCGACGCCATATGAGATACTTACTAAGAGGAAAATAACAGCAAATCTCTGACGCATGCAACGTTGTGGGAATGACCTATGGACAGGAATCGGTGATGGCAGCACTGCAATCCGGAGGCATAAATCATACAGCGCCTTCTAAAAATGAGGAGAACGAAAAGAAGCTGTTCTCATTGATCAGCAACACATCTCCACGACTGACCTGGGCAGAAAGCTCCTCCCCCTGAGTACCCACTTCGAAATCGTGCTCTCCAACAGGCATTGTGACCTGGCAACACTTCAGGCATACAACCATTCCTAGGCAGATACCAGGATCCTTCTCCATGCCGCGTATGTTCGCACAGTTGGCAGCGATGTCGTCTTTTTGGCAGTCTGGTTTTTCGAGACCCTCAAACTATTAAAGCTCCGGGTGGGCTTCAGTAGCCAAAAAATGCCGTGTGACATTCCAACCCATACCATTTACTCTGATCTCGGTCCATCAAAGTTCCTTGGCACTACCCCCACCAAACCGGACAGCATCGACACAGTAGTGACTCTCACTCATGGTCCTGACATCTTCAGTCTTGAGACCATGCATATGCAGCGGATCAAATGCTTCATCATGCTCATATAAGGCAAAGGGTGTGGTGCATCCGATTTCACGGAGGCTAGGAATCAGCTCTTCACAACTGGAAGCAGATCACTGGAAAACATCACACCTATACCCAAGCCGTGTTGTTTCAGCATGTGAAGTGAGTGCTACTACAGGCGAGTTTCTACTGGAGTCAGGCCACCTCGGTCCAGTAGGAAATATGTGACTTCAGTGAGTGGGGCTGGCACACAGTTGGCAGCAGTACATGGCAACCACTATGGGCCACTCTCAGCGACGCTTCAGTGGCATGTGCCCTTCACTTGCTCTACGGCTGCATCAAAACATGCACAAGAAGGTGCAAATGCAACCACGCTAGATGCAAATGCGAGGGTGCGTGCGTTAATAACGATGGTGGTGATGACCAGTAGTACTTATTGCTGACATCATAGAGCACAGGCCAGAACATATAGGTAGTAATAGTAATCATTGGTAATCAATTAATTGGTATTGTGTTGCTAAAGCGGTCCTTCTATTGAAGAAGGAGAAAGGGAAGAAGAATTGTTCTGGAATAATCTTTGCTATATCTTTTTTAATAGTAACTGCTGATATTTGACCCTTGACCACAAAATGGGGTGAACATAACGTCAAATAGTGAAAATAAGATCAGAATTGGATTCTCCGATGCCACAAACCCCTAAAAACGTGGTGTTATTTGTGCCCTTTTGTTTTTTTACCTAAAATTAACCTCTTGTTGACCTCTGTCTCAAGTGACGTCTATCGTGTCCCGGCATGTAATATCGGCCCCAAATGGTCAAAATAAGGCAAGATTTGGTTTACTCAACCCCGGAAACCGATAGACTTGAGATAATGTTTGTATATCATGACGAAAAAGCACCAAAAAGTCGAATTTGACACCAGAATTACATTTAGCGTGACCTTGACTGGTGCGTTGACCTCAACTCGTCAAAGCAAGATCAAAATCGGATTCCCCGACCCAGAAGATCCCTAAAAAGTCGTAATATTCATGATTCTAGCCCTTTTGGTTTCTTCTCTACGATTGACCTTTAACCCGGTGGCGACCATATTGGATTTGGCCAAAATGGCCGCCCCGGAGGGCGCCTATATTGGCGCACGTCAGAAATCGAACTAGTATGGCATGGACAACATCTGGGCCAATTTGGTGCTTTTGGAAGAATCTGAACCAACATAATCCCTAACAGCCCTGACTAAAACCAGTTTTGTAAAGCCGAAACCAGTTTCGCCATAATCGAATAGGCCTAAAACATATTCTGGTGAATATTTTGAAACTAATTTGACTGGACAGCAACAGCGCCCAATCAAATTAGTTTCAAAATATGTATCAGCTTACCTGTATAGTTTTCTAGAAATTGGTCGTCAGGGAGTTCCGAGATCGATCAATCCCAACACGGACGAGGTGTTGGTTGAGCTTAGATAGATATGGGCGGGGCATAGCTAAAATTGGAATAAAGATCCATTATTAATATGGGTCCGTATGGGGATATAGACTCATGCGCACCCATCCAAATGACGAGAATATATGAGTACCTCGTCTTTTCCTCGACAGGATTGTCATGGTAGCAAGTAAACAATAATTATCAACAAAGTACACCCCCTGCAGAGAACTAGCAGGGGTCTCAGATCAGAAATTATCTATCAGTGGCCACTAATAGAGGCATTTAACGCGTTGGACCGGAAATAGCAAAACACCAAAATCACGTACGATTTAATAAATATCCTATTGAATATTTTAAGCTAATTTGACTGGCAGCTGTTACAGCAACAGGTTCCTGTCAAATTAGTTTCAAACTATTCAACAGCGTTCGTCCATTAGTTGCCTTGAAATAGAAATTCTTGGGAATGGAGTGTTCAAAGCGTTAAGTTATGTTCATTTCACCACTTAGCCCATCGCATACGAGAAACAACACATTCTTTATGACGTAGGGAATATTATTTTCAAAGTAATTTGACTGAGAACGTTTCCTATGGCAGCAACAAATTCCAGTCGAATTTGTTTCAAAATATTCACCAATCTTCCCGGTATAGCTGTCTTGAAATTGAAACATAACAATCACAAGGGTTAAATAGTATAACCCTTTCACCGATGAATTCCGCATATCTGATTTTCAAAATAAACTGCCACACGTTTTCAAATAATTTGACTGGAAGCCGTTGCTGTCTTGGGCAGCAATGGCTTCCAGTCAAATTAATTTCAAAATTTTCAACATAATAATTTTTAGGCCTATATCATAAATAATTTACTTTTTCAGGGATTTGTTGGTGAAATGGTTGGAACTTAAATGGTGTCTGTCAAAATTCATGAAGTGGCTTGCTGATCACGAATTATCGCAGATCCCCCGCTGCGTATACACATACCGCATCAAATGATCAACTCAAACAGTTAATTAAATGACAAAATTATTAAGGATAGACACATACGTGCGGGGACACGTATGCCTGTAAGTTACATTAAGTAGGTCCTGTAGCAAGTTAGATTATATTAGCAACTCCTTGGGTTGGATAGCAACGCGGGTCTGTCATAGCAAAGTGTAATTTAGGCTAGATAGAGATTATAGAATGAATTAACTCCGACAAGTAACAACAACAACAACAACAACAACAACAACAACAACAACAACAACAACAACAACGATCCATTGCAACATATTAGAGGCACTTAGGCCATGTCACAATTAACGGGGACGTAAACGATAATGGCCGTATAGTCACCGGCCCAATTGTGGTCAAATATTCAACAAAGTTTTCTGACTAACTGATAGCCCGTGGTCCTGGAGACATATTGACTCTCTCTCTCTCTCTCTCTCTCTCTCTCTCTCTCTCTCTCTCTCCCTCCCTCCCTCCCTCCCTCCCTCCCTCCCTCCCTCCCCTCCCTCCCTCCCTCCCTCTCTCTCTCTCTCTCTCTCTCTCTCTCGCTCTCTCTCTCTCTTCAAATTAATTATTATGCCGTATGCCTATGCTATTATTTATTAATGTTAATGCTATATTATACACTCGCTATTTGCTACTATACTCCATGTACAATAATTGTATTGCGTGAGAGACACTGGCATAATACGTATGTGTTATCGTGCCCCCACTTGAACAAAATAATTTAGTTTTAAACAAAATAATAATGGTGCTGGGATGTGATATGCGGCCAGCGTGTTTTTTTATGTGTATAATCCCCATCCTCTCCACCCTCTCTCCCTATCCCTCTAAGGTAGACTACTGTGTACAGTCTGTGTGTATATAAATTTAAATTTAAATTTAACTGTAGGCATATACCCCAACCCCAAACACCACCCCACACAACTTGTTCAAGCAAATGTATAATTATCCACCACTGGCAATCAATAGTCGCAGCAAGACATTCAGCAGCTGATGTTCGGAAAATTTAGATTATGTGACGTCATATTTAAATGGCCTGATTAGTGTGCTTTTTTCAGTTTAGCCATCCATTAAATGATATCATATGACGTGATAATCAACTAAGTGGCGTGTAGGATAACGTTAAAATTAATTATGGCATTAATGACTCGATTTAGTCCGTCTTTAAAGCTTAATAGTCCGACACATTGAACGAATTGTCTGTCTTTACCATCTAATAAACATTCTGTTGAATATTTTGAAACTAATTTTACTGGGCGCTGTTGTTGCCATAAGCAACAGCACCTAGGCAACTTAGTTTCAAAATATTCAACAGCTTACCTTCATAGTTTTCTTGAAATTAATAGTTAGGGAGTTCAAGGATCGCTCGAACCGAACACGAGCGAGGTGTGGGTGGAGCTTAGCTAGAGATGGGCGGGGCATAGCTATAACAGGAAAGGTGCATTACTCATTAATCTGCATCACGGAATTCAACCAGTAGGCACACAGCGAGAAAGCATTACTTTCTCGGAAATCAAGTAGCATGCAATATTTACCACAACAAGAACAATCAGGGATTGCGGGCAGAAATTGCGGGCAGGGATTGCATCTTCATTTTTATTGTTTTCGAAGGAGGGAGGTGGGGGTGCGGGATTAATTTCAAACATCAAGCTAAAAGCTACTATTAGTGGAACATCGGTTGACTTTTTAGATGTCACGATCTATAAGGGTCCTCAATTTGATTCTTCTGGAAAATTAGAATATAAAGTATTCTTTAAGCCAACAGACTCACATCAGCTGCTTCACAAAAAATCATTTCATCCTCCACACACATTTAAAGGTTTGATCAAATCGCAAATCATAAGATTTTTTCGAAACTCTAGCAACAGGCAAAATCTGAATAGTGCATGCTCTACTCTGTTTGATGCTTTGAAAGCACGAGGCTATTCAGCCCGTTTTCTTCGAAAAATTAAAGCAGACACCATCAATGAGCTTGAAAATCTAAAACCTCATAGCGGCCCCGAGTTTGAGCCTGTCCAAATTAAACACAATAAACCAATCATGTGCGATGGATCAGTTTCTAAATGCGACAAAAATAGATGCAAAGTAAACAACTATATTGTAAACCAACAAACATTCCTGAGCTTTCAAACTAAAAATGAATATCATATCCGAACTAATATGCATTGTGATTCTGAGAATGTAGTTTATTTGATCAATTGTGCCCTTTGCCAGAAACAGTATGTTGGTGAAACAAAAAATGCATTTAGAGTGCGTGCTAGACGCCACGTTTCTGATATTAACACCTCAGCAGATACGCCAATTGCTCAACATTTCCAACTTCCTGATCATTCAGTTGAACATCATTTTGAAATCATGCCAATAGAACAGATTCCGACCTTCGATAGTGAGGAAGAAACGAGTTCGTTTCGCAAAATCCGAGAAGGCCATTGGATTAGAACACTCCAAACAAAAGCACCATTTGGAATAAATGTAGATTCGGGAATATCACAAAAGAACAAAATTATCCCATTTCAACTCATATACAATAGACGTAATGTTGAATTAGCAAAAACCATGAAAGACGAATATTCACAGTTGCAATCTAAATTAAAGGAACCGATCAAAGCACGACCAGTAATAGCTTACAATAGAAATCCAAACCTGAAAGATTTGCTAGTAAGATCAAAGTTAGACCTTATGGTTCCTGATAACAATGACAAGGTTTCATCCCTCCCTACCTATTCTTAAATAAATCTAATCCCAACCAAAATCAATGGTGGGGCAACATGAAATCATATCCGTAGGACATCTTTTAATTTTGTGTCTGCAAAAGTATGTGTGCGTACGTGTGTGCGTGCGGGCGTGCGTGCGTGCGTTCGTTCGTGCGTGCGTTCGTTCGCTCGTGCGTCCGGGCGTTTGTTCGTATGTGTGTATGTGTGTGGGGGTGTGCTCGTACATCCGCACGTGTGTGCATCTATACTTGCGTGGGTGTATGTGTGCGTGTGTGTATGTGGGTGTGGGTGCATTAATTCGTGAGTACATTAGTGCGTGGGTGTGTGCGTGCATGCATTCGTGCGTTCGTTCGTGCATGCGTTCATGCATACATTATTGCGTGCATTCGTGCATGTATTACTGTGTGCATGTGTTATTGCATGCATTCGTGCATTCGTTCAGATGCGTGCGTGCGTGCGTGCGTGCGTGCGTGCGTGCGTGCGTGCGTGCGTGCGGGCGTGCATTCGTGTGTGTGTGATTTCTCTATAATGTAGGATCAATCCCAGCCTTTACCTGTTAAAGCGACCTACTGATAAGTTCATTTTACCCCAACTAATCTCAAGGGGGGACCACTCTAAGTAAATCTAAACTTGGTCTCGATAGGACAAATTTAGGTAAAGAAATTTGTAATTAAATTCCTGTGCCAATGCGGTTTTTTCAATGTAAAGACGGACTTGCTTGTGCCAGGCCTCCATATTTGTCCCAAATCAAACAATTTTAAACTGTTAATATTTATAAATACACTGTCGGAATTGGTCTGCTGGTAGCTGATGTTTCGTTTGCACGGTCGTCCATACCTGCAATCGTGCATGCATGCGTTCGCGTGTACATTCGTTCGTTCGTTCGTTCGTTCGTTCGTTCGTTCGTTCGTTCGTTCGTTCGTTCGTGCGGGCGGGCGGGCGGGCATGCGGGCGGGCGTCCGCGCATTCATATGTGCTTATGTTCATTCATTCATTCATTCATTCATTCGTCCACCTATCTGTTCACTCATCCTGTCACCTGTCCTTGGCCTCTCTATTGGTTTACTGGTCTGTGCCTCTCAGACACCAATTGATTGTCTGTGTGGATGGACTGATGGATGGATTACTGGGTTGGTGTCCGGGTGGGCGCATGGATTGTTTGGACATATATGTTTGTAAGGGTGCAAACCACCTCTCTTCCGCAACCACCTGTCATATTTTATTCTTATTTTTTCAACAGCCAACTCATTGCAAAGAAGCAATTAGCACTTTGCAATGACTAAGTGAATAAATTAAACCAAATTCGGAAATCAAGTTGTAGCTTTCACCCATTTTCCTATTCATTTGTTCAGTCGTCTAGTCATCCACCGGGTATCTGTCTATCAGTTTACAAATCTGTTCTCCCCTTAATCAAGTATTTGTTTAGGTGGATGGCGGGATGGACTGATTGATGGATTGATATGCTGGTGTCTGGGCGGGTGAATGAGTGCATGGGTTGTTGGACATATAAGCGTGCAAAGCTCAAACAACCTGTGACTTACAACCACCTCTCTTTTGAAGGAATCTCACTAGACCAACAACATTCAGTCAATCCACAATGGATCATCCTATGTCAGAAAGACCTGCTCAAAACTATTTGTTTAATCCTATTTTCGAACACATGGCAACGCCAACTTATTACAAAGAAGTAATCAATGCTTTGTAATAACTGAGTGAACCGATTTGCCCAGATCAAAAAACTGTATAACTCCTAACAGTCAGAATTTGTTACTATTTTCGAACACACGGCAACGCCAACTTATTACAAAGAAGTAATCAACGCTTTGTAATGACTGAGTGAACCGATTCGCCAAGATAAAAAAAACTGTATAACTTGTCAGAATTTGTTTTAAATAATCTGTATTCAGGAAACCTGTCCCTTGCAGTACTCAAACAACAAGTAAATTATTCTCAGCTGCCATGATTAAACATATCTCGGCAGCATTTGATCTAATGACTGACCAAATAGCCCTCATTGTTATTTTCACACCTTAATCGCCTGAAACGAACCGGCGTACTAACCCATGCTACAGTTAGATAAGCTCAATATAATTAAGCAATCACGCCTTTTGTATTAGCTGTTTAACTTCAGTAGCGCACAAGGCGCACATTGATCTAAAGCAGGTCTTCGGGTTTAGTTTGATCTTTTGTGGAGAGACTGAATTAATAGTTAATCAGTAGTCACCATTGCAGTAATTCTCCTATAAATATGTAAGAATTATCAGTTGCCATTAGACCAGTTTTTTCGCTGCATGACGAAGACCATTACGTCGAAAGCGCTCCAGCAACTGACAGTGTAAGCTTTAATTTTATATATATATAATAATCTTGTATTAATTGTTCTTATTTTTCAGTCTCTAAATTGTTTCAACACATATCGCTCTAGTTAATATTTGGAATTTAACTTTTTTGAACTTTTCTGACTAAATTTGACATAAATCTGTAAAATGGCCAAGAATTTCAACGGCCCAGTAGGTAAAGGACGCAAATCTGGCAACCCAGCGTCCAACTTTTCTTCAACCAAAAGTGCTCCTAACCAGTCTGTTCAGGCCTTTCAGAGACTGGTTAAGATGTACTTCCATGTGTTGCAATGCTTGCATCACTATGGTCTTTTACGAGAGCATTTGGCATCAGACTCTCTCCCGAAATCTCTCAGCATGAAAATGGAGGAGATGAACTCGTTTTTCTGCCCTGCCTTACGAGATGACGAATTTTTGAAATCGACCAGCATGATAAACCAAATTTGGGCTCATAGCTGCTTAGAAAATTTAATCAAACATTATCGAAGCAAATTGGACAAATTAAAGGCAGAGGTAAAAGTGGCCGAATCTAATGTAATTCTTGATCTAGACAGAGCCAAAGGCATAGCATTGAAATGGGGTAGGCAAAATTTTGGAAATAAATTGGCCACAATGACAATCACAAATTTTTGGAAATTTTTGGCAGAAATAGCTAGTGATAAGCAAAATAGAGTGATGTCTCTACCAACACCGGCGGCCACACCGAGTACAGGTTCAGGTTATCATTCAACAATGACTAACAAACGACAACGGTCACCAACCACCTTCACACCCTCGCCTACAACTTCCAAGCGGACGAATCTGTATACATCACCAACACCAGCACCTGGTGTTGATGATGTAACAGAGTCATGGCCGGCTCTCCCAAAGACAAATTCTCCTCCTGTGCGCCGTTGTCGGGTTGTTACTCACTGTTCCCCCAATCTACCACCTAGCAACTCTTCCTCATCTCTTCCACTATCTTCTCCTCGCCACCTTCTGACTCGATCTTCTCCTCTTCCTCCTTCTCCTCTCTCAATCCCGCCTCCTCCTCTTCCTCCTCAAACTTCTTCTCTTCATGCATCTCCTCTGTCAATCCCGCCTCCTCCTCTTCCTCCTCAAACTTCTTCTCTTTATGCATCTCCTCTCTCAATGCCGCCTCTTGCTCCTCATACTCAATCTTCTCCTCTTGCATCTCCTCTCTCCATCCCTCCTCCTCCTCTTCCTCCTACGCTTCATCTCTCTTCTCCTCACGCACCTTCTTCTGCTCCTCTTCTTCTGTCTCCACCTCCTCTCCCTCCTATGGAGAATAATAGTAACCTGTCTGACAGGAAGTTTGCTAAGTACCGTCATCAATCGCATAGCAAGGGCCTGTGGAGGATCCCCAGAATCACCAAAAAGATTCTGATGATAGGGTCCTCTAATCTAGCCCGAATTGATTTAGATGTCCATCCTGACATCCAGGTTGAGTGCTATCCTGGTGCCGCATTATCACATTTCAGAACAATGGCTATGCGACACCAGGATGGCCCTAGCCCGGAGAAGATCATCTTGAATATTGGCATCAACTCCAAAAATGAGCATCCAACCAAAGCCTCAAGCCATTTACGGTTCATGGCTCGTGAATTTAAAAACACCTTCCCTAATGCGGAGTTGCACTTTGCTGAGATTAACTTCTCTGATAGCTTGTCAGACAGGCAAAGGTACTGTCTCAAGCGTATCAACGAATCAGCAAGGTCCAACTGCCACGTTGATAAGGTCATCCCCAAAATTTCTGATGCGAATTTTCATGTTGAGAAGGATAGAATCCATTGGACCAAAGAAACAGCTAATTGTATTTATAACCATTGGTTGACGGTACTTAGTTTAAACTAAATGTGGGTCAAGGCAATAGCTCCCCTAACATAGGATTAGGAACAAACCTTGTCAATTTAGCAGCTGACTATGATCTCTCACCATCTGAAAAATCAATTCTCGATCGTGGTCTTACTTTTATACCAACTCCAAAACCAAAAACAGGATTAGATTTGCTTTTAGACACAGGTCTTATTGAAGTAGCTAATTTTGGTCATTCAGTAAAAATAGCCCATCATTTTCGAAATTTAAATGGAGAGTCAAAACCATTCACTGGAAAATCCGGTTGGGACCCTCCAGATAGGCTAGTTGATGACAATGTTAAAGCAACCATAAAAACGGTTGCTGGTATAGCCAGATCATTGCCAATTACAAACAATAAGCAAAACCTTTCATTTCTCGAACGACAGGCTATCAACAAATTACGTAGAAATCAAAATATTATTATAAAACCAGCCGATAAAGGTTCAGCAACTGTGATTATGTCTAGAGAAAACTACATCCGCGAGGCCGAAAGGCAGTTAACTAACACCAGGCATTACAGAAAACTTGATAATTTAATTTGGCCTCAAAACCGACAAAATTTCATTGAAATACTTAATTCATTGCATACAGATAAGTACATCGATAAGAAACAGCTAAAGTATCTGCTAGGTGAGAATAATCCACAAAATCGGACATTTTATATCTTGCCTAAAATCCATAAACCTATCAGCACCTGGTTAGATCCATTGACACCACCTGGACGACCCATCATTTCAGACTGTGGCAGTGAGTCTTATGGCATTTCAGAATATATTGATTACTATTTAAAGCCCATTGCTAATAGACACAAGAGCTTTCTCAAGAACACAGAACACTTTCTTTCAAAGCTATCCAAATTGTCAGTTCCGAAAGATGCATATTTAGTCACATTAGACATAGATGCTATGTATACCAATATAGATATTGATGCTGGAGTCAATGCTATTAAGAATTCTTTTGTCAAATTTCCTGATCCAGATCGACCAGACACGGAAATTCTAAAATTATTAGAGCTAAGTCTTAAAGGAAACGATTTCCAATTTAATGGTGAAAATTACCTTCAAATCTGTGGATGCGCAATGGGTAAACGATTCAGCCCAAATTTTGCCACGATTTATGTTGCGGAGTGGGAAGAGGAGGCACTGAACAAATCAACCAAAAAGCCTCTTCTTTACCTCAGATATCTAGATGACATCTTCATAGTTTGGCAACATTCAGAAGAAGACTTTTGGGAATTTTTTCGCATTTTAAATAACCAAGATTCAAATATCAAGCTAAAAGCTACTATTAGTGGAACATCTGTTGACTTTTTAGATGTCACGATCTATAAGGGTCCTCAATTTGATTCCTCTGGAAAATTAGAATATAAAGTATTCTTTAAGCCAACAGACTCACATCAGCTGCTTCACAAAAAATCATTTCATCCTCCACACACATTTAAAGGTTTGATCAAATCGCAAATCATAAGATTTTTTCGAAACTCTAGCAACAGGCAAAATCTGAATAGTGCATGCTCTACTCTGTTTGATGCTTTGAAAGCACGAGGCTATTCAGCCCGTTTTCTTCGAAAAATTAAAGCAGACACCATCAATGAGCTTGAAAATCTAAAACCTCATAGCGGACCCGAGTTTGAGCCTGTCCAAATTAAACACAATAAACCAATCATGTGCGATGGATCAGTTTCTAAATGCGACAAAAATAGATGCAAAGTAAACAACTATATTGTAAACCAACAAACATTCCTGAGCTTTCAAACTAAAAATGAATATCATATCCGAACTAATATGCATTGTGATTCTGAGAATGTAGTTTATTTGATCAATTGTGCCCTTTGCCAGAAACAGTATGTTGGTGAAACAAAAAATGCATTTAGAGTGCGTGCTAGACGCCACGTTTCTGATATTAACACCTCAGCAGATACGCCAATTGCTCAACATTTCCAACTTCCTGATCATTCAGTTGAACATCATTTTGAAATCATGCCAATAGAACAGATTCCGACCTTCGATAGTGAGGAAGAAACGAGTTCGTTTCGCAAAATCCGAGAAGGCCATTGGATTAGAACACTCCAAACAAAAGCACCATTTGGAATAAATGTAGATTCGGGAATATCACAAAAGAACAAAATTATCCCATTTCAACTCATATACAATAGACGTAATGTTGAATTAGCAAAAACCATGAAAGACGAATATTCACAGTTGCAATCTAAATTAAAGGAACCGATCAAAGCACGACCAGTAATAGCTTACAATAGAAATCCAAACCTGAAAGATTTGCTAGTAAGATCAAAGTTAGACCTTATAGTTCCTGATAACAATGACAAGGTTTCATCCCTCCCTACCTATTCTTAAATAAATCTAATCCCAACCAAAATCAATGGTGGGGCAACATGAAATCATATCCGTAGGACATCTTTTAATTTTGTGTCTGCAAAAGTATGTGTGCGTACGTGTGTGCGTGCGTGCGTGCGTGCGTGCGTGCGTGCGTGCGTGCGTGCGTGCGTGCGTGCGTGCGTGCGTTCGTTCGTTCGTTCGTTCGTGCGTGCGTGCGTTCGTTCGCTCGTGCGTCCGGGCGTTTGTTCGTATGTGTGTATGTGTGTGGGTGTGTGCTCGTACATCCGCACGTGTGTGCATCTATACTTGCGTGGGTGTATGTGTGCGTGTGTGTATGTGGGTGTGGGTGCATTAATTCGTGAGTACATTAGTGCGTGGGTGTGTGCGTGCATGCATTCGTGCGTTCGTTCGTGCATGCGTTCATGCATGCATTATTGCGTGCATTCGTGCATGTATTACTGTGGGCATGTGTTATTGCATGCATTCGTGCATTCGTTCAGATGTGTGCGTGCGTGCGTACGTGCGTGCGTGCGTGCGGGCGTGCATTCGTGTGTGTGTGATTTCTCTATAATGTAGGATCAATCCCAGCCTTTACCTGTTAAAGCGACCTACTGATAAGTTCATTTTACCCCAACTAATCTCAAGGGGGGACCACTCTAAGTAAATCTAAACTTGGTCTCGATAGGACAAATTTAGGTAAAGAAATTTGTAATTAAATTCCTGTGCCAATGCGTTTTTTTCAATGTAAAGACGGACTTGCTTGTGCCAGGCCTCCATATTTGTCCCAAATCAAACAATTTTAAACTGTTAATATTTATAAATACACTGTCGGAATTGGTCTGCTGGTAGCTGATGTTTCGTTTGCGCGGTCGTCCATACCTGCAATCGTGCATGCATGCGTTCGCGTGTACATTCGTTCGTTCGTTCGTTCGTTCGTGCGGGCGGGCGTGCGGGCGTGCGGGCGGGCGTCCGCGCATTCATATGTGCTTATGTTCATTCATTCATTCATTCATTCATTCGTCCACCTATCTGTTCACTCATCCTGTCACCTGTCCTTGGCCTCTCTATTGGTTTACTGGTCTGTGCCTCTCAGACACCAATTGATTGTCTGTGTGGATGGACTGATGGATGGATTACTGGGTTGGTGTCCGGGTGGGCGCATGGATTGTTTGGACATATATGTTTGTAAGGGTGCAAACCACCTCTCTTCCGCAACCACCTGTCATATTTTATTCTTATTTTTTCAACAGCCAACTCATTGCAAAGAAGCAATTAGCACTTTGCAATGACTAAGTGAATAAATTAAACCAAATTCGGAAATCAAATTGTAGCTTTCACCCATTTTCCTATTCATTTGTTCAGTCGTCTAGTCATCCACCGGGTATCTGTCTATCAGTTTACAAATCTGTTCTCCCCTTAATCAAGTATTTGTTTAGGTGGATGGCGGGATGGACTGATTGATGGATTGATATGCTGGTGTCTGGGCGGGTGAATGAGTGCATGGGTTGTTGGACATATAAGCGTGCAAAGCTCAAACAACCTGTGACTTACAACCACCTCTCTTTTGAAGGAATCTCACTAGACCAACAACATTCAGTCAATCCACAATGGATCATCCTATGTCAGAAAGACCTGCTCAAAACTATTTGTTTAATCCTATTTTCGAACACATGGCAACGCCAACTTATTACAAAGAAGTAATCAATGCTTTGTAATAACTGAGTGAACCGATTTGCCCAGATCAAAAAACTGTATAACTCCTAACAGTCAGAATTTGTTACTATTTTCGAACACACGGCAACGCCAACTTATTACAAAGAAGTAATCAACGCTTTGTAATGACTGAGTGAACCGATTCGCCAAGATAAAAAAACTGTATAACTTGTCAGAATTTGTTTTAAATAATCTGTATTCAGGAAACCTGTCCCTTGCAGTACTCAAACAACAAGTAAATTATTCTCAGCCGCCATGATTAAACATATCTCGGCAGCATTTGATCTAATGACTGACCAAATAGCCCTCATTGTTATTTTCACACCTTAATCGCCTGAAACGAACCGGCGTACTAACCCATGCTACAGTTAGATAAGCTCAATATAATTAAGCAATCACGCCTTTTGTATTAGCTGTTTAACTTCAGTAGCGCACAAGGCGCAAATTGATCTAAAGCAGGTCTTCGGGTTTAGTTTGATCTTTTGTGGAGAGACTGAATTAATAGTTAATCAGTAGTCACCATTGCAGTAATTCTCCTATAAATATGTAAGAATTATCAGTTGCCATTAGACCAGTTTTTTCGCTGCATGACGAAGACCATTACGTCGAAAGCGCTCCAGCAACTGACAGTGTAAGCTTTAATTATATATATATATAATAATCTTGTATTAATTGTTCTTATTTTTCAGTCTCTAAATTGTTTCAACACATATCGCTCTAGTTAATATTTGGAATTTAACTTTTTTGAACTTTTCTGACTAAATTTGACATAAATCTGCAGAAATTTGATTACGTTCTAAAATGGCCAAGAATTTCAACGGCCCAGTAGGTAAAGGACGCAAATCTGGCAACCCAGCGTCCAACTTTTCTTCAACCAAAAGTGCTCCTAACCAGTCTGTTCAGGCCTTTCAGAGACTGGTTAAGGTGTACTTCCATGTGTTGCAATGCTTGCATCACTATGGTCTTTTACGAGAGCATTTGGCATCAGACTCTCTCCCGAAATCTCTCAGCATGAAAATGGAGGAGATGAACTCGTTTTTCTGCCCTGCCTTACGAGATGACGAATTTTTGAAATCGACCAGCATGATAAACCAAATTTGGGCTCATAGCTGCTTAGAAAATTTAATCAAACATTATCGAAGCAAATTGGACAAATTAAAGGCAGAGGTAAAAGTGGCCGAATCTAATGTAATTCTTGATCTAGACAGAGCCAAAGGCATAGCATTGAAATGGGGTAGGCAAAATTTTGGAAATAAATTGGCCACAATGACAATCACAAATTTTTGGAAATTTTTGGCAGAAATAGCTAGTGATAAGCAAAATAGAGTGATGTCTCTACCAACACCGGCGGCCACACCGAGTACAGGTTCAGGTTATCATTCAACAATGACTAACAAACGACAACGGTCACCAACCACCTTCACACCCTCGCCTACAACTTCCAAGCGGACGAATCTGTATACATCACCAACACCAGCACCTGGTGTTGATGATGTAACAGAGTCATGGCCGGCTCTCCCAAAGACAAATTCTCCTCCTGTGCGCCGTTGTCGGGTTGTTACTCACTGTTCCCCCAATCTACCACCTAGCAACTCTTCCTCATCTCTTCCACTATCTTCTCCTCGCCACCTTCTGACTCGATCTTCTCCTCTTCCTCCTTCTCCTCTCTCAATCCCGCCTCCTCCTCTTCCTCCTCAAACCTCTTCTCTCCATGCATCTCCTCTGTCAATCCCGCCTCCTCCTCTTCCTCCTCAAACTTCTTCTCTTTATGCATCTCCTCTCTCAATCCCGCCTCTTGCTCCTCATACTCAATCTTCTCCTCTTGCATCTCCTCTCTCCATCCCTCCTCCTCCTCTTCCTCCTACGCTTCATCTCTCTTCTCCTCACGCACCTTCTTCTGCTCCTCTTCTTCTGTCTCCACCTCCTCTCCCTCCTATGGAGAATAATAGTAACCTGTCTGACAGGAAGTTTGCTAAGTACCGTCATCAATCGCATAGCAAGGGCCTGTGGAGGATCCCCAGAATCACCAAAAAGATTCTGATGATAGGGTCCTCTAATCTAGCCCGAATTGATTTAGATGTCCATCCTGACATCCAGGTTGAGTGCTATCCTGGTGCCGCATTATCACATTTCAGAACAATGGCTATGCGACACCAGGATGGCCCTAGTCCGGAGAAGATCATCTTGAATATTGGCATCAACTCCAAAAATGAGCATCCAACCAAAGCCTCAAGCCATTTACGGTTCATGGCTCGTGAATTTAAAAACACCTTCCCTAATGCGGAGTTGCACTTTGCTGAGATTAACTTCTCTGATAGCTTGTCAGACAGGCAAAGGTACTGTCTCAAGCGTATCAACGAATCAGCAAGGTCCAACTGCCACGTTGATAAGGTCATCCCCAAAATTTCTGATGCGAATTTTCATGTTGAGAAGGATAGAATCCATTGGACCAAAGAAACAGCTAATTGTATTTATAACCATTGGTTGACGGTACTTAGTTTAAACTAAATGTGGGTCAAGGCAATAGCTCCCATAACATAGGATTAGGGAACAAA